>CM034543.1:19506331-19518831 GCA_020002185.1 Paraescarpia echinospica | reverse complement strand
CTAATTAAAACAATGTATTTTGTATTTCAATACCATTGAAAAGCGAGTTTCTTAAACACCTATTTAAATAATTGTTCTCGTGTAATTCCTATAATACAATATTTTGTAGAAAGCCGCCATTTGTTCAAGTTGAAAAGATTGTCGATAACTCCTGAGACACCATTCCCGGGTGTACGGGACCACATTACTGCTGATCCCCCTTGCCTCCGGGACAAAGAATATGACCTGACAGTGGTTTACCGGACGCAAGGTCCTGCGTCCTATCGCACAGAAACAATACCCGGACGCGTGCAAAATAATCGTTGCGTCCCACGAGACGCTTGCGTATCAATGACATACAAATTATAACAAAAATATATATCGAATATAAATGCCTCTAACTTAGTAATGTATTACCGAATCAGTTCGTTTGGTATTTCTTTTCACGAGTCCTTCCAAGTAACCATTCCTGTAGGCATATGCTTCCTGATTCCAAAGCGTGTCTAATCCACCGTGTGGCGCCGCCTTGCGCGTAGTTTTGTTGAAGGGCCTCTAGGTCCTGAATCGCGAACCATAATACCATTTCCAATCCGTGCGCATGTCCGTTCAGGCTTCAGCGTTTGAGCGCAATCGCTGTGCGTTTTAAGACTCCCTAATTTATTAGAGCTATAGACCAAAAGCATTATGGAAATGATCATGATTATTTACTAAATGCAGCTAGTGAAAATTTGCTTACACAGTTGAACACACAGGCAGCTAAGACATTCCATGATGTTGTAGCCCAGTACCTGCCTGTTCCGGCACCAAATGAGGGAGTTTACATTGTTAATATATCCCTTACTAATAGCACATGTTTAGGTTTTATTCACAAAGGGCAGCAATATTTCTGTAAACATTTACATGCAGTGCTAGCAACCACGCATACTTGCTTTGACCGCTTAAAATTGTTGGAATTGTATTTTACAACGGTACCAAAAATACCTACCAGTTTGATCTCTCTTCCCCACTAGGAATAATATACAAGGCCGAGGTAATGTTTACAGTTGTGCCCAGTCATTGTTGCAAACATCCCACCAGACAACTAAATTAGAGGAACAACGTGCTAAAAGGGGTGATTTACTTAAACTCCTTCTTGATCCAACAAAACCAGCAGCTCCAACTTTCTTCCCTGGTAGACTACCTAAAAGACATCCTCATAAGGCAGGTTTCATAAGGAAGGGAGGCCCTACCTCTAAAAAAATAGTGATTACGAGTAGAAATTTCCTGCATTTAACATGGTTGACCCTACCAGCCTCAGGCCAAAATTCCGCATAATGCCAGAGAAAGATGGGGTGGGAGGAAAAGATCTTCACACGAGAAACGGGGTCTGACTATAAATGAGGTAACTCCGGAAAATGCTCAGATTTTGGTGCACAAACTTAAAAAATTGGCTATAGTCCTGTCACACAAGAAATAGAATAAGGTATATTTAGTCATACCAGTGCAGAGAGTAGTCAAACCAGCAGTTAACATTGTCAAACCAGCGGTGAATGTAGGCTAGCAGCTACAACTGTAGTATAATTACACCAGCAAATGTAATTTATACACCAGCAGCGAGTGTAATTTTGCCAGCAGCGAGTTTAGTCAGGTCAGGAATTAGTGTCATTAGACCAGCGGTTACTGTAGTCGGACAAGCAGCGAGTTTAGTGAAACCAGGAACTAGTTTACTGAGACCAGCAGCGAGTTTAGTGAAACCAGGAACTAGTTTACTGAGACCAGCAGCGAGTTTAGTGAAACCAGGAACTAGTTTACTGAGACCAGCAGCGAGTTTAGTGAAACCAGGAACTAGTTTACTGAGACCAGCAGCGAGTTTAGTGAAACCAGGAACTAGTTTACTGAGACCAGCAGCGAGTTTAGTGAAACCAGGAACTAGTTTACTGAGACCAGCAGCGAGTTTAGTGAAACCAGGAACTAGTTTACTGAGACCAGCAGCGAGTTTAGTGAGACCAGGAACTAGTTTACTGAGACCAGCAGCGAGTTTAGTGAGACCAGGAACTAGTTTACTGAGACCAGCAGCGAGTTTAGTGAAACCAGGAACTAGTTTACTGAGACCAGCAGCGAGTTTAGTGAAACCAGGAACTAGTTTACTGAGACCAGCAGCGAGTTTAGTGAAACCAGGAACTAGTTTACTGAGACCAGCAGCGAGTTTAGTGAGACCAGGAACTAGTTTACTGAGACCAGCAGCGAGTTTAGTGAGACCAGGAACTAGTTTACTGAGACCAGCAGCGAGTTTAGTGAAACCAGGAACTAGTTTACTGAGACCAGCAGCGAGTTTAGTGAAACCAGGAACTAGTTTACTGAGACCAGCAGCGAGTTTAGTGAGACCAGGAACTAGTTTACTGAGACCAGCAGCGAGTTTAGTGAAACCAGGAACTAGTTTACTGAGACCAGCAGCGAGTTTAGTGAAACCAGGAACTAGTTTACTGAGACCAGCAGCGAGTTTAGTGAGACCAGGAACTAGTTTACTGAGACCAGCAGCTACTTTACCGGGACAAAAAAGGTTTAGTGCACAAAGGGGATATGACCGAGACTCTGACAGTTGCGGTGTCAACAATTATATCTCTGTATGTTGGGCACGAGTTGATGCTTAGTCTATATATATATATAGGTCAAACAGTGGTGGTTGGAGTGAAGGGACTAGGCAGTAATGATGTTGCTTTGTTATGTCAGTAATAATTTGATTTCCATCCACACACAATTGTTTCACACTTAACACTTCTCCAAGCCATATTCTTTCACATACAAATTTTGTTAAAAGATTATAGAACATTATTAATATAGTCATATATAGCTTAGAAACATTCCTAAATGCTGTGTTACACCACCAGGCATTTAAAACCTTTATTTGGGTAATAATAATGATTTTTGGCCAAATTATTAATTCCTTTAGATTACAACTAATATCACCATATTTCATATTCACAACACATGTGGTAGAAGATTACAGTTACCTTCTCGTAGGTTTCTACCGTGGATCACAAAGGTAATTTATATTGCTTTTGTGTGAACTAAAAACAGTAACACAACCCTCTGGCTCTGCTGGGCTGTCTATAGGATATAAATAGTAAACATGTATTATATGGATATGTATGTGTTAACGGATATTTTTTCTTTTTGTTTTCAGTTGCATGCTGGTACACATAGTCAGGCAGGGGCATGGCATGGAGACATGCATTCATGTGTAGCTGTCGTTAATCCTTACACAGATTAATTGCCACTTCTGAGGGTGTTTAATTTATTATTTGTATTGAACGTCATAATAATATATTAAGTAATATTGCTTCGTAACATATTACCACTATTGTTTTGCAGACTGAAATTGCTTCAGCTCCTCTTCCCGTCTCGACCCCCGCCATTCCCGCTCGCGAATTTATTTTTCCCAAACAAGGTAGCTAGGGAAATGTTTTGATTAAACAAATAAATGTGTGTTTTAAACAATGTATACATACTGGATTGTGTATAATGTTTGGGTATAATAAATGCTAAATGTGTAAATATATTGTGTTGAAATGGATTTGTCCGAGATATCTACAAATGTCAAATACAGCTGTACAAGAGAAATATACTCTGTAGATTAAGTACTAACATCTATTAGTGTCTACACTGACCGTATGACAGTGTAGGTAGTGTAACTACCAGCCCTATCCACTAATGAATGGTCCTAGTCGAGATGACCGCTAATGGTGTCAGGGCTCAATAAAACTGGCCGGCTGGATATGCAGTTATAAATAGAGGTCAGTGGGAGAGATCTCAACCCATATGGTGAGTTTGATATATTAGCCAGTAGTTATTTACTTTAGTCATAATATCATTGTTAGCAATGGTGGTCATATACAATACGCAATACGTTTGCGGACTTATTGTGTGCAATTAGCAGTCAGTGATTGTTTGACTCTTGATTATCGTTGTTTACAATTAGTAATACTGTAATAAAATGTCATTAACTTGGCCAGTTTCAATCTATACTTGATTTATGTTGTCTATCTGCATAACGGTCATTCTCGTTTATTTTATTGAGCTGCCACACTTCAGATTCGGTACCAAAATCGGAATTTGGTCTAGATTATCGAAGTGTACGAAGTAATTCAGCAAATGTAGGCTACCAAATATAGAGGTATATTCAATGGGTATATGAAGTATGGATGTTTGTCCCCACTAAATAACTTCGTCGATTTAAACCGATGAAAATGCGGTCGCTAACATGAAGACATTATTATCGGAAGGAAATTCTTGAGTGTGCGCGCGCACTGGTAATCTCCCTTCCGGCCGACTGCCAAGATTGTGCCTGCCGCAGAGCTAATGTCTATTTCCCAAGATCCAGTGAACTGCTGCACGCCCTCTCATTAGTGAGGAAGGCTGCTCTATCTTCCAAATTAAAATCGATTATCAAGAAAAAACATTAATAAATAAAGAAGTATATTGTAACAAGGCACGTTATTTTATTGTTAAGTTCTTGTTAGTATCAAACGAAATAGTAATAACCCTGTTTATTTGGGTTGTATAATTTGTAATATTTAGAAAACAATACTTACAATTAAAAAATAGCAATACGTGGGACCTTCGATACAGGCTTGGGACCCCTTCAAAAGAAGGCTGGGGTCCCGAGGACCCTTGAACACAAACACTCAGGTAAACCCCGGTCTGACCTAATGAAGATGTCCTTCAATGGGCAATTTGTGATCATTCACCATCAACCAAGGACAGCAAGGGACATTAAGAAATGGACTATCCAAGCAGGTGGCAGTACACCTGCAAGCGGAAAACGTTCCAAAATTTGGATAATTCCAAAGATGAGTAAAACAGAAATACATGTGCATTTTGATGCTTAAATAAATAAACAACCAGGTCTGTTAGACCTCACTAACATTAACGCAGCACACACAGTACTTCCATGGGTAGGCCATAGCTAGTACTGTCATTTTTCAATTTTTTAAACAGCACATAAACAGTGACAAAGCAAATACCATTTTTATTTCATAATAATAGATACAGTAATATGGCTTTGTAATACCACCTCCACCTGAAATGTCGTGGAAAGCAAACAGGCTAAGGGTGACAGTTTTCATTACCTAGTATCTCTCCAAAACGGAAATATGGCCTAACAGACATATTGTGTGTACCTGGCAATTTCCACTGTCAGGTGTTACTGTAATAAATAATGTTCCCAAGGAATAAAATTAGTAATGCATTGATCGCTGTCTGTGATATAACTTCGTAATAATATAGTAAGTAATATCGCTTCGTAACATATTACCACTATTGTTTTGCAGACTGAAATTGCTTCAGCTCCTCTTTCCGTCTCGACCCCCGCCATTCCCGCCCGCGAATTTATTTTTCCCAAACAAGGTAGCTAGGGAAATGTTTTCACGGCGCCCATTGACCGTTGACCTGACCCCTGACGCAGTGATCCACGTGCTTGGTAGTAAGCGTAAACAGCGATGCATCGAGCACACACTATGCGTCAAAATCAGTGACAACATAATTATGAAAAAAGCTCTTACGAATGTTCCATAATTACAACCAAATTCAGATTAAACAGTATTGACTGTAACAAATTGTATAATTAGAATTGGTTTTGAGGGTAATGTTTATTTAATAGGCAATGTATATTATTATAAGTTAGAAATGTGAAACCAATATCATTACACTGTTGCTATATATGGTGTTTGAATTGTGTTTGTGTGCGCATTATATATATATATATATATATATATATATCAGGCCCGTAGCCAGCTTTTCAGAATGGGGGGTTCACATTTTACCAATTCAGACTCCAGGGGGCGCCATAAGTTCATGTGGGATTATATTTTTTCACAATGCAGAGGGCCCCACATGTTCACTGCTCATAATGCAGAAGGTTACATTTCTAACTGGAAGAACAATGAAGTGGGTGTGAGATTGGCGGACCGTGTGGTTTCGTCTTAAATTCTTTCAGCTTATATACAAACACCACATTAGCATCACCAGCAGGCCCATAACGAGGTCGTTTTGGGGGTGCGTTTTCAAACAAAGTGGGATTCATATGTGGTCTGTGGAGATTGGTCCCATTTTGTTGTCTGATTAAGCCTAATTTACAACCAATTGTTTTCATAAAAGCCAACACGCAGTGATAGTATGTTGTTAATATAACTGAATTATTTACTTGAAACCCTTCGCCGTGTGTGCAATTGTTTTGATTATGTTCATATTAATATAATAAACGTGGCACCGAGGAGTGTGGGAGTGTCCAAGTTATTTTTCAGAATAAACAGTTAAAGTTTGACATTTACAATCTGGTTTTCACTCAATTAATACATTATATCTATCTGATCTGATGTGCAAAAGTTTCTTAATTTATCATAAACATAATTAAGTTAGTAAATTAACAAACCTGTATAAAACATACAGCCCGGTAAATAGAAGATTAAAACAATTATTGCCCTCTTGTGGAATTTGAATTAAATTCTAAGTGTCAAACAGTCAAGTACCATATCCTGTACACCACACTGACTCCAGGAAACACAAACTATATTTTATAACTATAAGGAACACTGGACACAGTAGTTGATAATAAAAGCGGGTCACACATTATTGCAGGAGGCAATAATGTGTGAAGGGCTTTTATTATCAGCGATAAGGCTCCCCTTTCTGATATATATATAAACATGCAACTAACAACCACAATATTTCGGCAACCATACATCCACCTACAATTACACGATTTCTCATCAGCATGCGCATTTTAAAATAGGTGAAGCTAAACTTTATTTTGTATTGGTTAAATTTAACAATTATTCATTGAAATTCGCGTTCCAGCTCAATAGTTGAAAATTATGAGCAAGCCAGATGAGTTTGTCTACCGGGTTTGCAGCTTGTAAGAAATACACTCGCTACGCATCTTACGTTGTTGATTGTTGAGAATAGCCTCTTTGACAGTCGGTAGTTACCTTAATCAGTATACTAAAAATAAAAAGCCGCATCTTTCGTTCACTTTTGTAACAGAGTTCTGATGAGAAATAATGAATTATTTTATATGGATTAATTTATTTATGTGCTCATAATTGTTAAATCATCGTCACCCTGTTCATTCACTAGTGTTTTGTTTGCATCTGTCACCTCTGAGTGACTACAATTAGGACTCATAATTTTACGTGTGGTATAAAACGGGCTTCTTGTGTATTTGTTTCCCCATGCGTTTACATAACAGGAGACCCTGGGATAATGTGAAGTCCTTCTGCATGGCTAATTGGTTGCAATGGTCCTTTGACACACATTCCTCTAGTGACAGCCCTTTTCACACATGGCATTGGAGACAGACCCCTCAGCCAGGCTCCCATACATTCAGTGATGATCACTTAACAGATAATGGTTCTCCCTTTATCATCTGCACAAATCAGGCTTTCTTGCCATTCCTTGTAATGCCTGAACACTATCCAGTAGCTTCTAGGAGGGGGTTAACGCTTTTGAGAAACATGGAATACAATTAGTGGTTCACATTTTAAAGATGCAATTTTGAGGGGGTTCACATTTTGGAGAAAGGGGGTTCACAAAAGGGGGGTTCACGTGAACCCCGTGAATCTCCCTGATGTATGTATGTATGTATGTGTGTGTGTGTGTGTGTGTGTGTGTGTGTGTGTGTGTGTGTGTATGTGTGTGTGTGTGCGTGTGTGTGTGTATGCATGCATGTATTTTTCTAAATAATAATTACAATAATAAGAAGAAGAACATTTCTATAGCGCTGTAAATCTGGATAAATGCTTTCGGACGCACAAACAGATATGCACGCACGCACACACGCACGCACGCACGCAAGCACACACACATACACCCACACCCACACAACACACACACACTCCTTGTTGGGATTCGTGCTGTCAATAACATGTGTTTACGAGACGCAATAACAACTCTGACTGAGACACCGTTTAATGCGTAGTGCATCTTGGCAGTCTTTGATCGGTTTATGTAAAGGTTTTTGTTTTTTAAAGAGAACTTGACGTGTATAATATCGATTGCCGGTTTTCGTTAGAGTCAATACGTTAAGGTGAATACACAACCAAGAATTTGTGCTAAGGTGGAGTTATATATCTTCTCGGAGAACATTTGAACCGGCGTAAAAGTCATGCGTTCTATCATAGATATGTAGAATACCAGGAGTTGACGTCTAGCATAGGCTAGAAGGCTACCCATTACTCGGGCCACTGGCACACTACGCATTAGATTCACTATACTCCGCTAGAAGCTTACATCTGGGGAATTGAGCAACTCTTTAACAAATTACGCACTCGACAAATAGCAAATAATATATTAATCACAAACAAGACAAAACAAGAGCACAATACAACAATAGGTTATATATGTATATATATATATATATAAATGTACATACTTAGTTGTTAACACAGTTGCACCGAACATACGGTGATATCCAAAAGCTATATTTTATTCTGACAGCGTTAGTAATTACACTGACATGTTGACACGTTGACACGTTGACACGTTGACCCGTTGACGTTGTCCACGTAGACTCTATTAAATAAACCTGCTAATTGTCCACATACATCCATCACAACAGTATCATGTAGCACATACTGTGCAGCAATTGTACAAGAAACACCAGGCAGGTAAGCACAACTAAAATATACCAGATACGGCATGACCATTAACTTATTATTATTATTGTTGTTGTTGGATGCATCTTGTATCAAATTAGTTATCGTACACAATTTTCGATGCCAAATAATGTTATAGACGCACATTTCTATTTCATCTTAACGGCAGTGTTTACGTAAATTAAAGTAGTTGCTCTCCTCCTTGTTCCCTGCTGTACAGGGGTGAGGGTCAGGTACGGTATTGCAGAACCACTCGATGTGTTTTATTCTTTCCGAATTTGTCTATACATAGCTCCCTCCCTCTTTAACGGATACTTTATATTGTTATACGGTACAATGCAGGCACTTTGTTGGTCATACATAAATGCACATATCCCAATGTGTATCACACATGTATCACTGAGACGTGCCTGGACTCTGTATCCTATCTACCCTCAGGGCTTGCTCTTTTAAGATATTGCCCACAAATATTTCAAAGAAACTAAATAACAGTATGACACATAACACCCATGTTATACATTGATGTAATAACTATAACCTCAACCTCTACAACGTAATAATAATAATAATAATAAAGTCTTATATAGCGCTGGATCCATTCCTTAGTTTTGTTCAAAGCGCTTTACGAAAAAGTTCATAATTATATGTCACTCATTTAGGTAGTGAAAGCGATTTTAAAAACGTGTATCAATAAACATATCCATGTTTTATGTACCTGAATCTAACAGCTGATGCGTTTCTTCTAAAGCAATTATTAATTTGAATTTCAATGACGTCTTCAGAACATGGCTGCCCGTAGTTTTGAGATTTCGCCGCGAGTGCTACATGACTAATGCGGTAGGGGGTCGGTGCCCAGAGCGCCGTACTATTCTCAAAGCGTTAGGCAGAGCACAGGAAGTGTCAGCATCCACAAACCGGGAGTCAGACACCCAGAACTGGCGGTCGTCTTCGACTGGGCTAACGGTTTCGGTGGTTGTTTCGGTGTGTCTGTTGTTGTGGCGGTCGGATAACTGCAGCGAAACAGAACAGAACACAACATGGAACAACAGCAATGTGTAAACGAAAGCACAAGCGAATCACAAATGCATGCATGCATGTATGCGTGCGTGCGTGAGTGTATGTGAGCATGAGGGCACGCACGCGTGAGTGAGTGAATGAGTGAGTGAGTGTATACAAGTACGTGATATTTTTCTCAAAATAAGGCAACTTGTAGGGATTAATGTTTGGAAATGGGCCAACTGCGTCATAATAGGACCATGTCTCAAAAGGGCATATATTCTACAAAAAACATGTTTTTAGAGGTAAGTACTAAATGTGTAAATAGAAAGTTTGTTAAGAAGGACAACTGTCTCGGAGTAAATACGCGAAAATATAATTTCCGTTACAAACAGAGCGACACTCTCCTTAAAAGGGCATTTTTGGTTGCAAATAGAGCAACATTCTCCATAAAAGGCCAAACCACACACGATGTACCATAACAAGGAGTAGTTTGGGGAGACAAATCGTTACAAAAATTGCAAATTATTTTTCAAACCACGAACTATTTAGGAAAAGTCCCCAAATGCCATTTTTGGTAATAAAGGATACTTTTTTAAAGGCAAATGGGCAATTGTTTTCATAAAAGGGCAAGCCCTAAAATTAACGTACATTATGTTGTCAAAATCACAATTACGCTACAAAAGAACATACATTTGACAGCAGTTTCCCAAAAGGACACACTTCTTCGAAGATTTCCATCAAATTATAATTTCTTTTCAGTTGTAACAAAGGAGAATATATTGGAGGCTCAGTCCCACAACAGACTGGTCAAAACAACAATTACGCCATACAAGGGCAAGTTGTGACAAAATGCCTAATTAGAAAACAGGAAAAAAGGGGAAGGAGTTCCTAGTTCAGTCCGTCACCTGAACTAAATACAGATATGCCTGTTTCAGCTTAACACGATGTTCACATGAACACACTGATCCACTTTTACTTAGAATACTGCATGAGTAAACAATCCGTTTTCTTTCACAAAAGGGCAAACTCCGATAGGTTATAAAATAAATTAAATTAATATTAAATCAGAATGTCTATTTTTTAAAGCTTGCTGAAACCCACGAATCACTAACTATGCGCCGTTCATTGGTGTATCGACCCAGAAACGGGACACCCGTTGCAAACGAACACGACTGGCGTAGTTGGGAATGTCGTACGATTTCGACAATGTTTGAAGAATATATTATGCAATAAGCAATAAGCGTGACTCCAAGGTCAATCATGGTCACTGTCAAATGATTAATTTTCGAAATTTTACGCTTCCACAAACGTCTTAAAATTACAAAATTTGCATATTTACTTTCGTTAATAAGAAATGGCCAGGTCATATATTTCTGGAAAACTTATTGTCTCCTCGTCAAGATATGATACGACTTGTGAAATGATGACTATTCGACATTATGCAATACAGCGAAGTTATATAAGTTATAATGACGCTGTATCTACTTCATTTCTATGGGCACATCATACATAGGTGAAAGAACAATGTCTTCCCGTCAAAATGAGATGTGACATGGAGGTGTCAGTTGTTGGAGTTTGTATGGAGCGACGATCAAACAGTGTCACCGTCGAGTGATAAATGTCCGAAATTGCGCTATCCCGCAAACGTTATACAATATCAATGGTGGCTTATATGTCTACGTTACCTACGAACTCATGACCATCTCATATGCCTTTGGAAAGCTTATTGTCTCCCCGTAAATGCGTAATACCACGGGGAGCTATCAAGTGGTGCAGTAAGTGGGGAGTGAAGGTCAAGCAAGGTCACCACCAAATGATGATGAATGTTCAGTACTGCGCCATTCTGCAAACGTTGTACAATTACAATGTTTGCACATCTACTTTGTCTACCTACATTACGCAGTGTTAGAAAGCTACGTGTATTGTATCGCCATCAAAATGAGACATGGAGTTCTAAAGTGTTGGTCTAACTGTGGAGTGATGGTTGAACAAGATCACCATCAAATGATGCAATGCAAAAGAATTTGATGAAAAAACAGACACTCTTGTTGTTCCTCACATCATGAAGCACTTAGTTAACTCCAACAGTACTGGCGTCGTTTGGGACACGTAGCTCGCCAGCAGGATCAAATACTCCACAAGAGAGACTCTGAGGGATTCTAAGGAAGGTAACATGGGACAACAATGTGCCAATAAAGTGGAAATACTTCCACGGCGATGTCAACAGAGAGGAGCTATTTGCCTTTATCTCTATTAAGGTTGCAAAGCTCCACTATCCAAGTTGAAAGGAGGTGTTTGAAACTACACACCACAACTGTCGTCAGTAGGTGAAACTATGACATGCTACATCCAGTGTGACCATGAGGAACCTGCCACGCAACTGTTGAACCGTGTGCGAAAGGTTTTGTAGAAAAGGGATCAAAACCATGTTTTATACGCAATGTGGACACGTATGCCCCTGTGTTTCCGATCGTTACAAGGTATGAGCTTGTCACTTTCATGTCCAACTGCATACATTTGGATAGCCTTTGGGACATGACATGGGAGGTAGTAGGCTTTCCAACAGTATATGAAATAGCCATGAGTAGGTAGGAAATGTTGATATAAGCCACCATTGATATTGTAAAACTTTTGCCAGGATGGATCAACTTCGAACATTTATCACTTAACTGTTTGATCGTCACTCCACACCAACTCCATCAACTGACATCTCCAAGTCATATCTCATTTTGACCGGGAGAAATTGTTCTTTCACGCTGTATATGATGTGTCCATAGAAATGAAGTCGATACGGAGTAGTTGTAACTTCATGACGTCCGCAGTATTGCAAACGTTCATCATTTCACGGTGACTTTATTTCAACTTAGCTCCACACTTACCATACCAAGTAAA
>CM034543.1:19496054-19505331 GCA_020002185.1 Paraescarpia echinospica | reverse complement strand
TCTCATTTTGGCGACGTAACTTTCGCATTGCATGTAATTCCTCGCAGTACCAAGGTGGAGTTCTTCTCTTGCGTGGCCGCCGTAGCATTACCGGAGCAATTTCTTCCAAGGCTTATGAAATAAAATTAGAAAGAGAAGCAGATTGCGAAGAAGCTGTTTGATGTAACATAGTTACAGGAAACTCAACGTTAACAGTTGGGTTAGTTTATCGAAGTCCAAACATAAGCATAGAAGATAATGAAAAAATACAAAACGCTATAAGGGACGTAAGCAAACGGGACTGTATTATTATGGGGGATTTTAACCACGGGCATATACAATGGAAATCTCTACAGAGTATGGGGAGTGAGGACCACAAGTTTTTAGTTTTAGTTAAAGATACATTCCTTTTTCAACATGTGCTAGAACCAATCAGGGGTGAGAATGTGTTAGACATAGTTTTGTCCTCACAGAATGAATTAGTTGACAATGTCAAGATATGTGAGCCACTGGGGAGTAGCGATCACAACCAGATACATTTTACCATCAAAGTAAAATCAGAAAGGAATAGTAAAAAGCAGTATAGGAGAAATTTCCACAAAGGAAGGTATAAGGACATGAGGAAATATTTAGCAAAGATAGACTGGAATAACACACTGAAAAATAAGACGGCAACAGAATGCTGGAATGTATTAAAGAGTGAAATTAAGTGCATAGTCGATAAATTTGTACCCTTCAAAAAACAAGGAAAACGGTCCAAAAAGAAACACTTATCGAAAGAAGCCATTAGAAAAAATAAGTACAAACAAATGATGTGGAAGTCATAGATGTAATTGGAAATGATGAAGACTACGTAACAGTTATAAAGAAGCACTTTAACCAAGCTACAGCTGAAATTAGAAACTAAAGAGAAGCTATGAACAACAATTAGCTAGTAAATAAAACATGATAGCAAGAGCTTCTGCATGTCTTCGAAAATGAAAGCTCAAGATAACGTTTGTCCCCAGAAGATATTGCTGGAAATATACATCGAGGATTCTTAATGGCAGAAGACCTGAATGAGTACTTTTAGTTCAAGCGTTTTACCAGGGAAGATATTAGTTCACCGCCAGTACCAGAGGCCAAGTTCAAGGGGCAGATTCAGACCATTTAGGACAATTAATTGTAACCCCGGAAATGGTAGCTAAGAAAATAAGGGCTATGAAGGATAATAAATCACCTGGAGTGGATGGGATTCCGCCCAAACTACTATTGGAAATTGTAGAACAAATTAGCGTACCGCTTGCAACAGTTTTCAATTTGTCATTAGAAGAGGGACTGGTTCCTTTAGAATGGAAAGAGGCAAACATTATACCGTTATTTAAAAAAGGTTCGAGAAACAAGTCAGAGAACTATAGATCAGTGAGTTTAACATCAGTGATTTGCAAATTATTAGAAAGACTAATTAAAGATCACATGGTGGATTTTCTTGTTAAACAAAACTTGATAAACCCATCTCAACATGGTTTTTTTAAAGCGAGGTCATGCTTAACAAATATTATGTTTTTTGGAAGACATCACTAAGTGGGTAGATGAGGGATCACCAGTAGATATCGTCTACTTAGATTTTCAAAAAGCTTTCGACAAAGTACCACATCAAAGATTACTGCTTAAACTAAAGGCCCATGGCATAGGAAATGGTATAATAAACTGGATAGAACAATGGCTGATTGACAGAAGACAACGTGTAGTAGTTGATGGGGAGGCTTCAAACTGGAAATCGGTATTGAGTGGGGTACCACAGGGATCAGTATTAGGACCTATATTATTCTTAATATATATCAACGATTTGGATGATGAAATAACAAGCAAGGTGTTGAAATTTGCGGATGATACAAAAGTGTTTAGAAGGATTAAAAGTGATGGAGATAGACAGCATTTACAAGATGATCTTGACAGGTTGATCAAATGGTCTGAAAAATGGCAAATGCTGTTCAATTTTGGGAAACGTAAATGCCTCCACACAGAACATGGGAACGAAGAAGTAGAATATACAATGGGGGGTACTGTACTAAGTACTACTGTAAAAGAAAAGGACTTAGGGTTAACCATTAGTGCTGATATGAAGGTTTCAGAGCAGTGCGGAATTGCAGCTTCAAAGGGAAATCAAATCCTTGGATTAATTAGGCGAAACATAACGTATAAGGAAAAAGAGCTAATAATACCGCTGTACAAAACAATAGTTAGGCCTCATTTAGAATATTGTATTCAAGCGTGGAGGCCATATCGCAGGAAGGACATAGATATGCTAGAAAGAGTGCAGAGGAGAGCAACTAAAATGATACCAAAACTGAGGGATCTTAGTTACGAAATACGCCTAAAAAAATGCGGTTTAACAACACTAGAGACCAGGAGATTGAGAGGAGATCAGATAGAAGTGTTTAAAATATTGAAGGGTTATGAAAATATTGATAGAAATATTTTTTTCTCAGTTAAGAAAGATAGAAGGACTAGAGGACATGAACTTACATTGGCAAAGGAGCAGAGTAGATTGGATATAAGAAAGTTTTCATTTTCACAAAGGACTGTAAATGAATGGAACAGATTATCTGCTGATTGTGTGGGTGCTAGTAGCGTGAATATGTTTAAAAATAAAATCGACACATACCTCAGACGGGCGGGATACACATAGATAAAATGGTCGGACTCTCGATAAGCCAAAGGGCTTCCTTGTCCACCTGCCACCTAGAGTTAATTCTCTGGGTGACAATCTTGTTAAATCTTGTTAAAAGGTCGAAATAACAGCACACGTATATATATCAAGAATGGAATCCGGATCTGTGGATGATGTATCAAAGCCAGATAAGTTGGAATTGATTTCACTGGTCAGTGTTTTACAATCAACATGTCGAAGATCTCTTCTGGGTTGTAGTTTAGCCTGGGGGTAGTTCTTGTCGGCTGTGTGCTCGATAGAGAATGTTACTGATTTGTGGTTAGATATTTCGCTGCTGATCACGGACACTTTGCTGATGATAGGGTCGGTTGCCCGTGAGATGACAAGATCCAAAGTGTGACCAGCCTTGTGTGTTGAACAATCAACATATTGATGTAAATCATGTATCTGTAATAAATCCATGAACAAACATCAACATGCAGATGACAACTCTACCAGCAGCAGAAGCCAGGTTAGCAGTCAAGTCATCAAATTCGTCCAAGAACACTGGTATAGGTGACGATGGTGGACGGTATATTACAAGCACTGTCAGATGCTTACATCGCACTGTTAGATGCTCGAACGAAGAGTATTCGGTAGTGTTCGTAGATATAAAAGGCAGTTCGGTTTTGTGTACACTGAACATATATCATCATCACGACAACAACCAACATCACCACACATTATGATGACCATGATGATGACGTTGGTATGCGATTGGCTGCGGCGCTGGGGAGGTTGTTTTAGTCTGACCAGTCGATGTGCTCGCGTGTGTCCGTGCTCCTTCCTCGTCCCATTCACCGGTATTGACCTATTTAGTTTAGCCTTGCACGGAGGTAGTAGATTGCGAGGCATTCAGTTACTTCTAGCATCCGACGTCCACACCCCGACACGTGTTATTCATGGTATCAGACTACAGTTCGTTGTTTCATCGGTGACCAATAGGTTGCTTAGTGAAGCATGAACATGTCCTTGGAAATAATGTCCGTCCGTCCGATTGTTATGCGGCTTTAAAAGGATCACATCATACCCATCCTTGTGGTAACAGCTTGACAGTGATATAATTATTACCAGTTGAATGTTGAACTAGAATTTACGTCCGACTATTGTGTCTTGCCTGTAGTTCAGGTTTGTAAAAATACAGTCCATCAAAGAATGGACAATGTCACTGTTTCTACTGTCATCACGCTGCCAATAATGGACCGACGTACCAGAAAACATACACGCGCACGCACACACGCACGCACGCATACACACTCACTCACATGCCCACGTTGCTGCAGTTTGAAAGCTGTCAACAACTAATTTGTCTTCAAATGATGTATATCTAGCAACAATAAACGCGGCCACGCACCACGAGAAACGGCAATGACGCACATTATGTCTATACAGAAGACATATGTCGTCGATGTGCCATTACATTTTATTTTATTTTATTCAGTGAAGACATCGCTTCAGAGATATATGAACACGACCCAAATATATGATAAATGACAGCCTTAATTGTAACTGATCAACACTGACGTATTTAGTGGACGCACTGGCCCTTTAGGCAAAGTGTTCCCTATATTAAATGTTGCACCTCTTCGTGTTAGTATGGAACACTTAATACATGTCGAAGCAAGCCCCCCTTTCCGATATCCATTACTGATACATGTAGCCTCCATCTAGGATGACCCAAACGTCCACTGCAGGTAATATCTACTGGCGTCTTGGGAGACAAGTTTACAGAAAGTTCTACGTAAATACACTGGCGCGGGAACAAAATTAATATCGGGGAGCTGAGAAAACTGGACAGCTTCAGCACCACCCCGCTCCGCTGTCGGATCATGACCTCAGAAGATGGGGGGTGGGATTGTTTGTTTGCCGTAACTTCAGAGCTTCTCCGCTGTCTCGGCTCTCATCGACTGATGACATCGGAGGACGGGGGTGCTGTTGAATTTTATTTCGAGGCGACGTACATTCACACTCAAATTTACTGGGGGCAGAACCGTATGTCTGCCCCCCAGCAAAATTATTTGCCCTCCCCCGTTCCCGCGCCTGTGCGCAAATATATAAATCATAAGGCAGATATACATTCATAAAGACATCCATTAGTGTTACTGCAATAACACTATTTTTGTACATTTTAGTGATTTTACGAGCAATAGAGATTCACAGCTGTGCATCGATTTCCGGGATGATAAATCGTTATCATGTGTTTGGTCTCATAATGGCTTTCTTAATGTGCGTCTTGTATGGTGGGCTTCACCTCACCAAACCTGCTCGTTTCCGTTCGAAATCATGGTATGACATTGATACATTGCAACAACACTGGTTTCTACGCAGACACAATGATTACATATACGACAGACGTGTTGGCAGGTCACAACTCAAATCTCAAGTCAACGACCTCCAATTCCAAGTCATATCTCGAGTTATCTATCTGAATTCCAAGTTAAGGCACAAGTCACCAGGCTTCACCTTCAAGTAACAAGTCACGTAGCATTCAAACACACGACGGGTGTTCTTCATGTCTACGATAAAACGGTAACTATACATAATTATGGTGTACATATGTAATGTATACTTATTAGTTATCAGATATCTAACGTCGATGCCCAGGTAAATTGTTTGGTCAACGATGGCTGTAAAAGCACAATTCCACCAATGATGGTTGTTACTGGCTCAACTGACTTGCCATTAAAATATGATAGGGTCAATGATGGCTGTAAAACACAATTGGGACAATAGTGGTTGTTACTGGCTAAACAGGAAAGGGCTTGTCATTGAAAAAGTCTGATTTGGACAAAAAAATGGATATGCATGCCATAACCAACATTGACGTGACATAATTTAATAATAAAAAGTAATAATAATAATAGTAAAATAACTTCTTTTGCGCCTAAACCCTCGGAAACCAAGGTCAGGGACGCATCAATACAAAAGGGTTAATGAATATCAGAATCGATAAGCCATATTAAAGTCGTCAATAGATGGATCGGTACGCCAGGGAGCTAAGGTGGATACGCAAGGTTATAAAGATAAGTTTTTAAATGACGGCGAAATAATATTTTCAATTGATCTAACACTAAGAGGGAGCTTATTCCAGGGAGTTGGTGCAGCAACAGAAAAATGCCCTAGTTCCAATATTAGTATTGACTCTAGGAATAAAACGTAAATCAGAACTAGACGATCGAAGCTGGATAGGCTTTTTTCAGGAGTATGCTAGTTGCCTACATGAAAGTGCCTGATAGGTAATGGCACAGATCTAAAAATAATACGATATCGTAGAGGATGCCAGTGCCAGGACTTCAGAAGAGGCACTGAGTGAGAAAACAGCGGAGACCGAGTCACAATCCTAGCTAAGCAATTTTGTACGCATTGTAACCTAGTGATATCCTTAAGGGCAATATTGTGAAAAGGGGAATTACAATATTCAAGCCTACTAGTAACAAGGGCAGTTGCGATAGGTTTTGCAACAGAAAGAGGCAAATGACGGCGAATACGTCGTAAATCACGATTACGATAATAGCAGCAGCGACACGTTTGAGAAGTATGCCGTCTAAAATTGAAATTACCATCAAAGATTACTCCAAGATTTCATGCTGAAGATACAGGCGTAACACTGGCTAAGCTTAAGTGTGAGGAAGAAAGCTTCTAATTCTGTCACGCTGCCTCTGTGTACCAAGTATAAGAAACTGTTTAATCAGCATTTCACTTTAATCTACTCCCAGTCATCCAAACGTAAATGTCATTAAGACTATTTCTGAGCTGATCTAAGGAGCAATTAGTATTTGGCATGGATAAAGAAATGTAAATCTGGATATCATCTGCATAAAGATGATGGTTTAGATTATGACTGTTAATAACAGGGCTTATTAGTGTTGTTTAGAGAGTGAAAAGCAAAGGCCCAAGAACAGAACCCTGTAAACCCATAAAGTGGGCAGTGTAGTCAAAAGGCAGTTCCTAATCTTAATAGTTTGGTATCTATCTGTTAGGTATGAAGAAAACCAGCTCAGAGCTGTGCCAGATATGCCGTACCACTTTGATAAACGTTTAATTAGAATGTTATGGTTGATGGTATCAAAGGCGGCAGATAGATCAAGTGAGATTACGGCAGTTTCTTTACCATTATCAATGTTTAAGTTAATATAATTTTGTACTTTTAAAAAGCCGTTTAAGTTGAATGACATTGTTTATATTATGCTGATTGCAACACATTAGTTAAGACATTTGTGCTAACGTGAGACCTTAGACGACTAGCTACAACCTTTTCTAGTATTTTAGAAATTAAGCTAAGGTTAGAAATATGTATATAACTGTTTGGTCGTGTTTAGGCAGGGATGACTTCTTATGAACTGGACTGACATGGGCGCATTTGAAGTCATCGGGAAAGAAGCCAGAGCACAGAGATGCATTGATAATATGTGTTATAGGTGTGAGTAATGTATCAAGACATGCTTTTAGCAGTATAGCCGGAAATGGATCGATAGCACATATTTGGGGAGGACATAATTATTTTCCTCACTTCATCAACTGTAGCAGGTTCAAACGATGCAAGAAGAGAGTTTACGTGTGGAGAGTCCACATTTACAGTACTTAAAGTATGATCTGGGAAAGCCGAGCAAGTAAGACTGATTTTGTCCTTAACATGACTAGAGAACGAGTCACACAGAGACATGATTGATACATGTCTAGGTAGCGATGGAGCAGGCCGTCTGTGTAGAATGTTATTGATGCAGTTCCATAACTGACGTGGATTATTGGACTTATTTGTGATTATATGTGTGTATCTGACTTAGCTTTGGCCATCTGTCTGTTACAGAGGTGACATTGTTTAGAATAACGCGACCTGACCAGAGGTGAGCCTGATTTGCGCCATACACGCTCTAAATACCGACGGCGCCTTTTAGATAGTAACATTTCGGAAGTCATCCATGGAGCCGGTGGCTTTTGTGACACAAATTTGGATTGGCAGGGGATTGGCAGCAACCTTCGATTAAAACAAATGTTAAGACACGTAAACTGTATAAACAGGACAACGAATCGTGTAGTGTCATGGGTTGGGAAAATGTTTCATTGACAACCATCCATTGCAAAGGAAGTGGCTTAGCTTGCACAAAGCAAAATCGTCACTTTTCGAAGCCACAGAACAGGATCAAAATAGAACACATAATAGAAATAGTGGTGACATTGTTTTAATGACATAGTCTAACCTCCTCAAAAGATGAATTATTAATCAATATGCAAATTCTAAAAGTTACATGTTAACAACTACGATAACCGTAAATCTATAAGAACAGTTCAGAACAGAAAAAAGGGACCAACTCCAGTATTTCAGTAATCGCTGAGAACCCAGTTACTGCGAACAAGTTTTAATAACTTAAAGGCATATGCCATAGACAGTCGTACGAACTAAAACCGTATTATCGCTCAGTCATCTTAAAACTTTCAACTTAGATTGAGAGATTAGAAGGTAATAAAATCAATTCACCAGGCAGTTTCGCTAGTATATAGAAAAAGTACAACATTATCCACGGATGTATATTTTGACAATGGCAAGAAAACATCATAGTTTAAATTACAGCGGACAACAAAAATCCAACCAGCAACTGAATAACTAAGGCATTCGTATACAACCTGCTCATCATGGTAACAAATAGAATGCTACTTCGTTGCCTTGCAAACCATCGTGGCCACTGTAACAAATACATGCTAATTCTAAGGCTAAGTGCAGCTGCAGGGAAGGAGTTACAATTTTAAATTATGATAGAATAATAATTTATTTAATTAACTGTGTATAACTAGGGCCTACTCTAGTCGCTAAATTGTAACTCCAAGGCCTCCAAGGAGGAGAACCAAAAGCAGACACCGCAGCTTAGCCAAAGAAAAACACATAACACTCTACGTCTAAGACAGTGTACTGTAAATATTATACAAATGACATGAATAGTATATAATTATGTGCACGATATAAAGTGTCAGTGCACGTTGCAATTAGCAACACGAAGATAAATAGCACATAAAAATAGTCATGCATGAATAAACAAAGTGTAGTTGGATGTATAGGTCAAGTATTATATTACACAGCGACTGTGACTGACGACACTTGTATTGCACAGTTACAGTACTAGACAATCTAAGATAGAGTTACGTAGGTCTATTGAAATACAGTAGGCATAACAAAACTATAATACAGGGCGAGTGTATGTAATGAGTACATAATTGTTGTGTATTTATTCAATTACCCAGTAGCTTTAGATGACAATCTTGTTAATACATTGGAATTGTGTCTTTCAAAGCATAAACGCATTGCGTGTATCAGTGATACCATAAGTGCCACCCGCCAAACAAATATATCGTTAAAAATGGTCGGTAGTTGTCGCTACTGCAGGCCTACCTAGAAGTATGTAAACTAGTGCACGTTCATTTAAGTCTCAAGTACTCTCTGTTGTACATGGACATGTCTCGACTGTACGCAGATGTCTCTCAGTTTCATTCCGGAGGCAATTTTTGGTTTATTGCATTGTATCAACCTCTCGGGCCAAAGATGGTAGTAGACCTACACGTCCATTGCCATATCAGCCACGCAAGACACGGACATTCTCAACCAGTTGTGCTGCG
>CM034543.1:19441054-19491054 GCA_020002185.1 Paraescarpia echinospica | reverse complement strand
CGTGTAACTTCCATAATTATCTAGGTCACGCGTTGCGAATTTTCTTCGTAGGCTGCAGAACCCGGACGCCAACGAGTTGCTGTTGAAAGTTCAAAGGTACTTGTTAAGAACTATACTGACGCTGCACATGAAGACAGGACCTGCTTTATAATTATTTTTACTTCAGTGTTTCTCCTTTGAAAATGTTCACCATCAGCTTTGTAATTTTGTGTACATATAATTTCTAACACTTTTGACTTTTACCACACCCAGATACCACATGCAACATAAGCACAGTGTCAACGAGTGTCAACGATGATGCACATGTCACAATTCATATTTAATGTCAAATTGTTTTCAGATTACAACACTTCTCCCAGAGAAGATAACTCGCAACAGAAGAAACTTTACTCTAGAATTTACACTTGTGCCGAAGCCATGCAATTGACTGAACAGGAGTGACCAGCATTTGTTTCGAGGTAAGACATAAGGCAATCAGACTTTCAAGTTGCATAGGCTTGTGTGTGCAACTTTAGGTTGATCATATTGAAGACTTTATGTCAAACAATTATCATAAGAAACTCACATTATAAAATCGACATATCGCATTGAAACACCATAAAGTGTATTTTTTTATAATCCATATACACCCTAATTAAAACAATGTATTTTGTATTTCAATACCATTGAAAAGCGAGTTTCTTAAACACCTATTTAAATAATTGTTCTCGTGTAATTCCTATAATACAATATTTTGTAGAAAGCCGCCATTTGTTCAAGTTGAAAAGATTGTCGATAACTCCTGAGACACCATTCCCGGGTGTACGGGACCACATTACTGCTGATCCCCCTTGCCTCCGGGACAAAGAATATGACCTGACAGTGGTTTACCGGACGCAAGGTCCTGCGTCCTATCGCACAGAAACAATACCCGGACGCGTGCAAAATAATCGTTGCGTCCCACGAGACGCTTGCGTATCAATGACATACAAATTATAACAAAAATATATATCGAATATAAATGCCTCTAACTTAGTAATGTATTACCGAATCAGTTCGTTTGGTATTTCTTTTCACGAGTCCTTCCAAGTAACCATTCATGTAGGCATATGCTTCCTGATTCCAAAGCGTGTCTAATCCACCGTGTGGCGCCGCCTTGCGCGTAGTTTTGTTGAAGGGCCCCTAGGTCCTGAATCGCGAACCATAATACCATTTCCAATCCGTGCGCATGTCCGTTCAGGCTTCAGCGTTTGAGCGCAATCGCTGTGCGTTTTAAGACTCCCTAATTTATTAGAGCTATAGACCAAAAGCATTATGGAAATGATCATGATTATTTACTAAATGCAGCTAGTGAAAATTTGCTTACACAGTTGAACACACAGGCAGCTAAGACATTCTATGATGATGTAGCCCAGTACCTGCCTGTTCCGGCACCAAATGAGGGAGTTTACATTGTTAATATATCCCTTACTAATAGCACATGTTTAGGTTTTATTCACAAAGGGCAGCAATATTTCTGTAAACATTTACATGCAGCGCTAGCAACCACGCATACTTGCTTTGACCGCTTAAAATTGTTGGAATTGTATTTTACAACGGTACCAAAAATACCTCCCAGTTTGATCTCACTCTTCCCCACTAGGAATAATATACAAGGCCGAGGTTGTTGTGCCCAGTCATTGTTGCAAACATCCCACCATACAACTAAATTAGAGGAACAACACGCTAAAAGGGGTGATTTACTTAAACTCCTTCTTGGTACAACAAAACCAGCAGCTCCAACTTTCTTCCCTGGTAGACTACCTAAAAGACATCCTCATAAGGCAGGTTTCATAAGGAAGGGAGGCCCTACCTCTAAAAAAAATAGTGATTACGAGTAGAAATTTCCTGCATTTAACATGGTTGACCCTACCAGCCTCAGGCCAAAATTCCACATAATGCTAGAGAAAGATGGGGTGGGAGGAAAAGATCTTCACACGAGAAACGGGGTCTGACTATAAATGAGGTAACTCCGGAAAATGCTCAGATTTTGGTGCACAAACTTAAAAAATTGGCTATAGTCCGTCACACAAGAAATAGAATAAGGTAAATTTAGTCATACCAGTGCAGAGAGTAGTCAAACCAGCAGTTAACATTGTCAAACCAGCGGTGAATGTAGGCTAGCAGCTACAACTGTAGTATAATTACACCAGCAAATGTAATTTATACACCAGCAGCGAGTGTAATTTTGCCAGCAGCGAGTTTAGTCAGGTCAGGAGTTAGTGTCATTAGACCAGCGGTCACTGTAGTCGGACAAGCAGCGAGTTTAGTGAAACCAGGAACTAGTTTACTGAGACCAGCAGCGAGTTTAGTGAAACCAGGAACTAGTTTACTGAGACCAGCAGCGAGTTACAAGCAGCGAGTTTAGTGAAACCAGGAACTAGTTTACTGAGACCAGCAGCGAGTTTAGTGAAACCAGGAACTAGTTTACTGAGACCAGCAGCGAGTTTAGTGAAACCAGGAACTAGTTTACTGAGACCAGCAGCGAGTTTAGTGAAACCAGGAACTAGTTTACTGAGACCAGCAGCGAGTTTAGTGAACCAGGAACTAGCTTACTGAGACCAGCAGCGAGTTTAGTGAACCAGGAACTAGTTTACTGAGACCAGCAGCGAGTTTAGTGAGACCAGGAACTAGTTTACTGAGACCAGCAGCGAGTTTAGTGAAACCAGGAACTAGTTTACTGAGACCAGCAGCGAGTTTAGTGAAACCAGGAACTAGTTTACTGAGACCAGCAGCGAGTTTAGTGAAACCAGGAACTAGTTTACTGAGACCAGCAGCGAGTTTAGTGAAACCAGGAACTAGTTTACTGAGACCAGCAGCGAGTTTAGTGAAACCAGGAACTAGTTTACTGAGACCAGCAGCGAGTTTAGTGAGACCAGGAACTAGCTTACTGAGACCAGCAGCGAGTTTAGTGAGACCAGGAACTAGTTTACTGAGACCAGCAGCGAGTTTAGTGAGACCAGGAACTAGTTTACTGAGACCAGCAGCGAGTTTAGTGAAACCAGGAACTAGTTTACTGAGACCAGCAGCGAGTTTAGTGAAACCAGGAACTAGTTTACTGAGACCAGCAGCGAGTTTAGTGAGACCAGGAACTAGTTTACTGAGACCAGCAGCTACTTTACCGGGACAAAAAAGGTTTAGTGCACAAAGGGGATATGACCGAGACTCTGACAGTTGCGGTGTCAACAGTTATATCTCTGTATGTTGGGCACGAGTTGATGCTTAGTCTATATATATATATATATATAAGTCAAACAGTGGTGGTTGGAGTGAAGGGACTAGGCAGTAATGATGTTGCTTTGTTATGTCAATAATAATTTGATTTCCATCCACACACAATTGTTTCACACTTAACACTTCTCCAAGCCATATTCTTTCACATACAAATTTTGTTAAAAGATTATAGAACATTATTAATATAGTCATATATAACTTAGAAACATTCCTAAATGCTGTGTTACACCACCAGGCATTTCAAACCTTTATTTGGGTAATAATAATTATTTTTGGCCAAATTATTAATTCCTTTAGATTACAACTAATATCACCATATTTCATATTCACAACACATGTGGTAGAAGATTACAGTTACCTTCTCGTAGGTTTCTACCGTGGATCACAAAGGTAATTTATATTGCTTTTGTGTGAACTAAAAACAGTAACACAACCCTCTGGCTCTGCTGGGCTGTCTATAGGATATAAATAGTAAACATGTATTATGTGGATATGTATGTGCTAACGGATATTTTTTCTTTTTGTTTTCAGTTGCATGCTGGTACACATAGTCAGGCAGGGGCATGGCATGGAGACATGCATTCATGTGTAGCTGTCGTTAATCCTTACACAGATTAATTGCCACTTCTGAGGGTGTTTAATTTATTATTTGTATTGAACGTCATAATAATATATTAAGTAATATTGCTTCGTAACACATTACCACTATTGTTCTGCAGACTGAAATTGCTTCAGCTCCTCTTCCCGTCTCGACCCCCGCCATTCACGCTCGCGAATTTATTTTTCCCAAACAAGGTAGTTAGGGAAATGTGTGTTTTAAACAATGTATACATACTGGATTGTGTATAATGTTTGGGTATAATAAATGCTAAATGTGTAAATATACTGTGTTGAAATGGATTTCTCCGAGATATCTACAAATGTCAAATACAGCTGTACAAGAGAAATATACTCTGTAGATTAAGTACTAACATCTATTAGTGTCTACATTGACCATCTGACAGTGTAGGTAGTGTAACTGCCAGCCCTATTCACTAATGAATGGTCCTAGTCGAGATGACCGCTAATGGTGTCAGGGCTCAATAAAACTGGCCGGCTGGATAATCAGTTATAAATAGAGGTCAGTGGGAGAGATCTCCACCCATATGGTGAGTTTGATATATTAGCCAGTAGTTATTTACTTTAGTCATAATATCATTGTTAGCAATGGTGGTCATATACAATACGCAATACGTTTGCGGACTTATTGTGTGCAATTGGCAGTCAGTGATTATTTGACTCTTGATTATCGTTGTTTACTATTAGTAATACTGTAATAAAATGTCATTAACTTGGCCAGTTTCAATCTATACTTAATTTATGTTGTCTATCTGCATAACGGTCATTCTCGTTTATTTTATTGAGCTGGCACACTTCAGGTTCGGTACCGAAATCGGAATTTGGGCTTGATTATCGAAGTGTACGAAGTAATTCAGCAAAGGTAGGCTACCAAATATAGTGGTATATTCAATGGGTATATGAAGTATGGATGTTTGCCCCCACTAAATAACTTCGTCGATTTAAACCGATGAAAATGCAGTCGCTAACATGAAGACATTATTATCGGAAGGAAATTCTTGAGTGTGCGCGCGCACTGGTAATCTCCCTTCCGGCCGACTGCCAAGATTGTGCCTGCCGCAGAGCTAATGTCTATTTCCCAAGATCCAGTGAACTGCAGCACGCCCTCTCATTAGTGAGGAAGGCTGCTCTATCTTCCAAATTAAAATCGATTATCAAGAGAAAACATTAATAAATAAAGAAGTATATTGTAACAAGGCACGTTATTTTATTGTTAAGTTCTTGTTAGTATCAAACGAAATAGTAATAACCCTGTTTATTTGGGTTGTATAATTTGTAATATTTAGAAAACAATACTTACAATTAAAAAATAGCAATACGTGGGACCTTCGATACAGGCTTGGGACCCCTTCAAAAGAAGGCTGGGGTCCCGAGGACCCTTGAACACAAACACTCAGGTAAACCCCGGTCTGACCTAATGAAGATGTCCTTCAATGGGCAATTTGTGATCATTCACCATCAACCAAGGACAGCAAGGGACATTAAGAAATGGACTATCCAAGCAGGTGGCAGTACACCTGCAAGCGGAAAACGTTCCAAAATGTGGATAATTCCAAAGATGAGTAAAACAGAAATACATGTGCATTTTGATGCTTAAATAAATAAACACACCAGGTCTGTTAGACCTCACTAACATTAACGCAGCACACACAGTACTTCCATGGGTAGGCCATAGCTAGTACTGTCATTTTTCAATTTTTTAAACAGCACATAAACAGTGACAAAGCAAATACCATTTTTATTTCATAATAATAGATACAGTAATATGGCTTTGTAATACCACCTCCACCTGAAATGTCGTGGAAAGCAAACAGGCTAAGGGTGACAGTTTTCATTACCTAGTATCTCTCCAAAACGGAAATATGGCCTAACAGACATATTGTGTGTACCTGGCAATTTCCACTGTCAGGTGTTACTGTAATAAATAATGTTCCCAAGGAATAAAATTAGTAATGCATTGATCGCTGTCTGTGATATAACTTCGTAATAATATAGTAAGTAATATCGCTTCGTAACATATTACCACTATTGTTTTGCAGACTGAAATTGCTTCAGCTCCTCTTCCCGTCTCGACCCCCGCCATTCCCGCTCGCGAATTTATTTTTCCCAGACAAGGTAGCTAGGGAAATGTTTTGATTTAAAAAATAAATGTGTGTTTTAAACAATGTATACATACTGGATTGTGTATAATGTTTGGGTATAATAAATGCTAAATGTGTTAATATATTGTGTTGAAATGGATTTGTCCGAGATATCTACAAATGTCAAATACAGCTGTACAAGAGAAATATACTCTGTAGATTAAGTACTAACATCTATTAGTGTCTACACTGACCGTATGACAGTGTAGGTAGTGAAACTACCAGCCCTATCCACTAATGAATGGTCCTAGTCGAGATGACCGCTAATGGTGTCAGGGCTCAATAAAACTGGCCGGCTGGATATGCAGTTATAAATAGAGGTCAGTGGGAGAGATCTCAACCCATATGGTGAGTTTGATATATTAGCCAGTAGTTATTTACTTTAGTCATAATATCATTGTTAGCAATGGTGGTCATATACAATACGCAATACGTTTGCGGACTTATTGTGTGCAATTAGCAGTCAGTGATTGTTTGACTCTTGATTATCGTTGTTTACAATTAGTAATACTGTAATAAAATGTCATTAACTTGGCCAGTTTCAATCTATACTTGATTTATGTTGTCTATCTGCATAACGGTCATTCTCGTTTATTTTATTGAGCTGCCACACTTCAGATTCGGTACAAAAATCGGAATTTGGTCTAGATTATCGAAGTGTACGAAGTAATTCAGCAAATGTAGGCTACCAAATATAGAGGTATATTCAATGGGTATATGAAGTATGGATGTTTGCCCCCACTAAATAACTTCGTCGATTCAAACCGATGAAAATGCGGTCGCTAACATGAAGACATTATTATCGGAAGGAAATTCTTGAGTGTGCGCGCGCACTGGTAATCTCCCTTCCGGCCGACTGCCAAGATTGTGCCTGCCGCAGAGCTAATGTCTATTTCCCAAGATCCAGTGAACTGCAGCACGCCCTCTCATTAGTGAGGAAGGCTGCTCAATCTTCCAAATTAAAATCGATTATCAAGAGAAAACATTAATAAATAAAGAAGTATATTGTAACAAGGCACGTTATTTTATTGTTAAGTTCTTGTTAGTATCAAACGAAATAGTAATAACCCTGTTTATTTGGGTTGTATAATTTGTAATATTTAGAAAACAATACTTACAATTAAAAAATAGCAATACGTGGGACCTTCGATACAGGCTTGGGACCCCTTCAAAAGAAGGCTGGGGTCCCGAGGACCCTTGAACACAAACACTCAGGTAAACCCCGGTCTGACCTAATGAAGATGTCCTTCAATGGGCAATTTGTGATCATTCACCATCAACCAAGGACAGCAAGGGACATTAAGAAATGGACTATCCAAGCAGGTGGCAGTACACCTGCAAGCGGAAAACGTTCCAAAATTTGGATAATTCCAAAGATGAGTAAAACAGAAATACATGTGCATTTTGATGCTTAAATAAATAAACACACCAGGTCTGTTAGACCTCACTAACATTAACGCAGCACACACAGTACTTCCATGGGTAGGCCATAGCTAGTACTGTCATTTTTCAATTTTTTAAACAGCACATAAACAGTGACAAAGCAAATACCATTTTTATTTCATAATAATAGATACAGTAATATGGCTTTGTAATACCACCTCCACCTGAAATGTCGTGGAAAGCAAACAGGCTTAGGGGGACAGTTTTCATTACCTAGTATCTCTCCAAAACGGAAATATGGCCTAACAGACATATTGTGTGTACCTGGCAATTTCTACTGTCAGGTGTTACTGTAATAAATAAGGTTCCCAAGGAATAAAATTAGTAATGCATTGATCGCTGTCTGTGATATAACTTCGTAATAATATAGTAAGTAATATCGCTTCGTAACATATTACCACTATTGTTCTGCAGACTGAAATTGCTTCAGCTCCTCTTCCCGTCTCGACCCCCGCCATTCCCGCCCGCGAATTTATTTTTCCCAAACAAGGTAGCTAGGGAAATGTTTTCACGGCGCCCATTGACCGTTGACCTGACCCCTGACGCAGTGATCCACGTGCTTGGTAGTAAGCGTAAACAGCGATGCATCGAGCACACACTATGCGTCAAAATCAGTGACAACATAATTATGAAAAAAGCTCTTACGAATGTTCCATAATTACAACCAAATTCAGATTAAACAGTATTGACTGTAACAAATTGTATCATTAGAATTGGTTTTGAGGGTAATGTTTATTTAATAGGCAATGTATATTATTATAAGTTAGAAATGTGAAACCAATATCATTACACTGTTGCTATATATGGTGTTTGAATTGTGTTTGTGTGCGCATTATATATATATATATATATATATATATATATATATCAGGCCCGTAGCCAGCTTTTCAGAATGGGGGGTTCACATTTTACCAATTCAGACTCCAGGGGGCGCCACAAGTTCATGTGGGATTATATTTTTTCACAATGCAGAGGGCCCCACATGTTCACTGCTCATAATGCAGAAGGTTACATTTCTAACTGGAAGAACAATGAAGTGGGTGTGAGATTGGCGGACCGTGTGGTTTCGTCTTAAATTCTTTCAGCTTATATACAAACACCACATTAGCATCACCAGCAGGCCCATAACTAGGTCGTTTTGGGGGTGCGTTTTCAAACAAAGTGGGATTCATATGTGGTCTGTGGAGATTGGTCCCATTTTGTTGTCTGATTAAGCCTAATTTACAACCAATTGTTTTCATAAAAGCCAACACGCAGTGATAGTATGTTGTTAATATAACTGAATTATTTACTTGAAACCCTTCGCCGTGTGTGCAATTGTTTTGATTATGTTCATATTAATATAATAAACGTGGCACCGAGGAGTGTGGGAGTGTCCAAGTTATTTTTCAGAATAAACAGTTAAAGTGTGACATTTACAATCTGGTTTTCACTCAATTAATACATTATATCTATCTGATCTGATGTGCAAAAGTTTCTTAATTTATCATAAACATAATTAAGTTAGTAAATTAACAAACCTGTATAAAACATACAGCCCGGTAAATAGAAGATTAAAACAATTATTGCCCTCTTGTGGAATTTGAATTAAATTCTAAGTGTCAAACAGTCAAGTACCATATTCTGTACACCACACTGACTCCAGGAAACACAAACTATATTTTATAACTATAAGGAACACTGGACACAGTAATTGATAATAAAAGCCCTTCACACATTATCGCCTCCTCATCAGCGATAAGGCTCCCCTTTCTGATATATATATAAACATGCAACTAACAAGCACAATATTTCGGCAACCATACAGCCGTACAATGACACGATTTCTCATCAGCATGCGCATTTTAAAATAGGTGAAGCTAAACTTTATTTTGTATTGGTTAAATTTAACAATTATTCATCGAAATTCGCGTTCCAGCTCAATAGTTGAAAATTATGAGCAAGCCAGATAAGTTTGTCTACCGGGTTTGCAGCTTGTAAGAAATACACTCGCTACGCATCTTACGTTGTTGATTGTTGAGAATAGCCTCTTTGACAGTCGGTAGTTACCTTAATCAGTATACTAAAAATAAAAAGCCGCATCTTTCGTTCACTTTTGTAACAGAGTTCTGATGAGAAATAATGAATTATTTTATATGGTTTAATTTATTTATGTGCTCATAATTGTTAAATCGTCGGCACCCAGTTCATTCACTAATGTTTTGTTTGCATCTGTCACCTCTGAGTGACTACAATTAGGACTCATAATTTTACGTGTGGTATAAAACGGGCTTCTTGTGTATTTGTTTCCCCATGCGTTTACATAACAGGAGACCCTGGGATAATGTGAAGTCCTTCTGCTTGGCTAATTGGTTGCAATGGTCCTTTGACACACATTCCTCTAGTGACTGCCCTTTTCACACATGGCATTGGAGACATACCCCTCAGCCAGGCTCCCATACATTCAGTGATGATCACTTAACAGATAATGGTTCTCCCTTTATCATCTGCACAAATCAGGCTTTCTTGCCATTCCTTGTAATGCCTGAACACTATCCAGTAGCTTCTAGGAGGGGGTTAACGCTTTTGAGAAACATGAAATACAATTAGTGGTTTACATTTTAAAGATGCAATTTTGAGGGGGTTCACATTTTGGAGAAAGGGGGTTCACAAAAGGGGGGTTCACGTGAACCCCGTGAATCTCCCTGATGTATGTATGTATGTATGTGTGTGTGTGTGTGTGTGTGTGTGTGTGTGTGTGTGTGTGTGTATGTGTGTGTGTGTGCGTGTGTGTGTGTATGCATGCATGTATTTTTCTAAATAATAATTACAATAATAATAAGAAGAACATTTCTATAGCGCTGTAAATCTGGATAAATGCTTTCGGACGCACAAACAGATATGCACGCACGCACACACGCACGCACGCACGCAAGCACACACACATACACCCACACCCACACAACACACACACACTCCTTGTTGGGATTCGTGCTGTCAATAACATGTGTTTACGAGACGCAATAACAACTCTGACTGAGACACCGTTTAATGCGTAGTGCATCTTGGCAGTCTTTGATCGGTTTATGTAAAGGTTTTTGTTTTTTAAAGAGAACTTGACGTGTATAATATCGATTGCCGGTTTTCGTTAGAGTCAATACGTTAAGGTGAATACACAACCAAGAATTTGTGCTAAGGTGGAGTTATATATCTTCTCGGAGAACATTTGAACCGGCGTAAAAGTCATGCGTTCTATCATAGATATGTAGAATACCAGGAGTTGACGTCTAGCATAGGCTAGAAGGCTACCCATTACTCGGGCCACTGGCACACTACGCATTAGATTCACTATACTCCGCTAGAAGCTTACATCTGGGGAATTGAGCAACTCTTTAACAAATTACGCACTCGACAAATAGCAAATAATATATTAATCACAAACAAGACAAAACAAGAGCACAATACAACAATAGGTTATATATGTATATATATATATATATAAATGTACATACTTAGTTGTTAACACAGTTGCACCGAACATACGGTGATATCCAAAAGCTATATTTTATTCTGACAGCGTTAGTAATTACACTGACATGTTGACACGTTGACACGTTGACACGTTGACACGTTGACACGTTGACCCGTTGACGTTGTCCACGTAGACTCTATTAAATAAACCTGCTAATTGTCCACATACATCCATCACAACAGTATCATGTAGCACATACTGTGCAGCAATTGTACAAGAAACACCAGGCAGGTAAGCACAACTAAAATATACCAGATACGGCATGACCATTAACTTATTATTATTATTGTTGTTGTTGGATGCATCTTGTATCAAATTAGTTATCGTACACAATTTTCGATGCCAAATAATGTTATAGACGCACATTTCTATTTCATCTTAACGGCAGTGTTTGCGTAAATTAAAGTAGTTGCTCTCCTCCTTGTTCCCTGCTGTACAGGGGTGAGGGTCAGGTACGGTATTGCAGAACCACTCGATGTGTTTTATTCTTTCCGAATTTGTCTATACATAGCTCCCTCCCTCTTTAACGGATACTTTATATTGTTATACGGTACAATGCAGGCACTTTGTTGGTCATACATAAATGCACATAACCCAATGTGTATCACACATGTATCACTGAGACGTGCCTGGACTCTGTATCCTATCTACCCTCAGGGCTTGCTCTTTTAAGATATTGCCCACAAATATTTCAAAGAAACTAAATAACAGTATGACACATAACACCCATGCTATACATTGATGTAATAACTGTAACCTCAACCTCTACAACGTAATAATAATAATAATAATAAAGTCTTATATAGCGCTGGATCCATTCCTTAGTTTTGTTCAAAGCGCTTTACGAAAAAGTTCATAATTATATGTCACTCATTTAGGTAGTGAAAGCGATTTTAAAAACGTGTATCAATAAACATATCCATGTTTTATGTACCTGAATCTAACAGCTGATGCGTTTCTTCTAAAGCAATGATTAATTTGAATTTCAATGACGTCTTCAGAACATGGCTGCCCGTAGTTTTGAGATTTCGCCGCGAGTGCTACATGACTAATGCGGTAGGGGGTCGGTGCCCAGAGCGCCGTACTATTCTCAAAGCGTTAGGCAGAGCACAGGAAGTGTCAGCATCCACAAACCGGGAGTCAGACACCCAGAACTGGCGGTCGTCTTCGACTGGGCTAACGGTTTCGGTGGTTGTTTCGGTGTGTCTGTTGTTGTGGCGGTCGGATAACTGCAGCGAAACAGAACAGAACACAACATGGAACAACAGCAATGTGTAAACGAAAGCACAAGCGAATCACAAATGCATGCATGCATGTATGCGTGCGTGCGTGAGTGTATGTGAGCGTGAGGGCACGCACGCGTGAGTGAGTGAATGAGTGAGTGAGTGTATACAAGTACGTGATATTTTTCTCAAAATAAGGCAACTTGTAGGGATTAATGTTTGGAAATGGGCCAACTGCGTCATAATAGGACCATGTCTCAAAAGGGCATATATTCTACAAAAAAACATGTTTTTAGAGGTAAGTACTAAATGTGTAAATAGAAAGTTTGTTAAGAAGGACAACTGTCTCGGAGTAAATACGCGAGAATATAATTTCCGTTACAAACAGAGCGACACTCTCCGTAAAAGAGCATTTTTGGTTGCAAATAGAGCAACATTCTCCATAAAAGGCCAAACCACACACGATGTACCATAACAAGGAGTAGTTTGGGGAGACAAATCGTTACAAAAATTGCAAATTATTTTACAAACCACGAACTATTTAGGAAAAGTCCACAAATGCCATTTATGGTAATAAAGGATACTTTTTTAAAGGCAAATGGGCAATTGTTTTCATAAAAGGGCAAGCCCTAAAATTAACGTACATTATGTTGTCAAAATCACAATTACGCTACAAAAGAACATACATTTGACAGCAGTTTCCAAAAAGGACACACTTCTTCGAAGATTTCCATCAAATTATAATTTCTTTTCAGTTGTAACAAAGGAGAATATATTGGAGGCTCAGTCCCACAACAGACTGGTCAAAACAACAATTACGCCATACAAGGGCAAGTTGTGACAAAATGCCTAATTAGAAAACAGGAAAAAAGGGGAAGGAGTTCCTAGTTCAGTCCGTCACCTGAACTAAATACAGATATGCCTGTTTCAGCTTAACACGATGTTCACATGAACACACTGATCCACCCTACGTTTAATTAGAATACTGCATGAGTAAACAATCCGTTTTCTTTCACAAAAGGGCAAACTCCGATAGGTTATAAAATAAATTAAATTAATATTAAATCAGAATGTCTATTTTTTAAAGCTTGCTGAAACCCACGAATCACTAACTATGCGCCGTTCATTGGTGTATCGACCCAGAAACGGGACACCCGTTGCAAACGAACACGACTGGCGTAGTTGGGAATGTCGTACGATTTCGACAATGTTTGAAGAATATATTATGCAATAAACAATAAGCGTGACTCCAAGGTCAATCACGGTCACCGTCAAATGATTAATTTTCGAAATTCTACGCTTCCACAAACGTCTTAAAATTACAAAATTTGCATATTTACTTTCGTTAATAAGAAATGGCCAGGTCATATATTTCTGGAAAACTTATTGTCTCCTCGTCAAGATATGATACGACTTGTGAAATGATGACTATTCGACATTATGCAATACAGCGAAGTTATATAAGTTATAATGACGCTGTATCTACTTCATTTCTATGGGCACATCATACATAGGTGAAAGAACAATGTCTTCCCGTCAAAATGAGATGTGACATGGAGGTGTCAGTTGTTGGAGTTTGTATGGAGCGACGATCAAACAGTGTCACCGTCGAGTGATAAATGTCCGAAATTGCGCTATCCCGCAAACGTTATACAATATCAATGGTGGCTTATATGTCTACGTTACCTACGAACTCATGACCATCTCATATGCTTTTGGAAAGCTTATTGTCTCCCCGTAAATGCGTAATTCCACGGGGAGCTATCAAGTGGTGCAGTAAGTGGGGAGTGAAGGTCAAGCAAGGTCACCACCAAATGATGATGAATGTTCAGTACTGCGCCATTCTGCAAACGTTGTACAATTACAATGTTTGCACATCTACTTTGTCTACCTACATTACGCAGTGTTAGAAAGCTACGTGTATTGTATCGCCATCAAAATGAGACATGGAGTTCTAAAGTGTTGGTCTAACTGTGGAGTGAAGGTTGAACAAGGTCACCATCAAATGATGCAATGCAAAAGAATTTGATGAAAAAACAGACACTCTTGTTGTTCCTCACATCATGAAGCACTTAGTTAACTCCAACAGTACTGGCGTCGTTTGGGACACGTAGCTCGCCAGCAGGATCAAATACTCCACAAGAGAGACTCTGAGGGATTCTAAGGAAGGTAACATGGGACAACAATGTGCCAATAAAGTGGAAATACTTCCAACGCTATGTCAACAGAGAGGAGCTATTTGCCTTTATCTCTATTAAGGTTGCAAAGCTCCACTATCCAAGTTGAAAGGAGGTGTTTGAAACTACACACCACAACTGTCGTCAGTAGGTGAAACTATGACATGCTACATCCAGTGTGACCATGAGGAACCTGCCACGCAACTGTTGAACCGTGTGCGAAAGGCTTTGTAGAAAAGGGATCAAAACCATGTTTTATACGCAATGTGGACACGTATGCCCCTGTGTTTCCGATCGTTACAAGGTATGAGCTTGTCACTTTCATGTCCAACTGCATACATTTGGATAGCCTTTGGGACATGACATGGGAGGTAGTAGGCTTTCCAACAGTATATGAAATAGCCATGAGTAGGTAGGAAATGTTGATATAAGCCACCATTGATATTGTAAAACTTTTGCCAGGATGGATCAACTTCGAACATTTATCACTTAACTGTTTGATCGTCACTCCACACCAACTCCATCAACTGACATCTCCAAGTCATATCTCATTTTGACGGGGAGAAATTGTTCTTTCATGCTGTATCTGATGTGTCCATAGAAATGAAGTCGATACGGAGTACTTGTAACTTCATGACGTCCGCAGTATTGCAAACGTTCATCATTTCACGGTGACTTTATTTCAACTTAGCTCCACACTTACCATACCAAGTAAAAACTCCACTTCGTATTTCATTTTGAAGGGGGAACAATGCTTTCCAAAAGTATATGAGTCGGTCATTTTGTCGTTAAAGAAAGTAGATATGCATCGATTGTAATTTTAAGACGTTTGCGGAAGCGCGCATTTTTGAAAATTCATCATTTGACGTTGACCTTGTTTGACTTTGGAGTCACGCGTATTGCACCACTTGGCAGTTCTACGACAAGCCTCGTTGTGACGGGTATACTAGGGCTTTCAAATGATATACCATTTGGGTGTTTGTATGGGGGGCATTTAAGTCGGTCCATTAGGTAGAGCCTACCGCTCGCCTATTGACGAGATATAAACTAAATAATGAGGCTATATTGATCAGAGCTAATTTGCATATTCATGCAAAGTTTGCACACTATAATTTGTTCGTTGACATAATCATAACCAGATACCATGAAAACATTTTAATTGCTTGGATGTTTACAGTTCGATATATTAAGAATAGTAGTATATATTTTAATGGCGATAATTAATTAGCATATTAATGGGTTTATACAAAAACGCTCAAATGTGCCTGGGTGGCACCTATCGGATTATTGACCTAGAAGGTTAGAAGATCACATAAATGCAAAGAAAACATCGTGCGGACCCCAAATCACGCTTCCTTGGTCAACACCTGTACTTAAATGGATATATATGTGCCAGTTGCTTAAACGGCAGGTAATAGTACACATTTTAAAATGATACGATGTCGGACATAAAGCCAATGCAATAACCTCAAACGCGGCATCGACTTGGAAAAACCGCGGATACCGAGTCACAATTCTTGCAAAACAATTTGCTAAAAACCCCACCAATTGGTAGATCTGAGGCGATTGGTCCAAGGGAGCGAATGAACGTAGAAAGACGGGACTGGACCTCGGCACATCGGATCTTGTAACACAGTCCGATGTAGCGAAATACAGGACAACTGATTGTCACCACGAAAGCGGTTGATGCGTCCCTGAGCTAGGTTTCCATGCATGTGGGTGCAAAAGAAGATACATTATTATTATTATTATTATTATTATATAAGTTATTTTTGAGTGCAATTTATCGGCATGTTGCATTAAAAAATTTCTGATTAAATTGCCTATATAATTACTATTCTTGCTAATTGTTCAAGTAAACAATCCAAAACTCATTGATGTGTTCATGTTTGTGTTGTCAGTAGTTAGGGGAAACCCGGGCGTAATGGGATAGCCAGGTGAAATGGGATAGTGATATATCTAGATAATCGTGCGGTCACCAAGTGTAAGTCTTTGTCCATCTATCGTGGCGGCATTTGCTGCTGCACCCCCCGTAACGTTTTGTGATATGTGCTAAAACTACGGATTGTTTTGGGTATCTTATGCCCTTTTTGTATTGTTTTAATAAAATATTAAAACAAACTTTGTACTACAGCAATATGTCTGCATAGTATAAATAATAAGTTGATTAATATGTGCAATCAATTAATTAACACGGAAACCTAATTCCCTGTCCATTATGTAGGATAACAACTATGCTGGTCCGGTGCGAACCTTTGATAAGTTACACTTCTGTTTACCCACACTCACTCACACACGCACGCACGCACTCACACACACAAGCAAGCACGCAAGCAAGCATGCACGCCCGCAAGCAAGGAAGCACGCATGCACGCACACCTCACACTGACACCACGCACACGCTTGGTTGCCTGGCTGGTGTCATTTACCTTAGTACCACAGCTTGGCACGGCATCCCTGATGGAGAGCACATAAAACATTTGACAGATTTATTGGCCACGATGCCTGTCCAGGTCTTTCCCAAATCCACTTTCACAGTCAGATTATGATGTGCGTCCTTGTACTCACAGTACAAATAGTGTTCAAGATCTGAAGACACAAACGTTGCCATTGCAATAATTGAAATGACTCGATCACACCAAAACGCAACTTCATGCACCGCCGTGTAAATGATTACAATGAAATGCCAAAGAATACAATACGTATATAAAATGTAAAACCTTAGAATATGTGATGTCTATCACAGGAGAAGAAGAACACTATTAATTGAGTCACTGCGAGTGGGAAGATAACACTAATATAACATATGAACCATGAACATTTAAACATTGTGACTTTACAAGATCCTCACTCTTGGCGACCCACCCAGAATGGCTTGGCGACCCAAATTTGTGTCGCAATCCAGGGGTTGAGAACCGCTGTTATAGCCTATAAGTTGAACATATTAATGATACTAATTAAAAGGAAAACAACAAACTATCTAAGACATCTGTTTCCAGCCCATATCAAACCTAGACTGTAATAGGGATTACACTAGCAACAAGAATACAGGGCTATGAGTGAACACGAAGATCGACATGCATTTATTATTATGTGACAACACGTCACATTATTAGCCATAGCATATTATATGTAACCATACATATATGCGATCTCCCAAACACCCCCTATATATATATATACATATATATACATATATATATATATATATATATATATATATACATACATATATATATATATATATATATATATATATATATATGAACATGTATGAGTGAGAAAATGGCATTGCATTTATTTAATACAGTAATCATAGGCATGGTACGAGGGATCGAGTACCCCAGCCTTTCTGTTTGTACATGGATGTGTATGGCTAATCAACTTGGTAATTACGCCCCTACTATGGCACTTGTAACCAATTGTGATTGTCACCCCCATGTAGGGGCGGGGGGATCGAGTACCCCAGCCTTTCTGTTTGTACATGGATGTGTATGGCTAATGAACTTGGTAATTAAGCCCCTACTATGGCACTTGTAACCAATTGTGATTGTCACCCCCATGTAGGGGCGGGGGGATCTAGTACCCCAGCCTTTCTGTTTGTACATGGATGTGTATGGCTAATCAACTTGGTAATTAAGCCCCTACTATGGCACTTGTAACCAATTGTGATTGTCACCCCCATGTAGGGGCGGGGGGATCTAGTACCCCAGCCTTTCTGTTTGTACATGGATGTGTATGGCTAATCAACTTGGTAATTAAGCCCCTACTATGGCACTTGTAACCAATTGTGATTGTCACCCCCATGTAGGGGCACTTCGCCATTCCATGCCTATGATTATTGTATTAAATGGCATAGGAAATGGTTTAATTAACTGGATAGAAAATGGCTAATTGACAGAGGATAACGGGTAGTTGATAGGGAAGCTTCAAACTGGAAATCAGTTTTGAGTGGGGTACGACAGGGATCAGTATTAGGACCTATATTATTTTTAATATATATTAACGATTTGGACGATGATTTAACATGCAGGGTGTTGAAATTTGCGGATGATACAAAAGTGTTTAGAAGGATTAAAAGTGATTGAGATGGACAGCATTTACAAGATGATATTGACAGGTTGATAAAATGGTCTGTAAAATGGCAAATGTTGTTCAATTTTGGGAAATGTAAATGCCTCCACAAAGGACATGAGAACGAAGATGTAAAATATACAATGGGGGGGGGGGTACTGCACTAAGTACTACTGTAAAAGAAAAGGACTTAGGGTTAACCAGTAGTGCTGATATGAAGGTTTTAGAGCAGTGCGGTATTGCCGCTTCAAAGGGAAATCAAATACTTGGATTAATTAGGCGAAATAAAACGTATAAGGAAAAAGAGCCAATAATACCGCTGTATAAAACAATAGTTAAGCCTCACTTAGAATATTGTATTCAGGCTTGGAGGCCATATCGCAGGAAGGACATAGATATGCTAGAAAGAGTACTTAGGAGAGCACCTAAACTTATACCCAAACTGAGGGATCTTACTTACGAAATACGCCTAAAAAGAATGTGGTTTAACAACACTAGAGACCAGGAGATTGAAAGGAGATCAGATAGAAGTGTTTAAAATATTGAATGGTTATGGAAATATTGATAGAAATATTGTTTTCATCACAGTTAAGAAAGATAGAAGGACCAGAGGACATGAAGTTACATCAGTAACTGAGCAGGGTAGATTATATATAAGAACGTTCTCATTCTCACAAAGGACTGTAAGTGAATGGAACAGATTGTCTCCTGATTGTGTTGGTGCTAGTAGCGTGAATATGTTTAAAAATAAAATTGACACATATCTTAAAAGGGCGGGATACACGTATATAAAAAGTATTGGACTCTCAATAAGCCAAAACGCTTCCTTGTCCATCTGCCATCTAGAGTTAATTTTTTGGATGGCAATCTTGTTAAATATTGTTAAATCTTGTTAGACTACACTTTCAAGGCGTCTTTCGTAACTAAAATCCCTCAGTTTTGATATAATTTTAGTTGCTCTCCTCTGTATTCGTTCTAGCATATCTATGTCGTTCTTGCGATATGGCCTCCACGCTTGCATACACTATTCTAAATGAGGCCTAACTATTGTTTTGTACAGCGGTAGTATTAGTTCTTTTTCCTCATTCTCTATATTTCATATAATAAATCAAGGATTTGACTTCCCTTTGAAGCTCCGTTTCCGCATAGCTCTGAAACCTTCATATCAGCACTAATGGTTAACCATAAGTCCTTTTCTTTTACAGTAGTACAGTACCCTCCACTGTATATTGTACATCTTTGTTCCCATGTCCTGTGTGGAGGCATTTACATTTCCCAAAATTGAACATATAGCACTTTTCAGACGATTTGATCAACCTGTCAAGTTGCAAATGCTGCCTATCTCCATCGCGTTTAGTCCTTCTAAACACTTTTGTATCATCCGCAAATTTCAACACTTTGCTTGTTGTAGCATCGTCCAAATCGTTGATATATATTAAGAATAATTGCAGGTCCTAATACTGATCCCTGTGGTATATGGGAGCTACTATTGAGAAACTCCTCAGTTACTACCCTATATACAAATGGGAATGCACGAGTTTGAATTGTACTCACCTTCAAGAGACATTTCGAATACAGATATGCTTTCGTTGCAGTGAACACATGGATAGATAATCAGATCCAGAACCAACTCTTTTCCTTTTCCATGCGGCTTCTTCCGATTCGCGTCCTTCAACTCTGACGTCGTATTTGGTGACAGTGATACTTTGTTGGGCACCGTCCAGCAGGACTGAACTGTTCGACTGACGGCGGTCAGAGCGATCAAAACAAGCAGTCGGTCCATGGCCGAAAGGCGCGCTCCACGTACAATGACGAAACCCGCGGATCGATGCTTTAAATACTTTGGGACTTCTGCACAGACGGCCGGAGGTTGACGGTATTGTTTGGTATTAGACGAGTGGGGATTCGTCAAATGCCAGCAGGGGGCGGTGTGAGCTGTGCGAACAATGTTGACCTATCAGAGGAAACCACAGGTGGTGTAATGTCAAAACAGATTTCAAACATAGGTCATTCGAGAAAACGTTTCGAAATTGATAAACATCAGACTTACAAAAATAACTCGACGACAGCACAAATATGTTAAAAATACAGTTTTCGTACACATTTTACAATTGGCATAACAATGTCAAATGGTGGCATATTACCATGTATGGTTCTCATAAATATTTTTCCAATCTATTTTCAGGTGTGTGGAATTGTTGATGTCGAAGTGTATAGCAACTGATATAAGTATAACAATAACATTCGTGATTGTAAACAATTAGCACTTTTCGTACACAGTCATAAGTATTATTTTATATGCATATAAACACGTGCATGTGACTTATGGTACTTGTTGTGGCTAATCAATACTAGCGATAGCGCAACGAAATGAATAAGCAGTGCACCAGTGGAGGCGCTGGCAACAGATGCACAACCCAGCCGTAACATCTCTCGGTCGTATTCAAGTTTACGGGCGAACCGTTTACAGCAGCTGTACATATCGACAACGAAAACAAGACACAAATTGAAGCTAATTTCTATTTTTGTTTTTGCTGCTGGTAGATCGAGTTAATAAACGTCCAAGTGACCATTGTATTTTGCGGCATCATTCGCGACATTAGTTATCTAAAAATAAGTGATGTAGTTTTTTGTTTGTGAAAACCAGTTTCAGGTACAGTTTGGTGTGTGTAAGTGCGGGCGTGTATGCGTGCGGGTGTGTGTATGTGTGCGCGTGTGCGTATGTGCGTGCGTACATGTGTGCGTGCGTATGTATGTGCGCGCGCGTGCGCGAGCGTGCATGTATGGGTGAGCGGGTGCGTAGTTGTGTATGCGTGTGGTGTGCGCGCGCGTCTTATATGTGTTTGTATGTACGTTGCAGTGTATGTATGCGTGTATGCATGCGTGTGTACGTTCGTACGTAGTACACATACATGTCTAGTACATTGGTGTAGTGACAAAATACATGGAAAGAGTTCGAGGTCGCCCACAAGGAAACGGTTGTGGAAGTACAGCCCGTAACAAGAGGTATTCAGAGGGTTAGCCCCCTTTTTACAAATCCCGTTTCCAAAAAACGAATTCTGTCGCCCGCTTGAATCCTCACTTCACCTCGTTTTCTTGCTAAATCTTGCAATTGATGACTGATACACCGTTAGCTCCACAGTGACATCTGCACAAAATTCATACATGTAAAGATAATATATTTTAGGGGTGGGGAAGGTGGGTTCGGATCGTTTTCTAGAACTCTCCCCAAAACAAGCCTCACGTCGCGGTCGTAATGTACGTACCGCCGTACCGCTTAACGAAGAATGATTCTTTCGCAAGAAGGTGAGCGGGGTGCGTTTTGACCGTGGTGGGCGTTCGTTTTTGGAGGGGATTCGACAAAAATGGAACTATTTCGATCGATCCTTCCATTTTGAAGCCTTTTACAATCCTACTATCTTTAGCCGAAACCCTCCCGAACACCACACACACACCAGGGCGTGTTTAATATATAAAGAGGGGGCTTTACCGCCCAGCCCTTTCACTTGCCCCCTAGTCATGTCAACTTGCCCCCCAATCATTCCCTATCCTGCCTTACAAGTTGAAAGTCCATTGCACTTTTTACATATAGTTATTTTCATGGATCGCAGCGCTGTTTTTGTGTCGATGGCAAAAATGCAAACGTTTGTGAAAATGGCAATTTGTTGGCGAAATAACCTGAATTTTTATCATAAAAAGGCACCTATTTGGGGACAAAATCTGTGTCGAAATGGGCCAACTGCTCCATAGAAAGCCATTTGACTCGTGACCATATCTAAAAGGGGGCATTCTCTTTAAAGAAAATTTGTAAAGGAAAGTTCTCAAATGGCTAACGTCAATCGTGCTAGAAAGGACAACTACTTGAGACCAAATACATGAGAATAATACTTTTTCTTGCCAGCAGGGCAATGTTCTTCATAAAAGGACACTTTCTGTTGTAAACAGGGCAATTTAACATTTTCAATAAAAGGGCAAAATTCTAGGGAACTAGCATATTCGTATCCAGGGGGGAATTTGGCCCGTAGACTATTTTGAATGGGCATCAGTGGCCGTGCCTTCCTAGACCTTTGGAATGTGCCCCGATCAGGTTACAATAAGCTGAAGTAAAAACTGTATAACAGCACCCCCACCCCCCGTCTTCCGATGATTGATCCGACAGCGCGACAGTGGAGTCGAGCTGAAGGTCCGGCTCAGACCACCGAATATTCAATTGCGTTGGCTGCCAATATAGGTTTTGGGGTCCCCCTAGATTACCTATCTGAATTCGTCAATGTCCCCAAAAGTGAAATTATTATCAACAATTGCACCTCTTGGGGCAAATACCCCAAAAGGACTTTTTGGTAACAAATGATATGTTTTTAAAGTAAAATTGGTAATAGTTTCAAAAAAGGGAAAGCCCAAGAGATAAAATCCTTTGTCAAAAGTGCAATAAAAAGTATGCAATAATAGGACAGATTGTTTGGGCAAGGTCCCCAAAAGGGCTCTTTCACGGTTAAAAAAGATAGAGGTTGCCATAAAATAGTAATTTCCTTTCAGTTGTCCCTTTTTTGTAAATAAAACCCTATGTTCCCATAAAAGGATAAGCAACTGGAACAGTGTTCCAAACATGTTTGGAGTAAGGGTCAATACAACCAGTACTTTTAAACAATGGATCATACAGTACAGAGCTCAAAAAGTAACGTTCGTGGGTTTCCGGTTAATGCCGTACTTTTGGTTTTTGCGAGCACTTGTAGTTACGATATGCTCATTTGCCAAATATAGCAACGCTTCGTGTATGTTCTACGAGTGTGCTAATAAGCGTACTACGCTCTTTGATTGTACACAATTACGCAAATTTACGTCAATCGTCCTCGCGCAAGCGCGTGGGTCACAGCGCTGTTTTTCATGCGCGTCTTGCAGTAGACATTCGCTCGATCGATTTCATGTATTTGTAAAAAAAATAATAACCATAAATCTTGCAACTTGTTATAAATAACATAGAGAAACTGTTATTTAAATATATACCTCGTCCACAATTTGTATCGTTTACTGTACGCACACATGTGTTCATTTGTGCCCTGTTACTACTGAAAGAGCACTGTTGGGTTATTGTCCCCACCGTAGAAATTCAATAAAGGACGCCTTACCCCTAACGTTTTTCGTCCGCAACAGCAAAATCATGTGTCCGGAAAAAAAACAAGCAATTGATTCCATTTTGCCATTTTATATACATAACATAGAATTCCCTCTAAACACCTAAGTATGCAAAGTCGTGCTTAATTAGCTCGTTTCTGTACACAAAGAACAATTTTAGATTTCAATGAACTCAACATGCCGGTCACCACTCAGTTATCAAAAAGAGCACATGCTTAACCTATGAGCGATATGTCAGTACTTTTACTTTCCCAGTAGTAATTTGGTAGAATCAATGTCATATTTGAACACACTTTTACCACATTATATTTAATCAAGAATCCAAAATGGCCTCCCAAGTAACATAATTGCGTATGCAAATTAAAGTATAGTAAAATTAAACGTAAGCTATTAAACTCTGCATGCAACATTTACCATGACATACAATGATAAAGTACAAGTGATATATGTGTGAATGAAATGTAATGGAATAAATAATGTTGTACTCCGTTACTTCTTGACCAAATTTATGGAAACGGAGTTGTAGTTTTCGTAAACACAGCTTGATAGCTCGAGAGCAGTGCGTAGTAACAAGGGTATTATTGGCGTAACGCAGCAAACGTTTGGTCGTCCATAATGCACACAGATCAAATTGGTTGTCGTGTTCTTGTCTATATATAATAGCAATGACATTATGTAACGAAATGTAGTTTTAAAAGCTGCATTTAGGTGAGAACATTAACTGCTAGCAGATCAAAGGGAACACTCACTTATTCTTGAACGAGGCGGTCGGGCTGAGGCGAATTGGCGCTCAAACGACCTCGACTGGTTGCTGCAGTTCTAACTGATTCGCTTAGAGGCCATGAATTCATCGGCATTTGATTTTCAGTAGTATATATACTGTAGCACAGTGGGCGAGTGGATTGAGTGCCGGACTGTCGATCGGAGGGACCGGGGTCCGAATCCCGGCGCCGGTTCGGCCGCCGTGTCGAATCCTGGCACCGGTTCGGCCGCCGTGTCGAATCCCGGCGCTGGTTCGGCCGCCGTGTCGAATCCCGGCGCCGGTTCGGCCGCTGCGTCGAAACTTGGGCAATTTCGTTCACCCTACGTCGCCCCCTTCAAACCCGCACCAGCCAGCACGGAAGGGTAGGCCAACAACACCAGCATGCAAAGTACAATGAAGCCAAGGCCCCCAGACCCCAGCAGCATCGAAAGAGTCTATGAGCAAGGAGGCGGTTCGAGTCAACTAAGGCTACGTGCAGGGGGTGCTAAGAATCTCTGTGTCAAGACGTGCCGCTAAGGGAAGGTACGTAGACTGAAGATGTAATGTACGAACACTACTAAAAGACGAACATATACAAGAACTGGAGGAAGAACTTAGGGAAAGCATAACAAAGCGAATCACAAACTGAAGATAGTACAAGTATATATACTTGATGGTGCATATACGCACCAACAACATCTTATTCAGAAGAAGACACAAACAACTTCTACAACGACGTCGACGAGACCGTAGAAATGCCAACCCACTACACGATAGTGATGGGAGACTTTAATGCGCAAGTAGGGAAACAAACAGACATTTCGGAAACGGCAACAGGCAAATTTGGCCTAGGTGTGAGAAACGAAAGAGGCGACACCTTGGTCGAATGGGCAGCATCAAGGAAATACAAAATCATGAATACCATTTATCACAAAAAAGCAGTGAGGAGATGGACGTGGAAAAGCCCAAATGGAAAAACGAAGAACGAAATTGACTCCATCCTGACAAATAGGCCAGACGTGGTTACTGACCTAACTGTCATCAACCAAGTGAACATCGGAAGTGACCACAGAATGGTAATGAGCAACATCAAACTGGACGTCAAGGCTGAAAGGAAGAAGTTGATAAATAAGAGACTACCACGTGTAGATACCACACAAATAGGAACGAGATCGACATCACTGAGATGATCCAACCAAGTGCGACAAGTGCAGCCAAAGCAATCAACAGGCATGTAAAGACGAGAATATCGTCACCGACACGAGCACTGTTGAAGACACGACGAGAAATGGTGGATAACGGCGACCGTATATACAAACAGAGTACGCAGAAATATGCAAGACCATCAAAAAGAAAGCGAAGGAGGACACCAGGAAGTACAAACAAGAGATCATACGAGAAACGATTATGGCATCAAAGATCCCGAAGAAAATCAGGAGCACACAGGCACTAGGCCGATGTAGACTGAGTACACGTCTAGAGAGACAGGGTAGAGAAATACAAGACCAAAATATGACCATGGAAAGAATAGACTTCAGGCGACGACCATGTAAACATTGAAACATTAAAAGCAGGAGAACATACCACCTCAAAGATACTAACGAATAGGCTAGAGAAGACACTCGACGAAAATCAACCACGAGAGCATGCAGGATTCAGAAGCAGGTACTTAACCACAGACCACATACACATCGTAAACCAACTGAAAGAGAAGTGCCGATAATATAATATCCCACTCTGCATCGCTTTCGTCGACTACGAGAAGGCTTTCGACTCGGTGCAAACTCAAGCGATACTGACCTCCCTTCAAGGACAGGGGACAGAAGACGTGTAAAGCGAACTCTTGAAAGACATTTACGCCAACAGCTCGGTGACAGTCCACGTACACAAAAAAAGGAACATGATCAACACTAAGAGAGGAGTACGTCAGGGTGACACCATATCGCCCAAGCTGTTTACGGCAACACTCGAAAGCATATTCTGAAGGCTGACCTGGGAAACCAGAGGCTTGAGGATAAACGGAGAATATATCAGTCATCTTCGCTTCGCCGACGACATACTCATATGCGCTATTACACCGCAAGAACTACAAAATATGCTGGAGGAGCTAGCTGATAAAAGTGAAAAACAAGGTCTGAAGATGAACATTTCGAAGACAAAAGTGATGCTAGAAAATGACACACCAATGTATATATCAACACCACGCAGATAGAGAATGTTGAAAGCTACGTCTATCTGGGGCAGCGATACAGTATCAGAGACAAAAACCAAGACAAGGATATTCAAAGAAGAATCACCGTCGGCTGGACAACATTCGCCAAACACGACATCTTCAAGGGTAACTTTGGAACCTGCTTGAAGAGGCAACACTACAACTCATGCGTACTTCCTGCGATGACATACGGCGCGGAACCATGGGCATTCACCATCCAGGCAAAGGACAAGCTAGCAGCCGCACAAGCAAAGATGGAAAGAAGTATGCTAAACATCACATAATATCGGGAGAGAAAAAGCAAACATCTGTGTAAGAGAGAAGACAAAGGTCATTGACGTGATAGAACAAATCAGAAGACAGAAGTGGACCTGGGCAGGGCACATCAGCAGACTACGGGATAACCGATGGACATCACTTATCACAATCTGGAGATCTTACGAAGAGAAACGATCTAGAGGATGACCAGCGAGTCGGTGGAGAGACCAACTAGACGAGTACTGGAAGGGCACCATCGGCAGAGGATAGCGCAAGACAGGCAGATTTGGAAACGATATTCTGAGGCTTTCGCGCAACCACGGGATACTACGGCTGCACAATTATGATGATGATGATGATATATATATATATATCATATATATATATATATATATATCCCTCTCTCCCTGTTTCCCTGTCTCTCTGTCTCTGTCTGTCTGTCTATCTCACTCTCTCTCTCCCGCTCTCTCTCTCCCTTTCCCTTCCTCCCTCCCTTCCTCCCTCCCTCCACACACCCCTCTCTCCGTCGACTTAGGTGTGAGTGAGTCAACCGATGGCAGAGCCGATATCTTCTTCATTGGTTGAGTTCAAAAGGTGCTCCATATTAGTAAGAAACCCGAATTTATTGTTCACATCCATCATGTGATTTGTCCTGTTTCTTATCTCCCCGTGGAGTAGGTTGATGATCTGCAGCTGCTCTCGCCTCACCTCCGCTTGTAGTGACAATCCGGTATCCTCAGCGTTTTCTCCCGCCATTCGTCTTCTCCGCCGCACCTTTCTTTTTGATCATTGATCTCTCTCAGGACTGATGTTACAAAGCCAGATAAGCAATAATATATCCACAAAATATTGATATTTCTTTATATCAGGTAATATTGCACTTACAAACGCTGCGCGTTCGGACGCTAGGAAATATGTGTAATATGTAATATAACAGCAGTGTGTTCAGAATACGTGTGGACCACAACGTATAAATATGGATTAACTGTATCTCCCCAAAGTACGTCCCCAAAAACGTGTCGCTAAGATGTCATTCTGCACACAGACAATGGCCGTCTCAAAGCTGTGATTGTGTTTGTAATCGGACTGATACGGCTCGTAGAGATTGTGCTCTGACACTTGAGCCGACAACGACATGTTCTATCGTCCGCTGTCAATTTAGATAATAACTTCATTTAGGTAAATAAAAAGAGTCTCGTACCACAATGAGAGGAATGGAACAACTTGTTTTCAATGGCTTTTAGCAAGGTTTTATGTGCACCTTCTCACTGGGAAAATACAAAAAACAGCCAATCTTGGCCGTGTGATGACCCCCTAGAATAAGATTACGATCTATATCTTTTTTAAACATACCCCATATATGCCAAGATTCTCACCTTTTATGGGGTAAATACGTTTTTTTTTAACGTAAAACGTAATTTAACAATCGAACGAAACATGCGCACGAGCAAATACTACGGGAAAACGGTCCCTGGCCTCATAGACTTGGCAACATGATGTAGACGCTTACACTAGTATAGTGCTTATGTCTACCCTCCTGCAAACAGCAGAGCAATAGTATTTGACAAGTCTACACAAACACGACTAGATCATATCTGTTGATGTGAACTTCTAATTCTCTCCAACCTTCGTCATTTGAACAACCGACGAGTATCAGCGAGCGCGTTATGGTGTTTGCGTAACGACGCTCTGTGTTTTCTAGCATTTGTTAAATACTATTATCACGACTATCAACCACCAAGCCACCCCGTCAGTCTTCTTGAGATGGTTGAGCGGCGAATGGCCAGAACAACGTATACAGGACAAGCAGGACACCCCCTCAACAGCTGAACAAACACAGCTCTTTCGGTGCGCGCCTTGTAGCTCAAAAATACAACACAGAGATTCCGGGGCTCTTGTATGTGCCCGCAGCTATTCATATGCATACAACACGTCTTCAGAACCGCAGTAATTTTCATCTACGATCTTTTTATGACTGGTGTGTATTATTACACTGTCTTACTGCCTGGTGGCATTACAATTCTCCACTGATATTAATAAAGTATATATGATTCAGTTATTAGACATACGCGCACTTTGAGTTTGATTTGATTTAATACATCACTGTCTGTATACTTGGTGATCTGCCTTTTTGCCACGAACGCGCCGGCTTTGGTCTTTGTATACCAGTTTACGCTGCACAATAAAAAGCACTTGTAGGATTTGCGTGATACACATGCATGCTCATTTGAACAACAACTTCCAACCTGGATTGAACCTCCTGATGCAAAGACTTCACCTGCTTCGCTTCAGTCAGGTTGTTGTTTTTGATGGCTTCCATGTACAGTTCAGTTAGTCTGTGTGTCTTTAAAAACAAACGAATGCAGTTCGATGACACGATTTGTCATTTTAGTTATGTGCCGCTACCTAGTGGATAAGAAACAATTCTTCAGTATGTTTTCACTTATTTGTGCGTGGCCTCGATTGTCCTGGCTCCGTTATATGTCGCCACTCTTTGTCGTTCACAAAACAGTTTGGAGGCAGGGACCACTTCCCGCTATGACAAGATGATTGGCTACCGTGAATGAAATTCACTCACGTTATGTCATCAAATAAGAGCAAACACTCATTTTATACGAAGTATTGGAAACAACGCTTAACTCGAAATGTATTGACACAGATCACACTGTTAAAAACAATGAAATTGCAAACGGTATTGGTTTAGGTTGCTTGTTCAAATCCCACAGCTTTTTCGTATCTTAGTGTACCTTTTATTGTCTGTAAAATCATTGTAAACATACTTGCATTATCGCAAAACGTATTATAACATTAATTGTAGACGTAAATACCGACTATAAAAGGTAAGTTGTTATATAGTGCAATGACCAGTCCTTGGGACTGTTCAAGGCGCTGGCAGACCTGTCCAATCGAACAACTCCTCGACTTCTCTGGGAAGCATTCAGCCACGCTGCAATTAATGCACGAAGATTAATTGTACACAAATATATACTACTGTCTACAGCCAGGTACTCAATAGTACAGCTGAGTGAACTGAAGCAACGTAGAGTGAACGAACTTGCCCAAGGTTCGACAGGGCAGCGTAGGTTTCGAACCGGGTTCTATTGATTGAGAGTCCGATATTCTAGACACTGCATCACTCTGCTCCGTTGTGTTGCCGAAATGAAGTGATGTCATCTGACGGTAACAGTCAAACAACGGGTTTCGTATCAAACCCTGTTTCCTGTGTGAAGGTCGGCTAAATGAGACTAACATGAGCGGAGTGCTAACTCGTCTGCATTTACAGGCAAAATGATTAAACTTGTTGAACATAGTTCTAACTTCTTGTGGGTATGTCATATCCACAGCTCCCCCATTAATTTTGCTTTGTTTCATTCCCCGAAACGCGTTGTCTGCTGTTCCACTGTTTACCACACGAACTGAAGTGTCATCGGTTTGTTCACTTACGACTCGCTCCATCATGCTTTCAGCCGCTCTGCAAATAGCATACATTTGTTTTCAACAAACTAAGATCTGAGTGTGATTAATTTCTTGCCGCATTCGTTCTCGCTCCTTCACATCCTTTTTCATACCGAATACCAGGCGGTCACGCAATATTTCGTTAGTCGTGATTGAAATCACATACATTTGTATACACCTGTTTGGGTAGTTCACCCGATAAATGTGCACTAAACCTACGAACTGTATTCTCAGACTCAGTTACAAGTCAAAGCGGAAGTTACGTTCTGGTCGCCAGGTGAGCACCGACGTTCTACGACACCGATGTTTCTATACGGACACCTTCCTTCCCGGTTATAATCATCGTAGGTATGTAGGTATACAAGTAAACGTGGGTGTGGTGTCGGACATATTCGTACAAACTACGCATTTTCATAATATAAAGGATTGGTTCAGTTATCTGTGGCAACGACACATAAAACAAGTTACGGTTTAGTGGACGATCGTCTCTCATTAGATACGATACGTTCTTGATATTAAGACACGTGCCTGCCATGGAGTAGGTAACATTACATGTGTTTCATTAAGTTCAATTTTCTCGAATCAATTAACAATTGTGACTTTTCCTTCCTTTCTACCGTTGATTTTCCTCCAAATTAAGTCCACTATTTCATAATGTATGTGGTATAATGTGTTCATACAGAAGAGAGCGCCACTTTTCAGTAAGTGTTAACGTTGCCATGTTGTTATGTGTTTTAGTGTAGATATATAATCCAGTGTGATGGCCACCATGTCTGTGAACTGTGCTGTACTGTATATGCATTTTCGATATTTCTGGGAAATTTGCGGGTGTATTCCTGGCCAACACTTCCCAGCACCCGATGTGTGTAAGGTCACTGGAGTCGGTAAGCTACGTTAGTTAGAGTGGCCTGGCAACAGCCACATGTTATATCAATGAAGCCGCTGTCACGTTTCACGACCGCAGAACGTATGCTTCTGGGTCAAATCCAAGGTGATTTGAAATATGTACTTATTCTGGTCATCGCATAATAGGTACAGTAATAACCTTCGTTTAATTAAACTCCCCCTATTGAACTGGGACGGTAAGTAAGAGGTGTTTGCCCAACAATCTACAACGTTTGAGTCGCGAAATTTGATATAAGACAGCAAAACACTTACAATGAGTCAAATGCACATAAATTAGTTGCTGCATTTTTAACAACGCTTATCTATTAATCACATGAGTTCAATTTAGAGACTGGTATCAGGTTGTTTGGCGTTTCGAATGAATATGCATATTCATTTTCGAAATTTTACGTTGCGGAAATAGTTGTAGTTACGAAATGTTATGTACCATCTGTCTGTACGGTAAATTATGTTACATTGATTGTAATACTAATGTAACGCCGCATCATTTAAGTCATAAAAGTATTTTCATTGATTACCATAATAATTCAGTTATGTCAAATGCACCGCAACTAATTGTTGCAATAAACGCTGATATTTAGTTAACAGTGTTTGCCCACGTTTTACTTAGTCTATAATTAATATCACGTTGTTTGGTGCCTCGAGCGTATATGCGACGTTAGCGAACCCTCGTATAACATATCATTTCCGTTTTGTTTTTACTGGTGCAACAAAATACCACCCATACGTTTTTTGTTTTAGCACCTTTGCGTATAACATCAGTAAACACCTTTAAGTCGCCCCGCCCAACTGGCCAACATCTGAGGCACAGTTGGGCTCTACGGAGTAGTGACGCTCTACTCGCTATTTCTCTTACACCTTACTTGCAGTGTCGCAGTTTTTATGGTCGAAAAATATGCACATATGCACTATCGTAAGTAAGAAGGTAACCACTTTCACAAACTTGCAAAAATGACTGTTTCCCAAAATGCGCTTCACAACCGCACGCACGCACCACCCCCCCACACACAATATGTACTTATTCAGCATTTTTAAAGACAATAATCAATAAATATTAGAAAAGTCGATAAATATCAAAACAATCATTGTTTTATTTTAGGCATCATAGCTATTTTTGTGTTTGCTACATTGCAAAAAAAAGTGTATATGTCATATAGTTGACAGACGTCAGGCATGAATAATTTGTTTACTCAAGGAACGATTGGTTTTATTCTCCAATTTACGTTATGTCCCACGGATAACAATTGTGTATAGTAACGTCTGCTTTTTTACCATCCATGCAGTACTGTATAGATATCTTTGTTATATGTGAACATTTAAAGCCGGTGCAATTGCTTCTGTTATAAAATACTATGGTTTGTTTTTAAACCTTTGCAAATTAGAAAGTGGCGCCTCAATCAGTAAATGGGTGAACTGTGTCGACCAAGTAACATCGTTCGGCAGTGTTTAAAATACCGAAAACGATACAATTATAGGTCCGTTTCTTTGTTACTTTAGGAGTTACCTTCTGTAAGCTAGAGTAACAGAGTAGTTCCATATTAGTAGAGTAGTTTATACATGTTTTGTTCACGTTTTATTCATATCAATGTATGATTAATATCATGTTGCTAGGTGCCTCCAGCGAATATGCGTTGTCATTACCAGAAATACCGAGACAAACCAATTACGCATGCGTCACCGCTGCACCCTTCCCGCGCGCGGCGGCGACATTAATTTGGATTACGCGCCCAAAACAAACGCGCATGGCACGCGAGAAAAGCACCCCACCACAATTGCCGACCCCACATCTCATCTGCGGGTACCTTCTGCATATACTGTGAAAAAATCATCAAAATCTAATAAATTGTTTTTGTTAACATCCTATGCGTGAATGATTTGCCTATGTTTGCAATGTAAAATGGCAGCAAAAGGTCGAATATTTTAAGGAAATATCACGTTAAAAAGCCTAAATATGAAATGTTTGCCGACCCCACATCTGATCCGTATGTATCTTCAGTATGTACTGTGAAAATCTCATCGAAATCGGAGACAATCTTTTTGTTAACACCCTATACTTGAATTATTAATCCTACGTTTGCAATGTAAGTAGCAGCAAAAGATCGGATATCTAGGAAATGGCACGTTCGAACGACTATACATGACATGCTGCCGCAGACCGGTCATTTGCCGACCCGGCATTCAATCTGCAGGTATCTGTGACATATAGACTGTGAAAATATAGTCTAAGTCGGAGAAATGGTTGGGTTAACCAGCTTGAATGATTAGCCCTATGTTGATAGTGTAGGCTGTAAATAGCAGTAACCGATTAGATAACTTCAGACACATTATATTCCTGAAATAAAATGAGAGACCCTTTAAGATGTAGGACAATTTATTTTAGAAACTGTACACATGATACAAATGATGCAAAACCAGTATGTGTCTGATAACACAAGATAATTGTCTTTGCCGAGTGCTGAAGTTCCGGCTCAGACCCCGATATACAACTTGTCCGACTTCTATGCATTTACATGCTGTTCTTCTACTAGAATAAATACGATGACGGTTTGCTGCTTCAAAGGGTATCTAAATACTAGGGCTACAGTCGTTTAATAGCCCGAAACATTGTTCGCAATTTGTATTTCACCCCACGAAATATTCGAAATATCTGTCAACAGTCAGACAGATTACAGTAAAATAATACTCGCTGTTGCCTCTCATTATCGTTTATTGCAGAGCCAGACGTCCCAACCGTTGATGTGTTTGGTTCCTACGGTCTTTACACACACAAAATTACAAGTCTTGCTAATAAGTATGTATTATAATGACTATTAACTGGCAACTGATCCTGGGTAACATATATACGACATTCCTTTAAATGTTCGGGTGCTTCAAAGACTGAGTTAATAAATATTTCTCCTCTCACTTATGTTACAACATTGGAGCTTAAATTTGCTCTACAAAATGACTACTATACAGCATCACGTTTATAAAATCATGGGAATTCATTAAAAATATATAAGTAGTTTTAATTGTGTGTTTAATTATTGCAAATTTGTAAAAAAATATATTCACATTCAAATTACATTGATGTTCATAATATACATTAGTTTTCTGTCCACTTTTGACTATAACATTTATTAATAATCTTAAAAAAAGAAATGTGTCCTCTTCAAAGCACATAACTAAACAAATCCTAAATAAAAAAAAATATATATATTTAGAGGTGTTACTGTGTAATTTACTCTGCTATTTTCACTAGACATTTAGAAAAGAATATGGATAGTACACTGCTGAGAAATAGAAAGTTTTACTATATTATCAACTAATTCATTTTGGATTCAAGAAAAAATATCAATACCATAAACTTAACATATTCCACTAATTCCAATATCTCAAAGCAACAGTAAGGATTATATTACTCATGTCTGATGTAGTAGTGCATTCTGATAACAACGTATTGTAAGCGCGTGCGGTGAATATAATGACTTATATGTGTCTTTTACGCGTGTACCGATCGTACGATGAGCGGGCGATGCTTTAACTGGCTACGAGTTGCGACAAAAACAATTAGATCTGTCATTTAACGCGGGCGATTGGCACGAACCTAGCGTCTACGAAAGCTCGGTATTTCTGGTAATGTTAGCGAACTCTCACATAACGTATCACTTGTGTCTTTTGTTGGTGCAACATAAACAGCACTCACATGTTTTTTTGTTTTAGCACCTTTGCATATTAGGTCAGTAAACACTTTCAGGTCGCCCCGCCCCACTGGTCAGCCTCTGAGGCACTGTTGTGTTCTACGGAGTATTGATGTCCTACTCGCTATCGCTCTCTCACACCTTACTTGCTTGCCATTTCGCAGTTTTTTGGTCGACAAAACATGCATGCATGTACGTAAGGACGCAATCAGTTTCAAATACTTGCAAAATTGTCCGTTCTCCGGAATACGCTACACCACGACACGCGCGCGCGTACACATATTAATGTAGTTATTCAGCATACAATAATCAAATGTCAAAACAGTATTGTTACACATCATATCTCATTTAGTCTTTGTTACATTGCAGAAAAGTGTAAAGTTCATATAGTTGATGGATGTCAGGCATAACTAATTTGGAAAAATTAACTAAGAAGGAAAACATTGTTTTTTATTCTACGATTCACTTTATGCCCCAAGGGTCACAGTTGTATACGGCAACGTTCCGCAAACCCTAGCCCACGGACCAAATTTGATCCGCGGACGACTGCCAGGGTGGCCTGCGAGACCCACGCTAAGAATTGGAAATTCTCAAGAGCATCCAAACGTGGCCCTATTCTATCATACAAGCAATGTTCGTTGGCTGAGCCATGGAGCGGTTCTAGCTAGTTATAGGCCTATTTGTGAATTTTGTGAGTTTTCTCCATGGAATTGGCGGGCCGTTCACTTAGCTGGAAGATACTGAGTTTCGAGTTCAGCTTTGCATTCTAACACTCATTCGGACTGCTTCACAGAAGACACACTCTGATTAACCACGTGTACGATTTAGTGGATGCTTCGTCATAAAGCTATCGCCCTTCAAGATTTATACCGAATTTTCTACGTCTCAAATTATTCGTTAACCTAATAATTTACGGCGAATACGATGCTCGTATCAAAGATGCCAGCCCAGTGTTTGTAATTGTTCTGGACAGCCTTGAGTGGTCGATTTGTCGACGTCCCTGCTTCTTTGCAAGCTCGTTTACCGCTCAGCCTCAAGTCGTAGAAGTTGTCACAATCATTATGGAGATGACAGAGGTGATTTGCAGAGGAATATTTAAGACTGCAACATTATAAGAGTTTGAGGAAAGAACGTTTCACTATGAAAGATAATGTCGTGTTTTGTGTTCGATATTTGGGGTGGCTCGCAGATTCATCCAGGGGTGAGGATTTGAGGGTCACACTTTTATAATAGACACCTTTAGCTAAACCAACCAAGCGCTACCTGACGGCAAAACATAAACAACAGCAACAAGTTACTCCAAGTTATTGAGTGCTGTGTCACACCTTTCGTGGTGTAATTAAAAGGTCAACCGCAGGTCTGCCGTTCGACGCGACGTTCGTACGCAAAAATTGTAAATTCAGCGTATGCACAAACGCCGCATTGTTTCGTATGTAAATAGTTATACTAATTGAAAAATAACCATACAGTGTGACAGATCAACATCTTAGGAACACACACGTGTACAGAAAATTGAGTTTGAAATATCAGCACATTTGAAGAGCTTTTAAAATACATACATGTTGACAAATACATTTATGCTGTCGGCAATGTGCCGAGCCTGTCGCGGTGAAATAAAATTACTTTAATGGACTCTTTTGGCTTTGTCTTAGGTATGTGCATTTTGTTTGTTAGCTGTTAATGTTCTAAATATCATGCTATGCACATACATTTCCAACTATAATTAATTACTTTTATTTGTTAGCGGTGTCGAACGTAGAACCGTTTACTGTGTTTTGCTAGACGCCGACGCGAGTTGTGGAGTCGACTTCACGTTTGACGTCGCGTCCAATTTTCGCGTACGGTTACGGCGCTTAATTGCGTTAGCTAAAGGTATCTATTGATACTTATCTACGACAGTTTACCATGTGTGGCCCTGCAATTTGTATAGATCTAGCGGGCCCATTTGATGATTCGAAGATTTAGATTTTTCGAAATTCGTCCGGGGCGGTGGGATCTTTAGGGTAACATACATATGTTTGGCTATTTTTCTCCGGGCAACATAACTCGGCTATTGAGCAATAAAAGTGCAGAAATGGTTGGTGCTTTTTAGCAACGATGACGAATTACAACAAGAACACCTTCGATACCCTTTGGATGTTGTTTTGCGACCTGCGATCTCTCTTTTTCAACATTTGGCTCACATAAGCACGTTTGCGGAACGCGGGTGTACGGTAACCTTTGATTTTTTACAATCCAGAAATACTTAGATATCCGTAGTAGGTAAACATCTCAAACGGGTGTACAAATTCTGAATTTTCATCAAATGTTATTGTTTGTCTTTAATCCTGTACAAATTAGAAAGTAGCACCTCAATCAGTAAATGTGTGAACTGTGTCGACGAAGTAACATCGTTCGGCAGTGTCTAAACACCGAAGACGATGAAGATGATACGGCTGTAGGTCCGTTTCCTTGTTACGTTAGGAGCGATGACAGGGATCCATATGTACTATTGAGTAACATAGTAGTTTATACTTGTTTTGCTCATGTTTTATTTATGTCAATGTATGATTTGTATCATTTGTTGTTCCTCGAACGATGTACGATGTTAGTGAATCCTCCTACAGTGTGTAATATTAAACGTATCACTTCTGTTGTGGTTTTCGATGGTGCAGTAAAACACCACTCACGTGGTTTTTTAGATTTAGCACCTATGCGTATGACGTCAATACACACTTTCAGGTCGACACGCCAGTTGTGTTCTACGGGGTAGTGACGCCCTACTCACTTTCTTTCTCACACCTTACTTGCAGGTTCGCAGTTTTTTGGTCGACAAAACATGCACGCATGAACTATCGTAAGTAAGATTTGAAAAACGACCGTTCTCCGGAATGCGTTACACAACCACTCACGCGCGCTTGCGCACGCACGCAGACGCACACGCACGCATGCACACGCACGCACGCACGCACACACACGAGCAGAATAACATTTCCCAGTATTTCACATAAGTATGTGCAGGTTTTTGTCATGCCAGTTTCGCAAAACGTTACATACTGATCGACGGCCGTCTTCCGTAACTCGTAATAATCGCTGACATCACGTGAAACGTTGCGAACAATCGAATTATGCCCAACTAGCGTCCGGTACGAACCCTACAACCGGCACAAAATATATAACCAACGTGAAATTAAACTTAAAGAAGAAGAATTTGTAAGAGGGGTCGGAGATTAATCCCCGAAAGTTTGGCGAAAGAAATCCAAATCGTTACGGAGAAAAGTGCGGCTTGATCCTCGAGCGCCAAACTTTCAAGCATTAATCTATGATCCCACAAATAGGACATAAGACCTTTATGTTTTCAGGATACTCCATATATGTCAAGATTCTCGGAACATAACATGTAATGTGCGCGTAATACGTAAAACTAAATTAACAAATGCAGGAACCACGCGCCAACTACTTCGGGAAAACGGCCCCAACGTCACGGACTTGATTAAATTAAATAGACGCTGACACAATAATGCTTATGTTTACCATCATACCAATAGCATAGCAATACGAATATTATTTGATAATTCTACACTATCACGACTAGGGCCTATCGATAGACGTGAACACGATCTCCACGAGAGTCATCATTTTGAACAAACAACGAGTATCTCCAAACGCGTTATGCTGTTTTTGTAATGATGCTGTGTGTTTTCTAACATTTTGTAGATAGTACTACCACAACTGTCAACTACCAAGGCTTCCCAACAGGTGACCGGCATTTTTGCTAGTCTAATAATAATCGAGCAAACGTATGTATTTATGCGGGTAAATTTACGTTTTCCTCTTAGACTACTTGAACCTTGAGCGCAAAACTGTTAGGGATTAATCTACGACATAACGAATAGGACGTAAGACCTATATATTTTCAAAATGCACTATATATGTCAAGATTATCACCTTGTATGGGGTAAATCAGTTGTTCAGAACATAAAACGTAATGTGCGCATAATACGTAAACCGCAGGTACCACACGCATGCGGCAAATCTTAGGAACAATGGACTTTTGACAACAAGAAGTAGATGCTTACACAATAATGCCTGTATAGCCATTTTCCGATAGCATAACAATACGAATGCTATTTGGCAATGTTACACTATCACAATTAGGGCATATCGATGGGCGTGAACACATTCTCTCCTACCTTCTTTATTTTTGACTAAGTGACGGGTCTTTTGTTAGCAATCCAAATATAGTGTAAAAATACAGCGACTTCTTAACGACCGAAATGACATTAAGTTTCTCGTATATCATCAAACATATCTGTCTCGTCCACTGTTTCCATTTTTGTTTGACCGATATCATTCTCCAGACAGGTGTTTGCCAATAGAGGTGTGAAACCAGTTTTTTCACAGTACATGAATCCACTGGTGAAATGCCACCCAGCCACGCACTCGTATCCCAAACGTCATCACCACTGTACGGGTGAGGGGGTGAGGGGGTGAGGGGGTGAGGGGTTGAGGGGGGTGGATGTGTGGGAATATTATGTTAATTTTACTGTGATTGTCATTGTTTTATGTTCTTTTGTCATGTATCATATAACAAAGTTATCTTTTGAGAAATTCAATAAAGTGTCTTGTATCTTGTACATCGAAGCACTTTTCTTCACAGACGATTTGTTACTGATTTACATGTATAAACTGTGACGATTCCCTGCCCCTTTCATTGCTTATTTCTGTAATTCGTCCTTATATTCAACTGTCAATTATGTTTGTCATATATGTCGTTTCGTGAACCACATACAGTAGTATGTAATGTTTAGTTTCCGTAGAAACACGAGTGTATATGTTCGTCTGTGTGTGTGTATGTGTAGGTGTGTGTGTGGGTGTGTTTGTGTATGTGTGTGTGTGAGTGTGTGTGTGTGTGCGTGTGTGTGTTTGTGTATGTGCGTGCGTATGTGTGTTTGTGTGTGTGTGTTTGTTTGTGTGTGTGCGTGTGTGTGTGCGTGTGCGTGTGTGTGTGGGTGTGTTTGTGTATGTGTGTATGTGTATGTTTGCGTGTGCGTGTGCGTGTGCATGTGCGTGTGTGTGTGCATATTTTCTCAATATTTGCAAATACACGTACACGCACGCTCATTTCTACATCGCTCACTAGCATGCACCTGTCTCGCACGAATACTTGTATGCTTTCCCTCTCTCATGTTTTTGCGTATATCAGGGACCGGCAACCTTTTTGAGTGGAGGACCTAACAGATGACTTGGGCTAAGTCGGTGGGCCACACATGTATTATTGAATATTGATAATCGTTAGCCAATCCTTGTGAGAACTGGTACATTATGTGTGGGTCAAGGCACCAAGGAGCTACGGTGGATAAGCGAGGTTGTAAAGATAAGTTTTTAAATGACGACGAAATTTTGTAATATTTTCAACTGATCTAACACTAAGAGGGAGTATATTCCAAAGAGTTGGTGCAGCAACAGGAAAAGCCCTAATTCCAATGTTAGTATTAACTCTAGGAACAAAAAGTAGGTCAGAACTAGATGATCGAAGCTGGATAGTTTTTTACAGGAGTAAGCAATGAATGCAAATAAGACGGTTGCTTACTGGACAGTGCCTGATATGTAATGGTACAGATCTTAAACATTATGCAATATCGTACAGGAAGCCAATGCAAAGACTTCAAAAGTGGTACAGAGCGAGAAAAACGAGGAGATCTTGTAATTACACTTGCTAGACAATTTTGGACACGCTGAAGTTTTGTGATATCCTTGCTAGCGATATTGTAAAGGAAGTCTGCTGCTAACAAGCGCCGTTGCACTAGTTTTAGCAACAGAAAATGACAGATACAGAAATGGCATCATCACGACTGGTTTGACACTTGGTGCAGTCGCTGCGAAACCAAACAAATTGGCAATGAGCTTAGCGTGTTTGATCAGGTCAGGAAAGTGTTCCGTCGCCAAATGCAAGCTCTACAAGCGTCAACTCTGTGACGGTAGCTTTGGGTGTAATAGAACCGCACTGTAGTTCGGTGAACTCTATCCTTCCGGCGTATCGTCCAGTCCCACGTGGAACGGGTTGGAAAATAAGGCAACTCCTCACTGCGAGTCCTAACATCGGACAGACACTCAGCTTTGCATTTCGCAGTTGTGTCTCCCGCAGTAACAACGTGGTCCCGGAAGAGAAGACGAACTGAACAAACTAACCGATGAGATGTTCTCGCAGATCAATTTGTGGTCTGCAAGTTGTCAACTAGCGCTCTTCGCTATAGAGGTGGTTTTGATACTACGCAGTCATCTCAGCCAGAAGGTATTGGAACTGCCAGTGGTTTAGGCCACGAGCGCGGACGTAGTTCCCGGTCTTCACGATGCCGCTCATTGTGTTCAGCATTTCCATCTACTTGACATTCAGGCTTTTTTGAAGGATGATGCAGCATTTCTTCCTACCAAGGGAGATGAAACTACTGTTGTCATCCCGCGGGCCACATTGTGGACAAATTCGGTTTTAGTCCGGGGGCCGCATGAAATAGCTCCGCGGGCCGCATTTGGCCCACGGGCCACAAGTTACCGACCCCTGGCGTATATCAACATACCAACTTGCACCCGCTTTATACATGTAAATTGTAATAATATTACTGTTACAGTATCCAATATTAAATGTATGCAAGCGTTCATTCGCCGATGTCACCTATTACAAAAAAACAAGATAGAATCGAGTGAACCACATGCATGAACACACGAAGTTTACTCAAGTTGTCGTACGGTTGATGGTGTCCTTGTGCGCGTCGTAAACCGTATATTAAAAAAGTGTAACAAACTGTGCTTCCTAATCGGCTTGAACGTGCATTAGAAATGTTGCATGTTCAGTTAGCCCAGTCTCAGCTGTTCCAACTTCTTTACTGTGCAATTTATGTAAATAGTTCGCTGTATTTACACCAAATTTTAAATAGGAAATATTCAAACGCTAAATTGTTGCCATTCTTGCAAGATACAGACACATATATTTTATTATATATAAATATTAAATAAAATACATCTTTAGTACATTTCGAACTGTTTACGAATGTTCATTTATCCAGCAATGTGTGCTACGCAAAGAAAGTCGACAATTAATCGTTTGTGTGTGTTACACTGGCCACGTTTGCAAATTGGCCTGATGCCAAACATCAGTGGAGTAAGCATCGCGTTGTTGTATCGGAGTTTCCTATATAAGCAGGCGACACTTGCAATGTTTCAATTGAGAGGAAGCCTTTCTCGTTGAGCAGACAACTTCTTGAAGCAACAACAGGTAGGGGTTGTTTCTTTTCAGTGACTGGGACATTTGCTATATAGTCTGCTAGTTGGAACACATTACTTACATAAATCACACCAGCGTAACGCAGTGTACATGATGTTTGCTAACTGAGATACTACAACATATATCGTTCATAATAGTTTTCATTTTGTTTGTACAAAATGAATAAGTAAACGATAAATAACTTTTACTGAACATTCCAAGGATAATTATTATTTATTCAAACGATTTCATTTCAACATATCTAACACATTATTTTAATTATATATGTTTTCGTTTATCTGTCAAGGCAAATTTCATAGTGTTTGGTCTGTGAATATTTAAACTAGGTGTATATATTATCTTTTTAACAGATTGACTTTGACTTGACAATGAGTGTCAGAAGCGTTTTCGTGTTCGTCCTAGTGGCGTTGTCTCTTGCGGTGACGTTGGCGAATTATGCGGTGCGTGCCCGCATTAATAAACAAACTGTTTATAATCCGTGTTGAAAGCAAAACAACTACAAATGAAAACGATAACAAATAAACCCAAATATGATGCATTTGATTCTGAATGCAGTTGATGAGCAAAGGTATTTATTTACTCTTTCAAATAACCCTTGTAGCTATGGGACGTAATCTTATTCAAAGGATTATCGTGTATTAGCATAGTTCTAATTGATCTAAAGAGTCACCTAACTACATACGTATACAATAACATTGCCTTAACAATGTAGACATTCGTGTTTCTACTTTACAGGAATACGATCCCGACGTGTCTCTGTATGAAGAATCCAGTACGGACGTAGGTGAGTTGCCGGCACGGACAATGATGCCACAATACTTGAAATTACTCTTCATTTACCCAAAAAGATAAGATATCGATAACACTTTTCGCTAGCAGAGAGTGCTATTTACTAGCATAATATATGTAGCATGCGTGTGTTTTCTAAACAAAAGTAGAGTATTTTGTTATTTATTACGCATACGTTTAGGCATGTGTTCAAGTGGTGTAACGATCAACGTTGTGTACACACGTATACGCACGCGCGCGCGCGCGCGCGCACACACACACACACACACACACACACACACACACACACACACACACACACACACACACACACACACACACACACACACACAAACACACACACACACACACACACAGGTATGCACACACAGATACGCCCTCGCGCGCGAACACACACACACACAAACGGTAATGATCTATAATAGCAAAATAAAATACTATATACTTGTTTTTGTTAACAGAGAACGTGGCCCGCGACAAGAGAGGTATAGTACATATGTGTTTCTTCCTTCGCGTACTTAAATCTGATTACATGTACTTAAATCATGTATACTTTATTCACCTTGTGTAACACCTATTAGTGATTTCCAAACTATTTTTCCTTACCGTTTTACCAAGAGTTTGTTCAAAATTACCGCAACCGATTTTAAAATGAAGATGGGTGATCTGCTTTACCAATCGAATGTTCTATACTATATACATGTAATGAACAAAATCATTCGCAATTAAAATTTGTTATGTAACGATATTATTAATAAACACACACTTGAAAATGGACCTGCTGTTAATACAACTTACGGCAATGTTTATTATACAGGCACTGGTTGCAGCAAGACGTGCAATAAAGAAAGCTGCAGCTGCTCCGGTTCCAACTGTAAATGCGAGTGTAAAGGGAAAAATCCAAAGTGCTATATAGGTAATAGTGGCATATACCAGTCAGTCTGTTGATGCGCGTTATGAAACTGAGGTTTGTTGGCATTTTTGTTCTCTTATGAAATCGTTAAAACTATGCGGATATCGAAGTAGGTGGAAAACATGCACTAAAACAATTATACTCGATTTCTAACAGTAACTCAGTGTGGCATTTAGCATATCACCAATGACAAGTGTAACGAATATCTAGCTGTAAACATCATTGCGACTTGGACATCCCGTAATCAGTATTACTTTATAATTACACTAATTTAAGCTTGACCCATTTTTTCAATAGTACATATACACACGAACAGGCACGCGCACGCACACGAACACGCACAATCAAATGCACATTTACGTGCACACATACAAACGTACGCACGCACATGCACGCACACGCACGCACACACACAAACAAACAAACACGAATAAACACACACACACACACACACACACACACACACACACACACACACACACACACACACACACACACACACACACACACACACACACACACACACACACACAGACACACACACACTTACAATGCTATTGTTTATTTGTATTGCCCACTTAGAACCGGCGATTTTAGATCAGACCAGTGACGGTAATTAATTTATTAGTTTCAGAGTATGTGTTGCAAATAGCAATAACTCGTAACATAGACAGAAGCTAAACTTTAAATCCACTAACAACTACGTTTTTCTTTTCACAGCGAAAGTTCGAGGAGGTAATATATTGTTTACGTATATTTCTCTTCCCTTGATGTTAACATACTTTGTATGAATAAAGCTCATTGTGATAAACAATAGTTATATTACCAGTCATTGTAATTATTACACGGTAATACCAAAATATTACATTAAATTTGAATAATAATTATATATACACAATATTTCCCGTTTTTGCACGATGTTATTAAAACGTCTTTATTTACTGTAGCAATGCCAATTCCTGAAGGCAAACTTAGCCATCACCTTTCAAGCAGCATATCTTAATCTTCCTCTATGAACAATTTTACAAGTCTAAGAAAACGTGTCGTCAAACCGTTATCATGTGAAAGCATTTTCTTGCAGGTCCAGGCTGCACCGCTAAATGCAACAAAGGGAAATGCTATTGCAGTGGGCCATACTGTAAGTGCTGGTGCAGTGGCAAGAAGCCGAAATGCAGGGGCAGGATTGACAAAAACGCCCACAAATGCCACACAAAATGCAAGAAGAATAAGAACTGCAGCGAGAAATCGCGCTGTGTCTACTGCCGATGCAAGAAGAACAAGAAAGGCAAATGCGATAAGAAATGCTAGTGCCAGATCACATGACTCTCAGCGTCTCCGCTGTAGAGCAAACCAAGACGGCACGGTCTTAGTTCATCTGCAGATGTATTAATTCCTGTAATAAAGTTGACTCTGGCAACTGTTGTTGTTATTTATCTGCAGGCGACTTAACACCTCTCCAAATTACCTGCAAGTTGGTGTCTTTCATGAACACAATACAGTGTGTGTACAGTGTGTGTACAATGTGTGTACAGTGTGTGTACAGTGTGTGTACAGTGTGAGTACAGTGTGTGTACAGTGTGTGTACAGTGTGTGTATGTACATGCGCGTGCGTGCATGCGTGTGTGCATGTACACGTGCGGGTGTGCGTTCTCGGGTCTGGTCGGATCGAGCAAAAAGTACCAGTGTATCCTGGGCTTAAGAGGTTCACGAATCAGCTGGGCACTTTTGACGTAACTTGTGTTGCCAAACACTACTCAAATGTAAGTCATACAAAACGTCAGTTACAAATACTTTGGGAAACTTTCCTCTGCGTCCATGTTAATGTAGCGACATTTTGGTATTGTATAACATAGTAATTCTTAGGTAAATGTAACTTCTACATTTTCTATTCTGGGAATTATAGGAATGCGAAATTTTATGATCACAATATAACGACGACACCGTCAGTGAATCCTTGGTACGTCAGTGCGTACCCTCATGTCCCTTCGGTTCTCCCTGAGTGAAGTTCTAAACAGTATCTATCCACGAACCACACGCTAGCACGCCTATACAATGTCAGCCTCATGCATGCAAAACAGATTTAAATATGCTATGTGTAAACGTAATGACGAGGGACTTTCGTGCAGCATTGAGGCACGCCTGTACAATATTGTGGTCCAGTCAACGATAGCTGTGAAGATTCGCCCTTACAGAAACCTGCCCAGAGAACGTTAAACGGAACTAAATACAGAATGTCCGTAGTTACCACCGATCATGTTATTAATCATTATCGTTATTATTGTTATTTTTGTCTGCAACGTTGAAGCTAGTAACTGACAAAAGTGTGAAATCACTGTGTTAAACGTATTTATTGGTGTGTCTTAAAATATATGACATTTTAACAACTGACGAAAACACCGTTTTGTTGTATACAAATAGAGGCGTTTGTGTTCTTCTGTTATCGGTACAACTGTGCGAGTTGTACTTTTGTGCTGCTCGTTTTTGTTCGTCGAACGCCGTCCTCGTTTTCTTTCGATAAATTGTGTTTTATTGATGTGCTTTCGTAAGCAAGGCAAGGTGAACAATATCTACGGTGATCATAAACAAACCCTGCCTTGCCAAGCCATGCAGTAATGCGTGTTGTCTAGAAGCATTGTGAATAAGCCACCAAGAAAGAGAGACTAGTAAAACACCTGAAGTAATGAATGTAACGCAAAATTGAGGCACTTTTTCTTTAATGTTGTAGAAGTGTTACTTTGTACAGTAAGCTTAATTCATATGTGATATATCATAGAAAAGTGTATAACATGTTGTATTATGGATGGCTGTCTCTCTCTCTGTGCGTGTGTGAGTGTGTGCGTGTGTGCGTGTGTGCGTGTGTGCGTGTGTGCGTGTGTGCGTGTGCGCGTGTGTGTGCGTGTGTGCGTGCGTGTACGCGTGTGCGCGTGTGCGCGTGTGCGCGTGTGCGCGTGTGCGCGTGTGCGCGTGTGCATGTGTGCATGTGTGCGTGTGTGCGTGCGTGCGTGCGTGCATTTATATGTGGAAGCCGTGTGATGATTATGATTGAGTAAACGTATGTTATCATACAGCGATATATCCAGTTTTTAGGACTCATCCGAGCACGGTATCGAACTATCTAGGAAATGTTCAGCCAAGCTTGAATTATTGCGCAAAGACCATTCGTACACAAATGTCCATCACTTTACAGTAATTGAGGCACTTTTTCTTTAATGTTGTAGAAGTGTTACTTTGTACAGTAAGCTTAATTCATATGTGATATATCATAGAAAAGTGTATAACATGTTGTATTATGGGTGGCTGTCTCTGTGTGTGCGTGTGTGCGTGTGTGCGTGCGTGCGTGCGTGTGTGCGTGTGTGCGTGTGCGCGTGTGCGCGTGTGTGCGTGTGTGCGTGTGCGCGTGTGCGTGTGTGCATGTGTGCATGTGTGCGTATGTGCGTGCGTGCGTGCGTGCGTGCATTTATATGTGGAAGCCGTGTGATGATTATGATTGAGTAAACGTATGTTATCATACAGAGATATATCCAGTTTTTAGGACTCATCCGAGCACGGTATCGAACTATCTAGGAAATGTTCAGCCAAGCTTGAATTATTGCGCAAAGACCATTCGTACACAAATGTCCATCACTGGCTATAACCATGTACTCGTATACACAGATGAGTTAACTGGAGCAGCGTATTTGGAATGAAATTGCTGACGCTTGGAAACTGCAGCAAGAGGGTTTAATGTACACATCTGAATTAAGTGACGCTACGTGGAATGAACGAAATTTGCTCAAGCTTCGAAACGGCTGCAAGATAATTCAAAACCGGATTTCCTCGTTAGATATTGAATGTTCAACTTGGATATGGGAGACTCCTATTAAGACTAAAAAGTCGCTCTCATGGGAGCTACTCTGACCAGGACAAATATTTGTGACTGATCTCAAAGCAGATTGGGAAAAGTACGTAGCAGCTGTGTTCCTACTCAGTACGGAGTCGTTTATTCCGTAATGCAACCTTTCAGCTATACGTTTCACAGTTCTTGTAAACTCTTATTGTCTCATTTGAGGGTAGAAATACGACTAACAGAATTCTTTTTGCGTTAATGAACATTCACTCTAACTTTTAGAGATGCCGTGCGGCACGCACTGATTCTGTTGTCGTATTGTCAAATATGAAACATATGCAAAGCGCTTGAAGTGGTATATTCATCACAATTGGTGGTAACGATCCCTGTTTTTTGCACCTATATTAGTGCATGTAGTATAATCTACCAGTTACCAGAATAATTTTGTAATTATCTTATAGTAGTGTTTCACGTAATAAAATAATTGGAACTTGATTCATCCTTCGAGTCCTACGCATAAAACTGACCAAAATTACTGTGTTGTAACATGATGACTTAGCACGAGTGTCAAGTTAATTGGTTGCCTTTATTTAGGATAACCAATCGCTTGCGTAACAGCAAATGTCCCCAAGCACAGAAAGGAGCATCAAACAGTGTCGCCTCAGTGCGGTGTCTGGGTAATCGAGGTTACGGAGAGAACCGATGCATCTCGGGAATAGAAACGCAAGCGACTATTTTCGTTCGTTCAAGTAATCTGTCTCTTTGGCGCCAGTGGAGTCGGCATACGCTTCTGATGAGAGTGGGCGATATATGTTCCGCTTAGAACCAGTCAAGTCAAGGGATAATGCAGTACGTCGCATCATTCATTTCGCATATGTCATCTCCTCGAATCTAACTGTAATCAAGCTTGTGGGTGTGTCCGTGCGTCCGCGCGCGCGGGCGTGTGCGTGCGTGCGTGTGTGCGGGACGTGCCTATATTTTGTTTAACATTTCCTCGGTGAAGGTTCTTACTGGTTTAATGTTTCATACAACAGACAGAGGTAAATCGGTTGTTCATGACGTTACGCGTATTTTCTGCGATTGGTGTGGACTTATTACGTAACTTGCATTCATGTCTGCGTCTGCGTGTGTGGCTGTGTGTGTGTGTGTGCGTGCGTGCTTGCGTGTGTGTGTGCGTGTGTGTGTTTGTGTGTGTGTGTGTGTATGTGTGTATGTGTGTGTGTGTGTGTGTGTGTGTGTGTGTGTGTGTGTGTGTGTGTGTGTGTGTGTGTGTGTGTGTGTGTGTGTGTGTGTGTGTGTGTGTGTGTGTGTGTGTGTGTGTGTGTGTGTGTGTGTGTGTGACGACACCACCCTTACTAGTACACTGAATACATTTAACGATTCAGAAGGCCAAATGCGAAGTGAACATATTAACAAAGAACTAACAAAGATTAGCAATTAGTTAAAAGCTAATAAACTGTCACTAAATGCAAAAAAACTAAATTGATGATTTTTCATATGCCTCAAAAGAAAGTAGAATACCCTGTGTTACAAATAGATAGGGCACACATTGAATGTGTAAATGATTTCAATTTTGTATGCATCACAATAAATAACCATTTAAACTGGCAGAGTCATACAAACAAAAATAGCAAATAAAATATCTAAAACAATAGGCATACTAAATAAACTTAAACACTTTTTACCACCTAATACATTATATATTATGTTCAATGCTCTTATTCTCCCTCATATTAATTATGGCTTACTTTTATGGGGTCATCAGGCACATCGAATTTTCAAATTACAGAAAAAAGCAATACGAATAATACCCTTAAGTAAATATAATGCTCACACAAGTCCTACTTTTAAGACTTCGGTTGCTACTAAAGTTGGATGACATTTATAATATCCAACAATAAAAATTTTACTATAAATTAATTAACAATCTTTTACCCTATTACTTCAATGTTTTTCCAAACACACACATCTATGATATTCATCAGCACTGCACACGTGAAAGAAATAATCTGTAAATGTCCAGATTCAAACATGAATTTGCCCAAAAATGCATTAGACACAACATAGTAGAGACAGTTAACAACACACCAAGTATTATCATTAATAACTTTTACACCCACAGTCTATATGGTTTTTCAACATACACAAAACAGTTTTTATTTTAAATTATGAACCTAGTTGTCGTAGTCATAATTGCTTTATTTGTAATTCCTAATACGTATTGAAATGTATACCTAAGTATCCATGTGTACGTCAATTTGTACAAGAGTACATATAATCAGTCCTTGTATTATGTATGTATGTTGATACACTGAGTAATTATCAACTGTAAAACAAGGCATATGCTTTTCTGATTTGTGTCATGTAAATTTTGTTGTTGTTTAT
>CM034543.1:19403794-19440054 GCA_020002185.1 Paraescarpia echinospica | reverse complement strand
CCATTATGTAGGATAACAACTATGCTGGTCCGGTGCGAACCTTTGATAAGTTACACTTCTGTTTACCCACACTCACTCACACACGCACGCACGCACTCACACACACAAGCAAGCACGCAAGCAAGCATGCACGCCCGCAAGCAAGGAAGCACGCATGCACGCACACCTCACACTGACACCACGCACACGCTTGGTTGCCTGGCTGGTGTCATTTACCTTAGTACCACAGCTTGGCACGGCATCCCTGATGGAGAGCACATAAAACATTTGACAGATTTATTGGCCACGATGCCTGTCCAGGTCTTTCCCAAATCCACTTTCACAGTCAGATTATGATGTGCGTCCTTGTACTCACAGTACAAATAGTGTTCAAGATCTGAAGACACAAACGTTGCCATTGCAATAATTGAAATGACTCGATCACACCAAAACGCAACTTCATGCACCGCCGTGTAAATGATTACAATGAAATGCCAAAGAATACAATACGTATATACAATGTAAAACCTTAGAATATGTGATGTCTATCACAGGAGAAGAAGAACACCATTAGTTGAGTCATTGCGAGTGGGAAGATAACACTAATGTAACATACGAACCATGAACATTTAAACATTGTGACTTTACAAGATCCTCACTCTTGGCGACCCACCCAGAATGGCTTGGCGACCCAAATTTGTGTCGCAATCCAGGGGTTGAGAACCGCTGTTATAGCCTATAAGTTGAACATATTAATGATACTAATTAAAAGGAAAACAACAAACTATCTAAGACGTCTGTTTCCAGCCCATATCAAACCTAGACTGTAATAGGGATTACACTAGCAACAAGAATACAGGGCTGTGAGTGAACACGAAGATCGACATGCATTTATTATTATGTGACAACACGTCACATTATTAGCCATAGCATATTATATGTAACCATACATATATGCGATCTCCCAAACACCCCCTATATATATATATACATATATATACATATATATATATATATATATATATATATATACATACATATATATATATATATATACATATATATATATATATATATATGAACATGTATGAGTGAGAAAATGGCATTGCATTTATTTAATACAGTAATCATAGGCATGGTACGAGGGATCGAGTACCCCACCCTTTCTGTTTGTACATGGATGTGTATGGCTAATCAACTTGGTAATTACGCCCCTACTATGGCACTTGTAACCAATTGTGATTGTCACCCCCATGTAGGGGCGGGGGGATCGAGTACCCCAGCCTTTCTGTTTGTACATGGATGTGTATGGCTAATGAACTTGGTAATTAAGCCCCTACTATGGCACTTGTAACCAATTGTGATTGTCACCCCCATGTAGGGGCGGGGGGATCTAGTACCCCAGCCTTTCTGTTTGTACATGGATGTGTATGGCTAATCAACTTGGTAATTAAGCCCCTACTATGACACTTGTAACCAATTGTGATTGTCACCCCCATTTAGGGGCGGGGGGATCTAGTACCCCAGCCTTTCTGTTTGTACATGGATGTGTATGGCTAATCAACTTGGTAATTAAGCCCCTACTATGGCACTTGTAACCAATTGTGATTGTCACCCCCGGGTAGGGGCCCTTCGCCAATCCATGTCTATGATTACTGTATTAAATGGCATAGGAAATGGTTTAATTAACTGGATAGAAAATGGCTAATTGACAGAGGATAACGGGTAGTTGATAGGGAAGCTTCAAACTGGAAATCAGTTTTGAGTGGGGTACGACAGGGACCAGTATTAGGACCTATATTATTTTTAATATATATTAACGATTTGGACGATGATTTAACATGCAGGGTGTTGAAATTTGCGGATGATACAAAAGTGTTTAGAAGGATTAAAAGTGATTGAGATGGACAGCATTTACAAGATGATATTGACAGGTTGATAAAATGGTCTGTAAAATGGCAAATGTTGTTCAATTTTGGGAAATGTAAATGCCTCCACAAAGGACATGAGAACGAAGATGTAAAATATACAATGGGGGGTACTGCACTAAGTACTACTGTAAAAGAAAAGGACTTAGGGTTAACCAGTAGTGCTGATATGAAGGTTTTAGAGCAGTGCGGTATTGCCGCTTCAAAGGGAAAGCAAATACTTGGATTAATTAGGCGAAATAAAACGTATAAGGAAAAAGAGCCAATAATACCGCTGTATAAAACAATAGTTAGGCCTCAATTAGAATATTGTATTCAGGCTTGGAGGCCATATCGCAGGAAGGACATAGATATGCTAGAAAGAGTACTTAGGAGAGCACCTAAACTTATACCCAAACTGAGGGATCTTACTTACGAAATACGCCTAAAAAGAATGTGGTTTAACAACACTAGAGACCAGGAGATTGAAAGGAGATCTGATAGAAGTGTTTAAAATATTGAATGGTTATGGAAATATTGATAGAAATATTGTTTTCATCACAGTTAAGAAAAATAGAAGGACCAGAGGACATGAAGTTACATCAGTAAGTGAGCAGGGTAGATTATATATAAGAACGTTCTCATTCTCACAAAGGACTGTAAATGAATGGAACAGATTGTCTCCTGATTGTGTTGGTGCTAGTAGCGTGAATATGTTTAAAAATAAAATTGACACATATCTTAAAAGGGCGGGATACACGTAGATAAAAAGTATTGGACTCTCAATAAGCCAAAACGCTTCCTTGTCCATCTGCCATCTAGAGTTAATTTTTTGGGTGGCAATCTTGTTAAATATTGTTAAATCTTGTTAGACTACACTTTCAAGGCGTCTTTCGTAACTAAAATCCCTCAGTTTTGATATAATTTTAGTTGCTCTCCTCTGTATTCGTTCTAGCATATCTATGTCGTTCTTGCGATATGGCCTCCACGCTTACATACACTATTCTAAATGAGGCCTAACTATTGTTTTGTACAGCGGTAGTATTAGTTCTTTTTCCTCATTCTCTATATTTCATATAATAAATCAAGGATTTGACTTCCCTTTGAAGCTCCGTTTCCGCATAGCTCTGAAACCTTCATATCAGCACTAATGGTTAACCATAAGTCCTTTTCTTTTACAGTAGTACAGTACCCTCCACTGTATATTGTACATCTTTGTTCCCATGTCCTGTGTGGAGGCATTTACATTTCCCAAAATTGAACATATAGCACTTTTCAGACGATTTGATCAACCTGTCAAGTTGCAAATGCTGCCTATCTCCATCGCGTTTAGTCCTTCTAAACACTTTTGTATCATCCGCAAATTTCAACACTTTGCTTGTTGTAGCATCGTCCAAATCGTTGATATATATATATTAAGAATAATTGCAGGTCCTAGTACTGATCCCTGTGGTATATGGGAGCTACTATTGAGAAACTCCTCAGTTACTACCCTCCACAGATGTATACAAATGGGAATGCACGAGTTTGAATTGTACTCACCTTCAAGAGACATTTCGAATACAGATATGCTTTCGTTGCAGTGAACACATGGATAGATAATCAGATCCAGAACCAACTCTTTTCCTTTTCCATGCGGCTTCTTCCGATTCGCGTCCTTCAACTCTGACGTCGTATTTGGTGACAGTGATACTTTGTTGGGCACCGTCCAGCAGGACTGAACTGTTCGACTGACGGCGGTCAGAGCGATCAAAACAAGCAGTCGGTCCATGGCCGAAAGGCGTGCTCCACGTACAATGACGAAACCCGCGGATCGATGACTTAAATACTTTGGGACTTCTGCACAGACGGCCGGAGGTTGACGGTATTGTTTGGTATTAGACGAGTGGGGATTCGTCAAATGTCAGCAGGGGGCGGTGTGAGCTGTGCGAACAATGTTGACCTATCAGAGGAAACCACAGGTGGTGTAATGTCAAAACAGATTTCAAACATAGGTCATTCGAGAAAACGTTTCGCAATTGATAAACATCAGACTTACAAAAATAACTCGACGACAGCACAAATATGTTAAAAATACAGTTTCCGTACACATTTTACAATTGGCATAACAATGTCAAATGGTGGCATATTACCATGTATGGTTCTCATAAATATTTTTTTAATCTATGGAGTTGTTGATGTCGAAATGTATAGCAACTGATATAAGTATAACAATAACATTCGTGAGTTTAAACAATTAGCACTTTTCGTACACAGTCATAAGTATTATATATAAACACGTGCATGTGACTTATGGTACTTTTTGTGGCTAATCAATACTAGCGATAGCGCAACGAAATGAATAAGCAGTGCACCAGTGGAGGCGCTGGCAACAGATGCACAACCCAGCCGTAACATCTCTCGGTCGTATTCAAGTTTACGGGCGAACCGTTTACAGCAGCTGTACATATCGACAACGAAAACAAGACACAAATTGAAGGTAATTTCTATTTTTGATTTTGCTGCTGGTAGATCGAGTTAATAAACGTCCAGGTCACCATTGTATTTCGTGGCATCATTCGCGACATTAGTTATCTAAAAATAAGTGATGTAGTTTTGTGTTTGTGAAAACCAGTTTCAGGTACAGTTTGGTGTGTGTAAGTGCGGGCGTGTATGCGTGCGGGTGTGTGTATGTGTGCGCGTGTGCGCGTGTGCGTATGTGCGTGGGTACATGTGTGCGTGCGTATGTATGTGCGCGCGCGTGCGCGAGCGTGCATGTATGGGTGAGCGTGTGCGTAGTTGTGTATGCGTGTGGTGTGCGCGCGCGTCTTATATGTGTTTGTATGTACGTTGCAGTGTATGTATGCGTGTATGCATGCGTGTGTACGTTCGTACGTAGTACACATACATGTCTAATACATTGGTGTAGTGACAAAATACATGGCAAGAGTTCGAAGTCGCCCACAAGGAAACGGTTGTGGAAGTACAGCCCGTAATAAGAGGTATTCAGAGGGTTAGCCCCGTTTTTACAAATCCCGTTTCCAAAAAACGAATTCTGTCTCCCGCTTGAATCCTCACCTCACCTCGTTTTCTTGCTAAATCTTGCAATTGATGACTGATACACCGTTAGCTCCACAGTGACATCTGCACAAAATCCATACATGTAAAGATAATATATTTTCGGGGTGGGGAGGGTGGGTTCGGATCGTTTTTTAGAACTCTCCCCAAAACAAGCCTCACGTCGCGGTCGTAATGTACGTACCGCTTAACGAAGAATGATTCTTTCGCAAGAAGGTGAGCGGGGTGCGTTTTGACCGTGATGGGCGTTCGTTTTTGGAGGGGAATCGACAAAAATGGAACTATTTCGATCGATCCTTCCATTTTGAAGCCTTTTACGATCCTACTATCTTAAGCGTGGTAACAAGGGTATTATTGGCGTAACGCAGCAAACGTTTGGTCGTCTATAATCCACACAGATCAAATTGGTTGTCGTGTTCTTGTCTATATATAGTAGCAATTACATTATGTAACGAAATGTAGTTTTAAAAGCTGCATTTAGGTGAGAACATTAACTGCTAGCAGATCAAAGGGAACACTCACTTATTCTTGAACGAGGCGGTCGGGCTGAGGCGAATTGGCGGTCAAGCGACCTCGACTGATTGCTGCAGTTCGAACTGATTCGCTTAGATGCCATGAATTCATCGTCGATAACGGCATTTGATTTTCAGGAGTATATATAGTGTGGCACAGAGGGCGAGTGGATTGAGTGCCGGACTGTCGACCGTAGGGACCGGGATTCGAATCCCGGCGACGGTTCGGCCGCCGTGTCGAAACTTGGGCAATTTCGTTAACCCTACGTCGCCCCCCTTCCAACCAACATCGGCCTAGGGCTACGTGCAGGGGGTGCTAAGAATCTCTGGGTCAAGAAGAACCGCTGAGGGAAGGTAAGTAGACTGACGATAGCAACATGTAACGTAAGAACACTACTAAAAGATGAACATATACAAGAACTGGAGGAAGAACTTAGGGAAACCAAGTATGGGATGTTATCGGGATCGGAGAAGTCGGATGAAGAGAGGAATGTTTCACTACCTTACAAAGCGGGCACCAAGCATAACAAAGCGCCACAAACTGAAGATAGTACAAGTATATGCACCAACAACATGTTATTCAGAAGAAGACACAAAATCAACTTCTACAACGACGTCGATGAGACAGTAGAAATGCTAACCCACTACACGATAGTATGGAATATTGGGATAATGCGCAAGTATGGAAACGAACAGACATTTCGGAAACGGCAACAGGCAACAGGCAAATTTGGCCTAGATATGAGAAACGAAAGAGGCGACATCTTGGTCGAATGGGCAGTATCAAGAAAGTACAAAATCAGGAATACCATTTATCAGAAAAAAAAAGTTGGCAGATGGACGTGGAAAAGCCCAAATGGTGAAACGAAGAACGAAATCGACTGCATCCTGACAAACAGGCCAGACGTGGTCACTTACCTAACTGTCATCAACCAAGTCAACATCGGACGTGACCACAGAATGGTAAAGAGCAACATCAAATTGGACGCCAAGGCTGAAAGAAAGAAGTCAAAAAACAAGATACCACCACGTGGAGGAGCACACAGGAGCACACAGGCACTAGGCAGATACCACACAAATAGGAACGACATCGACACCATGATCGAAAACATCACTGAGATGATCCAACTAGGTGCGACAAGTGTAGCCAAAGCAATCAACAGGCATGTAAAGACGAGAATATCGTCACCGACACGAGCACTGTTGGATAACGGCGACCGTACTAAACAAACAGAGTACGCAGAAATATGCAAGACCATCAAAAAGAAAGCGAAGGAGGACACCAGGAAGTACAAACAAGAGATCATACGAGACACGATTATGCTATCAAAGAGCCCAAAGAAAGTCAGGAGCACACAGGCACTAGGCAGATACAGACTGATTACACGTCTAGACAGGCAGGGTAGAGAAATACAAGACCAATATATGACCATGGAAAGAATATACATCAGGCGACGACCATGTAAACATTGAAACATTAAAAGCTGGAGAAGATACCACCTCAAAGATACTAACGAATAGGCTAGAAAAGACACTCGACGAAAAGCAACCACGAGAGCAAGCAGGATTCAGAAGCAGGTACTGAATCACAGACGTAAACCAACTGAAAGAGAAGTGCCGATAATATAATATCCGACTCTGCATCGCTTTCGTCGACTACGAGAATGCTTTCGACTCGGTGCAAACTCATGCAATACTGACCTCCCTTCAAGGAAATGGGATAGAAGACGTGTAAAGCGAACTCTTGAAATACATCTACATCAACAGCTCGGTGACAGTCCACCTACACAAGAAAAGGAACATGATCAACACTAAGAGAGGAGTACGTCAGGGTGACACCATATCGCCCAAGCAGTTTACGGCAAAACTCGAAAGCATATTCCGAAGGCTGACCTGGGAAACCAGAGGCTTGAGAATAGACGGGAATATATCAGTGATCTTCGCTTCGCCGACGACGTAGTCATATGCGCTATTACACCGCAAGAACTACAAAATATGCTGCAGGAGCTAGCTGATAAAAGTGAAAAACAAGGTCTGAAGATGAACATTTCGAAGACAAAAGTGATGCTAGAAAATGACACACCAATATATATATATATATATATATCAACACCACGCAGATAGAGAATGTTGAAAGCTACGTCTATCTGGGGCAGCGATACAGTATCAGAGACAAAAACCAAGACAAGGATATTCAAAGAAGAATCACCGTCGGCTGGACAACATTCGCCAAACACGACATCTTCAAGGGTAACTTTGGAACCTGCTTGAAGAGGCAAAACTAAAATTCATGCGTACTTCCAGCGATGACATACGGCGCGAAACTATGGGCATTCACCATGCAGGCAAAGAACACGCTAGCAGCCGCACAAGCAAAGATGGAAAGAAGTATGTTAAACATCACATATCGTAAGAGAAAAAGCAAACATCTGTGTAAGAGAGAAGACAAAGGTCATTGACGTGATAGAACAAATCAGAAGACAGAAGTGGACCTGGGCAGGGCACATCAGCAGACTACGAGATAACCGATGGACATCACTTATCACAACCTGGAGATCTTACGAAGGGAAACGATCTAGAGGAAGACCAGCGAGTCGGTGGAGAGACCAACTAGACGAGTACTGGAAGGGCACCATTGGCAGAGGACAGCGCAAGACAGGCAGATTTGGAAACTACATTATGAGGCTTTCGCGCAACCACGGGATACTACGGTTGCAGAATGATGATGATGATGATATATATATATGTATATATATATATATACATATATATAATAATTATATATATATATATCCTATCTCTCTCCCTCTCTCCCTCTCTCCCTCTCTCCCTCTCTCCCTCTCTCCCTCTCTCCCTCTCTCCCTCTCTCCCCTCTCCCTCTCTCCCTCTCTCCCTCTCTACCTCTCTCCCTCTCTCCCTCTCTCCCTATTGCCCTGTCTGTCTGGCAGCACAAGACAGGCAGATTTGGATCATGTTGATGATGATATATATATGATCCCATTGCCCTGTCTGTCTGTTCATTCGCGCGCCTCTCCCTCCCTCCCTCCATCCCTCCCTCCACACCCCCCCCTCTCTCTCTCTGTCGACTTAGGTGTGAGTGAGTCAACCGATGGCAGAGCCGATATTTTCTTCATTGGTTGAGTTGAGTCCAACATGTGCTCCATATTAGTAAAAAAAAACGAATTTGTTGTTCACATCCATCAGATGATTTGTTCTGTTTCTTATCTCCCCGTGGAGTAGGTGGATAATCTGTAGCTGCTCTCGCCTCACCTCCGCTTGTAGTGACAATCCGGCATCCTCAGCGTTTTCTCCCACCATTCGTCTTCTCCCCCGCACCCTTCTTTCTGTTGCTACCCCTCTTTCCTCGCAGAAAGCCGTGGCCTTCGCCTTTACCTCACCAACGACGCTTTCGCGTTCTTCTTCGCAGAAGAGAACAAGAGACCCGACTTTGGTCGCGCAACTGTCTAGTACGAGCCCAGGCTTTTGCATGAATATCTGATCATTGATCTCTCTCAGGACTGAAGTTACAAAGCCAGATAAGCAATAATATATCCACAAAATATTGATATTTCTTTATATCAGATAATATTACATTTACAAACGCTGCGCGTTCGAAGACTAGTGCGCAGCAGTAACAGTGCGTAGACCAGTTCGGCCGCCATTTGGCCTATATGTATTGGGGAACAGTTACGCACACCAGCATTGGAAAATGTCAATTCAGTTACATTTGATGTATTCAAGTACGATTACTTCAATATTTATGTAATATAACAGCTGTGTGTTCAGAATACGTGTGGACCACAACGTATAAATATGTATTAATTTTATCTCCCCAAAATACGTCCCCAAAAACGTGTCGCTAGGATGTCATTCTGCACACAGACAAGGGCCGTCTCAACGCTGTGATTGGGTTTGTACGCGGACTGTTAGGGCTCGCAGAGACTGTGCTCTGACACGTGAGCCGACAACGACATGTTCTATGGTCTTGGAGGGCTTATTAGACACGGGTCTATATATATATATATATATATATATATATATATATATATATATATATGCCTCTTGACTAACTATAGACCCGTGTCTAATAAGCCCTACTTATCCAAGACCATAGAACATGTATATATATATACATATATATATATATATATATATATGTATATATATATATATATATATATATATCTTCAGCTGTCAATTTAGATAATAACTTCATTTAGGTAAATAAAACGAGTCTCATACCACAATGAGAGGAATGGGACAACTTGTTTTCAATGGCTTTTAGCATGGTTTTATGTGCACCTTCTCACTGGAACATACAAATACAGCCAATCTTGGCCGTGTGATGTAGGTACATGGACACTTATTTAGTCAACCAGTCAACCTCGTTCCTCTTGCTGTTCTGAAACCCAGTTGTTCTTCACCGATTTCCCCTTCCACTATCGGTTTTATTCTTCCGTAGTGGAAGAATTAAGTAAAACAAATGTAGCAGGTACTGTAGTTAAACACCATAGTTGTCATAGAGCTGCCACACTGTGGCACGTATTTAGTAAAAGGGTATACTTGACACATGAACCATCAAGGGATTGAGGTGTCAACCTGGACAGAGTCCTGACACTGGCTGGTAAAGACACATGTTGTTACATAGACTCTGCTATTAAAACAGAATTACACCTTTTTACAGGTGTGGAGCTGTAGTGATTCTCTCGAACTACCGAACTGAGCGAACCGCGAGAGTGGCGCCCGATGTGTGGCTGGAGAGGCCGTATCAACAGCTTGTTGAAACTTGGGACACTGACTGTAGACAGCCATAGGCCTGGTCAGCCCCTGTGACTGGCAGAGAAGCAGACAGGGAGTGGTGCTGCAGGTGCAGGTGTGACTGTCTGGCTACTGCACTGGGCAAGTGCGGTGAAGCGAAACATTGATCGTGTCTATTGTTGAATGTATTTGTTGTTCTCCGTTATGGAGTATGATGGTTAATGTTTGTTAAACTTTGAAATGTGTAATTGTGAAGGTGCAAATTGAATGATTGATTGTTGATTACCTGTACTGGTAAATTACTGGTGAATATGGCTGAAGCTGATGTCATAGTAGTGGAAAGAGATGAGAGTGGTGACATAGTAGAGGATAAAGGGGGTGACATAGATCACCAGTTGCTGGGTCTAATCAAGACCATGTCTACTTCACAAAAGGAGAAATTGCTAGGGTCTCTCACAGAGGAGACATCTGTGAAGCAGGAGCCCAGTGAGTCTCCGCATGTGGGATTTTCGCCATATGTATTGCGGGAAATCCCCAAACTGCCAGTATTCTCTGGAACCGACAACGACGCCACATATGGGAGGTGGAAGTATGAGGGGAATTGCTTGGTGGAGGAGTCACAGCATACAGAATGTGATATGATCACAAGTGTGAGGAAATCTTTGAGAAGCCCTGCTTCAGATGAAATTATCTATTTGGGAGAAAAGGCTACACTCACCAACATTCTCTACAAGTTACAATCACTGTATGGTACAGTGATGTCAGGTAATACCGTACTAGAACATTTCTACAGCGAACCGCAGCGTGTAGGTGAACCTTGTACAAAGTGGTCGACAAGACTGGAAGACCTCTGTCATGTTGCCGTAGAAAAAGGTGTTGTATCTAGGGAATCCATGCCCACTATGTTGCGAGACAGATTCTGGGCAGGCCTCAGGGACTTGCAGATAAAAAATGCCCTTCGCCACAGAAAAGATTCTCTAAACTTCGAGGAGATTGTGGTCGAGGCGCGGACCTTGGAGGAAGAGTTTGGAAACCAGAATGCAGTGCAAGTTCATGTACAACAAGGGCAACAGACGGAACCAACCTTGCAAGCTCTTGTGAAGAAAGTGGAAGAGTTGGAAGGATTGATCAAGAGGCGACAGTCCAGGGCACATATGAAACAAAGGAAGGAGCCACTTACCTGCAATGATTGCGGTATAACTGGACATCTATATTTTGGTTGTCGCAAGAATACCGGCATCGAATGCCACCGTTGCAAACAGAAGGGGCAATTGTCCAAGAGTTGCAGAGTGCATTTAAACGCAAATTGATCCCTTTTGGAGGGCAAAAAGGGATCAGTAACAGGAAACATAATCACAGCCGTACTTGTGACTTGGTCGGCGGCTCGTGCCAAATCGGGATTACCATTGAGGGTAAAACATGTACAGCACTATTCGATTGTGGGTCTATGGTCACCACGATTGGAAAGCCATTCTTTGACAGAGAGTTGTCTCACCTTACCTTGCAACCCCTGTCACGACTAGTTGACATTGAAGGTGCTGGAGGACAGTCGGTACCTTACCTGGGTTACATTGAAGTTGAGGTGAAGTTGCAGTCGTCTACGGGAGAAAGTGATGGAATTGCTGTGCCAGCATTTGTTGTGCCCCCTAGTCGGTCGAACAGAATAGTCCCTGATATAATTGGAACTAATTTCCTGACAGCCTTGAGAACTCGGAATACCCCATTCCATGATGCAGCCATCTTAGAAGCACTTGCTCACCTTAACCAATCAGAAGTCACAGAACAGGAAGTAGCAGCGTACTCATGTCGCCACACAGTGATCCCTGCAAACACATCTATCATTGTGAAAGGAAGAATGGGAGCCCAGAAAGGTTTCTCAGCTGGCATGCTTCAACCAGCAGAAACACTCCCCGGGGGAATACTCATCCCCGCCTCAGTTGTGCAAGCTGACAACAACCACCGAGTTGATGTCGTCCTAACGAATGTTTCATGTAGGGAAATGAAAATTCCCAAACGACAGAAGATAGCGACTATGACGAATAGTGTCATTTTAGACAGGGATAAGACTGTTGGAGACTTAACAACACATAGTGATGTGTTGAGTAATGGAGATTGCGGCAAAGGTACAAAGGGTGAAGTACTAGTGAATCTAGATGCCACAAAGCTCTCGGAAGAACAGAAGAAGCAGGTACAAACACTGTGTCATGATTTCGGTGACATTTTTGCCTCTCGGACAATGGAGCTAAGCAAAGCTGTAGGAGTGAAGCAGAAAATTCGACTGACAGATGAAACACCATTTCAAGATAGACCGAGTCGTACTCCTCCAGCAATGTACGAGGAAGTTAGACAACACCTGAAAGAGATGTTGGCATGCGGTGCAATACGTCATTCGCACAGTCATTGGGCCTCGAATGTAGTCTTAGTGCGGAAGAAGGATGAGAGTTTGCGCTTGTGTCTGGACTTCAGGCGTTTGAACAGCCGGGCAATCAGAGATGCTTACATGCTGCCTCTCATTGAGTCGACGCTGGACAGGCTATCTGGCGCAAAATGGTTTACATCATTAGACCTCCAGAGTGGCTACTGGCAAGTGGAAATAGAGGAGTGTGATAAAGCCAAGACTGCATTCAGAGTGGGAAACCTCGGTTTTTATGAAAGCAATCGAATGCCGTTTGGTCTCACGAACGCTCCTGCTGTGTTCCAAAGGCTTATGGAACACACTCTGGCTGACTTGGCCAATGTGTTGGTCTACCTGGATGATATCATCATTCATTCACGGACATTTGAGACTCACCTTGAACATCTGCAGGCCGTGTTTACTAACCTGCGAGCGGCTGGTCTGAAATTGAAACCTGCAAAGTGTCATCTTTGCCAAGAGCGTGTGAAGTATTTAGGCCACATCATCTCGGAGGCAGGGATCGAAGCCGATCCAGACAAAATAGAGAGTGTAAAGGGATGGCCTATACCGACAACCGTACACGAGCTTCGCCAAGTGCTTGGGTTTTTCGGCTACTACCGTCGCGTTGTGAAGGGTTATGCTGATATATGCAAACCCTTACACTATGTGTTAAAACGGCAGGAAAACAAGACATCTGTAAATAAAACCACCAAGACTGTGACGACCACAAGTGCAATCGCTGCATTTAACAGACTGAAGGAAAGATTGATAGAACCACCCATTTTGGGATATGCTGACTACTGTCTTCCTTTCGAATTACACGTGGATGCATCCATACACGGCCTTGGAGCAGTACTGTATCAGGAACAGCAAGGTCAGCAGCGAGTCATAGCCTATGCAAGTCGTGCACTCGAGCCAAGCGAGGTTAATTACCCAGCCCACAAACTTGAATTCCTAGCACTCAAGTGGGCCGTGTCTGAGAAGTACCAGGAATATCTTTAAGGACACCAATTTGTGGTCATGACTGATAACAACCCATTGGCCTATGTCCTGACTTCTGCAAAGCTGGATGCGACAAGTCACTGGTGGCTAGGAGAACTTGCAACTTATGATTTCAGCATCAAGTACCGTTCGGGAAAAAATAATGCTGATGCCGATGCACTCTCTAGAATGCACACCGAGCCTGCACAAGGAGGACACTTACCTGAACCTGTGGTACAGGCTGTGTGTGAGATGGCAGCAATGGAAGAAGATGATGGCACATTTGGCCTGATTGAGGTGATGTGCTGCAGCCAAGCAGCTGTAACCTACGAGGAGGAACTGGTAGATGCCGGAGGGACAAAGATCAATGACCCTACTTGGGAGCTCATCTAAAGTAAAGATCCGGTGATCAAGAAGATGTTAATGTTGCTGAGACAGGGCAGCAAACCCAGTCTAGATCAACAGCACATACTAGAGCAGGAATCACCAGAGTTCAAGATATACATGAAGGAATGGGATAAGCTATGTATACGAGTTGGTTTGCTTCACAGAAAGAGAGTACACCAGGACGTTAACGAATCGTTCCAGCTAGTTCTTCCAGCGGCAAAAAGAGACGAAGCAATGATGGGTCTGCATGATCAGTTAGGCCACTTGGAAAGAACTAGGACCCTAGACCTTGTTCGTGCCAGATTCTTCTGGCCACACATGGCAGAAGATGTGCGCAAGAAACTGCAAACATGTGAAGCCTGTATACGAAGAAAAGTCAACCCAGATCGAGCACCACTTGTGAACATTCGCACACACCAGCCGTTTGAGTTTGTCTGTATTGATTATCTAACCCTGGAACCATCAAAAGGAGGGATTGAAAATGTATTGGTCATGACTGACCACTTCACTCGGTATGCCCAGGCTGTTCCCACACGCAATCAGACTGCCAAGACCACAGCAAAAGCTTTGTATGACACATTTCTACACTATGGTTTTCCACAGAGACTCCATTCGGACCAGGGTAGAACTTTTGAGAGTCATGTCATCAAAGAATTGTGTCAACTTGCAGAGATTGAAAAAAGCCGAACTACACCGTATCATACAATGGGAAATGGGCAGTGTGAAAAGTTCAATTCAACACTGATGAACATGTTAGGTACATTAAGTGTAACGAGGAAGGCCAACTGGAAGGCTTATGTACCAACATTGGTGCATGCTTACAATGCTACCAGAAACGAAGCAACTGGCTTCTCGCCATTCTACCTGGTATTTGGCAGACACCCACGACTGCCAATCGATCTGGCCATGGGTGTAGAATCAAGTGAACGTCAATCAGAAGTGGCAGACCACACTGATTACACCAAGCAGCTGCGGGAACGGTTGGAATCTTCTTATAAGATTGCTACAACAGAAAGCAACAAGTCTGCCAGGCGTCATAAAAGGCATTACGACAGACGCGCTAGTGGAGGAACAGTTGAAATTGGTGATCGCGTGTTGGTACGGAACGTTGGCTTGCGAGGCCGCAATAAGCTGGCAAACCAGTGGGAAGAAGATATCTATGCAGTGAAGGAGCAGCCGGAGAGAGAGATTCCTGTGTTTGTGGTGCAGCGAGAAGGAGGGCGTGGAGTCAAGAGGACACTGCACCGGAACATGTTGCTACCAGTAAACTTCCTTCCGCTGTCTACGAAGGAGAAGGAATCTGTGGCGAGAATGCAAAGTCGGCCGGTGGGAGCAAGGACAGAGAGGCGCGGTGGTGTGTCTGTGCGCGGCTCTGAGAGAGAGAGGAAGAAGAAGCAACATTGACCGAGTACGAGTCGGAGGATGACGACTGTGTTCGAGTGGTCATGAGGAAGCCACTTGATCCAGAGCGCGAGTTTGTGCCTGCCGCATTAGAACGTGCGTCAGAAGGAACACCTGGAGACATGGATATTCCAGATCCCAATTGCGAGATGGAACTACTTGATGAGGATGGCTGCAGGGAGTATCATATGTCAGATGAGGAAAGGGACGAAGGTGAGCTTGTTGAGGATGGAGACACGGAATCGGAAGTGTCAGATGAGGAAAAGGGCAAAGGAGAGCTTGGTGAGAATGCAGAGATTCCGGACATTGCTGAACGCTCACCGTGTCGGGTGAGGTTGCTATTACCAGCTGTGCGTAACCGGCCTAAACGGGAAATACGGAAACCTGCTCGTTACACTGACTTTGCTCAACAAGTACTGACTCCTGCCTTAGCACTTTCCATGTTTAATCAAGGATTTTGTGATGTACTTGCCAAATTATCATAGACAACATTTGAACATGTGTTCAAGAATAATTTTTATTATTGTGTTTACTATTGGAATGACGGGACGACATTCATTGATGGAGGGGGTAGATGTAGCAGGTACTATAGTTAAACACTATAGTTGTCATAGAGCTGCCACACTGTGGCAGGTATTTAATAAAAGGGTATACTTGACACATTAGCCATCAAGGGATTGAGGTGTCAACCTGGACCGAGTCCTGGCACTGGCTGGTAAAGCTACGTGTTGTTACATAGACTCTGCTATTAAAACAGAATTACACATTTTTACAGGTGTGGAGTTGAAGTGATTCTCTCGAACTACCGAACTGAGCGAACCGCGAGACAAAGAATATAAAAAATATCTTTGTTTAATATTAGTATTATCGTGTCATATAAACAAAAAATAATTGATAAAATCTTAAAGCCAAGTCTAAAAATCACAATAGCAGTTAAAATATTGATTAAAAGAGAGTGTTTAAAAGTGCTCTTAAAAGTCTCAGTGTTCATTAAATTCATTGAAAACAAGTAGTTCACTTCGCAGATCCGGGACTGCTGCGGCTACTGGAGTTAAAATATCGAATAAAATAGAGTGCTTTTAATGCGCTTTTAAAAGCTGCTTCATTGTTTAGTTCACGCATTGGTGTGGATCAATCGTTCCAGAGGTCCGGAGCTGCTGCCATAAAACTCGGTATATTAGAAGTTAGTTATTAGAAGTTAAAAAACGCTGAGATCGTTTATTAACTTCTTTGCACACACTGGGACAATCGGAAGGAACTCGGTTTTCTGATCGTTCAGTTTGAGATAATTAGAGGTCAGCCGCTCTCGAATCTCCATGACGCAGGCTTTAAGACGCTGTAGGGCCTCGAATAATGCCGTAGGATTAAGCGAAACGCACGCATCAGCTGCAGGTCATCAGCATAGTGATGAAACGTTACACCGTGCCTTCTGATGACTGGTTGGACATACAGAGAGAACAGTACAGACCCAAGGAAGGATCCCTGCGGCACTCCTGTTTTAAGAATGTGATGTTCAGATGCACTCTGGCCAATTACAACACGCTGCTTGCGGTCTTGCAGATATGATTCCACCCACTGGAGGGCGTAACATTGAATACCATAGCGCTTGCTGAGCCGATTGAGTAGAATAGTGTGGTCAATCGTGTCAAAAGCTGAACTCAGGTCAAGAAGCACGAGCAGAGTGCCTTCTTTGCGATCCAAGGCCACCCGGACATCACTGCAGACTTTCAACAATGCGCTTTCTGTAGAGTGAAGCTTTTTGTATGCAGACTGAAAAGGTTCTTGATGTTGTCATTGTTATTCGGACCCAACAATCCACAAACATGTACATGACACGCATTTACAATATTTCATAAAAACAACCATTAAACAACTTATATAGTGCTGATACATAAAACCACAGCATCATATTAATCATTCATTAAGTGTAAGCCTGAATGAGTTGTTATCAGTCTTTTAAACTTACGGTATAGGTCATGACATGAAATTTAAACACAAGAAAAACCTGATCAGTAGAGGAAAATATATGAAGAATGTATGCCCCCTGCATTTAAGTTAAATGGGGAGGAAATTAAATAAGTTAGTAGTGTAAAATACATAGGTCATATTACATGCAATGATCCCAAAGATGACAAAGATATAATGCGTCAATGTCGCTAGTTGTATGCTCGTGGCAATGTACTACTTATGACATTTCATGTGTGCACTGATGATGTCAAGATCAAGCTGTTTAATACATTTTGCTATTCAGTGTATATTTCTTCAACTCGTGGAGCGCAGTAGCGCAGCAGGTAGAGCTTCGGACTCTCGACTGAGAGAACCCGGGTTCAAATCCTCTAAGGCGGGGTCGAACCTTCGGCAAGTTTGTGTGCTCTACGTTGGATCAGTTCATTCAATTGTATGGATGAGTACAGTGTAGTATAGTATCTGGCTATAGACAGTGGTGAATATTTGTCTACGAGTAGTCTTCGCGCATAATTGCAGCGTGGCTGAATGCTTTCCAGAAAAATCGAGATGGTGTTCGATTGAATAGATCTGCCAGGGAGTAAAGTGTAAAGCGCTTTGTGCAGTCCTGAGGACTAGATATTACGCTGTATAGAAACTTTTACTTTTACTTTAATTATGATGGAACCATTCTCTTCCCAGCATCCAATGGTTACATTTTTGTTGTAATAATGTGTTTAGAACAGGGCTTCGACTACCCAGATACTGTAGCGCTCCTGGCATGTCTGCAGAGCGATTCGTTCCAGGCTGTAAAGCAGTCATAAGAAATCTTATTTATAAATTCATGATGCGTTTAGATAAGTCAGAAAACTCGCTGGTAGTTGCAGTCCTAGGTACTGACATCAGGTGGCGATCCAGGATAAAGCGACACTGAGTTAAATCTCTATGCATACATAATGACCTGGTGTAACTTCAATGGTACTGGATTATTATACAATGTGCTTTCTACTATTAATACTAGCGTGTTAACTGTTACCTGTATATGCATATGTGGACCGATACATGCATCACATTATGTATTTGTGTTTGAAATAAAGACTTTAATTTAATAGTTAATTTAAGACCGCATCCACCTAACGTCCGTAGTACACCAGCGGTCACTACAAGCGTATCTAACGGTCTGGATGGGGTCAAAGCAACGCCCTTCACGGCATGATCACGGCATTGCCATGATGGTGCTGCCGCCAAGCGATCATGAGACCTCCACAATTTGGATTATTAGTCATCGTGTGGTGTTGGTGTTTCAATTAATCTTGAAACTGACTTTTATGCTGTTACAATCAACAGACCCGAAGCGTAGTTAATTTGTTGGTTGTTTGGGATGTGTGTGACTTTTGCATCTACGAATGTAGGCTCCCAAAACCTCCAACTGCGCCCCCTTGATACCGCCAACTGCGCCATTCCCAGATAACCCCAACTTGAGGATAGTAGTTGCCTTGCACTTGACGATCTAAATGACAGAACGACTGTGTCATGTCAGGGACAATAGTTCTCTTGACTCTTGACAATGTAAAGGACGGAACGACTGTGTCATGTCAGGCGCAATAGTTCTCTTGAGTCTTGACAATTTAAATGACGGAACGACTGTGTCATGTCAGTGGCAATGGTTCTCTTGACACATGACAATCTAAAAGACAGAACGACTATGTCATGTCAGGGGTAGTAGGTCTCTTGGCACTTGACGATCTAAAGGACAAAACGACTGTGTCTTGTCAGGGGCAATAGTTCCCTTGGCATTTGAAGATATAAAGGACAGAACGACTGTGTCATGTCAGGGTTAATAGTTCCCTTGGCATTTGACGATATAAAAACAGAACGACTGTATCTTGTCAGAGGCATTCGTTCTCATCCAGATATATTCGTAGTTATTTCAGTTAGCAAATAAATGGGATTATAATGAACTCGATCAGTGCAATTTCTTTAAAATATCACGTATTATTTGGTTTTAGTATCGTTCAATTTTTTGCTGGTTTCCTGTGACATTCATTAATTCTGCTTCACGTAATACTGGAAACATTTAATAACACGTATCCAAACTGTTTCCGGGGACACTTTCTGAAATGTCAAAATTGAACATACCGATAGAAGCTTTCATTTCTTAGCACATAATGTGATGTAGTATCGGCCCCTCGTGGTAAATAACGGTGTCAGGAGGTGTCGTCACTGGCAACATGAACAAACCCGACATTTAATTAAAAGTGTATCACCACGGTCTATCTCAGCATATTCCCTGCAGTAGTCACAAACAAGAACAATTTAACGCGGCGCGCGCGTCGGTATTGTTGAGAAGATGGGTTTAAATAAAGCTGTTCCTTCGTTCGGCTGCATACGTCGGTGAAATATTGGCGGCACATGAGCAGTGTAATATTCCAAAAATAGCTGCAAACGGTTCATGTAAAAATCTAATCACAATATATAGTTGTCACTATTATAGAGCACGAAGCACCTGTTGCCAAAGCTCTGACAAGGGGCAAGATTTATCCATTAAAACCAACGCTATTACTGTTCAATCGCAATACCTCGGTGTTATTGTTATATATATTACAATTGGAATAATTACGTTCTAGCGGCCACTGGGAACGTTATAATATATGTTTATATATATATATATATTATATGTATATATCGACAATACTCTACCCACATACGTGTGGCTGATACAGCTTAGCTGAACATAAGAAGAAAATTTATATATATATATATATATATTGTTTCTTGAAAGATAATATATATATATATATATATGTGTATATATATATATATATATATATGTATATATATATATATATATATATGTGCGCGCGCGTGCGTGTATATACACTATATATGTGTGTGTATATTACCTTTTAATAAATTCTTGTAACATCGGAGCATATCTGACCTTTTTTTACTGATACGTGAATTTTGTAGCACATCCGTTTGTTCCAGTGATGTATTTGCAAACGAATAACTTTGACATTCACAAAATGTTGCTCGCGTGACCTTTTTAAAATGCATTATATATTTAAACAATGACCACGTTGATCGTGTGATCTTTTTAAAATGCATTAGATATTTCAACAGTTTGATATACCGTGTTATACCTTCGCGAAAGTTGGGGATAACATTGTCTTGCTAACAACATAAAGCCGCCCCCTATTGACGTAGGCGTATTTCATTTTGGCCAATCGACCGGTAACATCTGACACTGTGGCCAATGTGTTGAAGCCGTAGTCAACACATATAGCACCAATCTCTGAAATGTCAAGTGAATTTATTGGTATTTAACTCATTGATGCGCCGGTTTCGTCATTGTTTGTGGAGCGCGCGTTCCGGCCATGAATCGACTGCTTGCGTTGATCACGCTGACCGTCGTCACTCGGACAGTCCAGTCTTGCTGGACGGTGTCCAGCTAAGTTTCGTCGTCACCGGACAGACAATTAATGGAAACGAATTTGAAGATCCCATATGGAGGGGAACGCAATCTTGTTCTGCCTTTAGAATGGTTTCCTCCGGTTCATATTGGGACTCTATTTGGTAAATCACCATCACCATCATCATTGTGTAGCCGTAGTGTCCCGTAGTTGGGCGAAGGCCTCAGCATGTCGTTTCCAAATATGCCTGCCTTGCGTTATTCTCCGCCAGGTGATGCCTTTCCAGTACTCGTCTAGTTCGTTTCTCTACCGTCTCGCCGGTCTTCCTCTAGATCGTTTCCCTTCGTAAGGTCTCCAGGTTATGACAAGCGATGTACATCGCTTATCTCGTAGTCTGCTGATGTGCTCTGTCCAGGTCCACTTCTGTCAACTGATTTGTTCTATCACGTCTATGACTTTTGTCTTCTGTCTTACCAATATGTTTGTTTTTCTCCCCCGATATGTGATGTTTAACATACTTCTTCCCATCTTTGTTTGAGCGACTGCTGGCTTGTTCTTTGTCTGGGTGGTGAGTGCCTATGTTTCCGCGCCGTATGTCATCGCTGGAAGTACGCATGAGTTGAAGACTTGACTCTTCAAGCAGGTACCCTTGAAGATGTCGCGGTGTTTGGCGAATGCTATCCAGCCGGCGGTGATTCTTCTCTGAATGTCCTTGTCTTGGTTTTTGTCTCTGATACTGCATCGCTGTCCTAGATAGACGTAGCTTTCAACGTTCTCTATCTGTGTGGTGTTGATATACATTGGTATGTCATTTTCTAGCATCTCTGTTGTCTTCGAAATGTTCATCTTCAAACCTTGTTTTTTACTTTCACCAGCTAGCTCCTGGAGCATGTGTTGTAGTTCTTGCGGTGTAGTAGCGCATATCAGTATGTCGTCGGCGAAGCAAAAATGACTGAGATTTTGTCCGTCTATCCTCAAACCTCTGGTTTCCCAGGTAAATTTTCGGAATATGCTTTCGAGTGTTGCTATAAACAGCTTGGGCGATGTGGTGTCACCCTGTCGTACTCCTCCCTTAATGTTGATCTTGTTGCTATTTTGTGTACGTAGATTATTAATCGAAATTCGCGTTCCAGCTCAATAGTTAAAAATTATGATTTTTGTTAAGCCAGATGAGTTTGTCCACCGGGTTTGCAGCTTGTAAGAAATACACTCGCTACACATCTTACGTTGTTGATTGTTGAGAATAGCCTCTTTGACAGTCGGTAGTTACTAAAAATAAAAAAGCGCACCTTTTGTTCACTTTTGTAAAAGAGTTCTGATGAGAAAGAATTAATTATTTTATATGGCTTAATTTATGTGCTCATAATTGTTAAATCATCGTCACCCTGTTCATTCACTAGTGTTTTGTTTGCATCTGTCACCTCTGAGTTACTACAATTAGGACTCATAATTTTACGTTTGATATAAAACGGGCTTCTTGTGTATTTGTTTGCCCATGCGTTTACATAACAGGAGGCCCTGGGATAGTATGAAGTCGTTCTGCATGGCTAATTGGATGCAATGGTCCTTTGACACACATTCCTCTAGTGACTGCCCTTTTCCATTGGGGACAGACCCCACAGCCAGGCTCCCATGCATTCAGAGATGATCATTTAATGTATAACAGTTCTCCCATTATCATCTGCACAAATCAGGCTTTCTTGGCATGCTTGAACACTATCCAGCAGCTTTTAGGAGGCGGGTTTAACGCTTTTGAGAAACATGGAATACAATTAGTGGTTCACATTTCAAAGATGCAATTTTGAGGGGGTTCAAATTTTGGAGAAAGGGGGTTCACAAAAGGTGGGTTCACGTGAACCCCGTGAATCCCCCTGATCTATGTATGTATGTGTGTGTGTGTGTGTGTGTGTGTGTGTGTGTGTGTGTGTGTGTGTGTGTGTGTGTGTGTGTGTGTGTGTGTGTGTGTGTGTGTGTGTGTGTATACATGCATGTATTTTTGTTAGTAATAATTACAATAATAATAAGAAGAACATTTCTATAGCGCTGTAAATCTGGATAAATGTTTTCGGACGCACAAACAAATATGCACGCACGCACACACGCACGCACGCAAGCACACACACATACACCCACACCCACACAACACACACACATTCCTTGTTGGGATTCGTGCTGTCAATAACATGTGTTCACGAGACGCAATAACAACTCAGACTGAAACCCCGTTTAATGCGTAGTGCATCTTGGCAGTCTTTGATCGGTTTATGTAAAGGTTTTTATTTTTTAAAGAGAACTTGACGCGTATAATATCGATTGCCGGTTTTCGTTAGAGTCACTACGTTAAGGTGAACACACAACCAAGGATTTGTACTCGGAGAATATTTGAACCGGCGTAAAAGTCATGCGTTCTATCATAGATATGTAGAATACCAGGAGTTGACGTCTAGCACAGGTTAGAAGGCCACCCATTACTCGGGTCACTGGCATACTGCGCATTAGATTCACAATACTCCGCTAGAAGCTTACATCTGGGGAATTGAACAACACTTTAACAAATTACGCACTCCACAAATAGCAAATAATATATTAATCACAAACGCAGGCACAAGACAACAATAGGTTGTATAAATTTAAAGTCAAATTAGAATCCAATCTACACAATATACACAAACTACGCATACACAAGTCGCACACAACATTATACTTACATATGGTCTTCCTCTAATCGTATATGTATATATATATATATATATATAAATACACACACATATATATGTAATATATATATATATAGATAGATACACACATACTTAGTTGTTAACACAGTTGTACCGAACATACGGTGATATCCAAAAGCTATATTTTATTCTGACAGCGTTAGTAATTACACTGACACGTTGACACGTTGACACGTTGACACGTTGACTCTATTAAATAAACCTGCTAATTGTCCACATACATCCATCACAACAGTTTCATGTAGCACATACTGCGCAGCAATTGTACAAGAAACACCAGGCAGGTAAGCACAACTAAGATATACCAGATACGGCATGACCATTAAATTATCATTATTATTATTATTATTATTGTTGGATGCATCTTCTATCAAAGTAGTTAGCGTAAAACACTTTTCGATGCCAAATAATGTTATAGACGCACATTTTTATTTAATCTGAACGGCAGAGTTTGCGTAAATTAAAGTAGTTGCTCTCTTCCTTGTTCGCTGCTGTACAGGGGTGAGGGTCAGGTACGGTATTGCAGAACCACTCGCTGCGTTTTATTCTTTCCGAATCTTATCCCAATGTGTATCACATGTATCACTGAGACATGTCTGGACGCTGTATCCTATCTACCCTCAGGGCTTGCTCTTTTATAACATTGCCCAGAAATATTTCAAAGAAACTAAATAACATTACGACATATAACACTCATGTTATACATTGACGTAATAACTATAACCTCAACCTCTACAATAATAATTACAGTAATAATAATAATAAAGTATGTTCTTTATATAAAAAAAAGTTCACAATTATATGTCACTCATTTAGGTAGTGAAAGCGATTTTAAAAAAGGTGTATCAATAAACATATCCATGTTTCGTGTACCTGAATCTAACAGCTGATGCTTTTCTTCTAAAGCAATGATAAATTTGAATTTCAATGACGTCCTCAGAACATGGTTGCCCGTAGTTTTGAGATTTCGCCGCGAGTGCTACATGACTTCTAATGCGGCAGGGGGTCGGTGCCCAGAGCGCCGTACTATTCTCAGAGCGTTAGGCAGAGCACTGGAAGTGTCAGCATCCACAAACCGGGAGTCAGACACCCAGAACTGGCGGTCGTCTTCGACTGGGCTAACGGTTTCGGTGGTTGTTTCGGTGTGTCTGTTGGTGTGGCGGTCGGATAACTGCAGCGAAACAGAACAGAGTACAACATGGAACAACAGCAATGTGTAAACGAAAGCACATGCGAATCACAAATGCATGCATGCATGCATGTGTGCGTGCGTGCGTGCGTGAGTGTATGTGAGCGTGAGTGCACGCACGCGTGAGTGAGTGAATGAGTGAGTGAGTGTATACAAGTACGTTATATTTTTCTCAAAATAAGGCTACTTTAGGGATTAAAGTTTGGAAATGGGCCAACTGCGTCATAATAGGACAATGTATTAGTGACCATGTCTCAAAAGGGCATATATTCTGTAAAAAACATGTTTTTAGAGGTGTCATAATGCCGTCCCATTATAATTCCGACGCACTAATTACAGGGACAATCATTCGACGAGACACCTCGTAGCTCCCGGTTATTCAGCCCGTTGGCATGTATACTTTCGTGTTTAATAAAGCCTACGTTTACCCATACGCGTTACATTACATGATGTCTGAAGCGGTTTGTGGGTGAGTTAAGTGCAATATGCATTAACTTACTTAGCGAAAAAAGTTATAACGTACGGCAACATCGACGAAAAGCGACATTGTCGTCGCGAAATCGAACACACGACAAGTCCGTCGCTACGCCAAGACAGCGCTACGCCTACAGCTACGTTGAGCCAACGTGGCAAAATTCGACCCGCCAGCGAAGCTTTCGTTCAAGCCGAGTGAATGGTTGGAGTGGGTCGAGGAATTCGGGCGATTTAGAACGGCGACTAAGCTACATAAAGAAGACGGCGAAGTCCAACGCGACTCGTTACTGTATGCTATGGGTGGTCGTGAGGCGAATCGCATCTTTCGTACCTTGACGTTCGTGTCGCCTGAAACAGATACAGATTACGCCACGTTGGTGTCAAAGTTAACGGAGTATTTCATCCCGAAGAGAAATATCATCCACGAACGCTGCATATTCCAAGACAGAGTGCAGCATTCATCTGAGTCTATCGAAGAATTCGTACGAGACCTGCAAACATTGGCGTTGCACTGTGGCTATGCGGACACGAATGAGATGGTCAGAGACCGTTTTGTGATGGGCATCAATGACTCGTCAGTGAAACAAAAATTGCAGTTGTGTACAGAGCTCAGTCTCGACAAGGCTGTGACTATTGCTCGCCAAAATGAGCAATTAAAATCGCAAATGCGTGAACAAGTACACACCATTCAAGTGAATGAACATGTAGCCGAAGCAAAGATGAGTGCTCGGCACACTAAACAACGTCCATACTCGTCGCGCACAAAAAACATGCGTCAAACGAGCGACCGCTGTGGTTACGCGCGACACGGTCGCGAGGGAAAGTGTCCGGCTTTGGGGCAAAAATGCAAGATCTGCAATGTCAGGGGTCACTTTGCCTCTGTCTGTCGTTCGAAGCGAAGTACGACCTTTGAACCACGTTCATCGCACGAAGTGAAAAGCGACACTGCAGAATCGTTTCTCGGCGTCGTCGACTGTACGACACGCAATGAGGCCTGGTTCGTCAACCTGACAGTCAAGCGAACCAGAATGCGGTTCAAGATCGACACAGGTGCCGACGTCTCAGTGATATCGAAAAAAACGTGGCTGGCAATGAAAGAGAAACCAACACTGGAACCAACCACCACCTGCCTCAGCAGTGTGGGAGGGCAGTTAAAGGCCTGCGGACAATTTAGCGCCACCGCTAGGCACAAACACGCCGTCTATCGGTTCGATGTAATCGTGGTTGAAGGTGACAGCGCCTCAAACCTGTTGGCTCGCGACGTGGCTGTCGACATGGGTCTAGTCAGTCGGCTCGATGGAGTCGGCTCATCAAACTCCGAATCGATTGGGCTTCTGAAGACCGAACCTGTGACAATACAGCTGAAACCTGGGGTCGAGCCACATTGTCTGCCAACAGCGAGGCGTGTCCCTTTCCCGTTGATGAAAGCGGTGAAGGCAGAACTTGACCGCATGGTCGCGTCAGGCGTTACCAAAGTGGTCACGGAACCTACAGACTGATGCTCCGCGATGGTTCCCGTCGTCAAAAAGACTGGAGCGGTGCGCATCTGCGTGGACCTGAAGCAATTGAACGTCGCAGTTCGTCGTGAACACCTGATGCTTCCCTCGTTAGATGACATATCACCGCGACTCGCAGACTCGAAGGTCTTCTCATCGCTAGACGCAGCCAGCGGGTTTTGGTAAATTCCGCTCGACGAGGCCAGTCAGCCATTGACCACGTTCATAACGCCATTCGGGCGGTACGCATTCCGCCGACTTCCGTTTGGAATCTCGTCAGCGTCTGAGATTTTCCAGCGGAAAATGTCATCAATCCTAGAGGGAGTGGTCCGAGTTGAAGTCCTCATGGATGACATCCTCGTTTACGGCCGCAACTTCGTGGAACACGACACTCGTCTGGACGCCGCCATGAGGCGAATCGATGCGTCTGGCTTGAAACTCAACTGTCAAAAGTGCGTATTCAGAAAGACTGAACTGAAATACTTTGGCCACATCATCAGTCAAGATGGCGTGAGGCCCGACCCAGAGAGGGTCACAGCATTGCTGGAACTTTCACGACCCAACAACGTCAAAGAATTGAGAACAGTACTGGGGATGTTCCAATATCTGTCCAAGTTTGCCTACGACTTGTCGTCGGTGATGAAGCCGATGACAGACCTCTTGAAGTCTGACGTCGTCTGGTCATGGGATCACGCACAACAAACTGCATTCGACAAGACAAAGCAACTGCTCGTCAACACTCCGACGCTGGCATACTATGACGTTACCAAACCAACTGTAGTAAGCGCGGACGCAAGCAGCTTCGGTATCGGAGCAGTTCTGTTGCAGTTGACCGATGGCGACTTGAAGCCAGTGGCCTTCGCATCGCGTACGCTAACGACCGCAGAACAACGCTACGCGCAAATCGAAAAGGAGTGTCTCGCAGGAGTGTGGGCATGTGAAAAATTCTCAAGGTACCTGGTCGGTCTAACAGAATTCAAATTACTGACAGACCATCGGCCACTGGTACCACTCATGAACACAAAGCGCATCGACGAAACACCAATCAGATGTCAACGACTGCTAATGAGAGCGATGCGGTATAATCCAATAGTCGAATACGTCCCGGGCAAGCAACTGGTCATCGCAGACGCACTGTCGAGAAAACCACTGGAGGCATACAAGCCTCAATGCGACGACATCGAACTCTCAGACGAGATAGCAGCCTACGTCGGCGCCATCGAACAGAGTTGGCCCGCGACCAAGGATCGTCTAACTGAGATACGAATCGAGACGTCACGCGATCCGACAATGAAATCACTTTTCGACTTCATCAAGAATGGGTGGCCGCGTCACGAACGATCGGTCCCACAAACGGTAAGAGAGTACTATCGTGAGAGAGCAGCACTATCAGCCGTCGACGGAGCAGTCGTGTATAAACTGCAGATCGTGATACCTGCAACAATGCGCAACGACATACTTCACAGGCTACACGAGTCCCACCAGGGTGTTTCGAAGTGCCGAGAACGAGCAGCAGGCGTTCGTCGAGCATTGCCAAACATGCCGACGGAACAGGCCGTCACAACGCGAGCAACCTCTGCGCCCTGTCGAAATCCCAAAACGACCGTGGGAGAAGATCGCAATGGACATATTCACGTTCGAGCGCAAGGACTACTTGGTGGTCAATGACTACTATTCACGCTGGATAGAAATTAAGAAGCTGACCAGCCTAACGTCTGACAGTGTGATTACTCGTCTCAAGGCTATCTTCACCACACACGGCATTCCGGACATCGTCGTGTCAGACAACGGCCGACAATTCATTTCGAATGAATTCTGTCTGTTTGCCAATTCGTGGGGGTTCATACAACAGACAACGAACCCATATTTCGCACAGGAGAACGGCATGGCCGAGCGAGCTGTGCAGACAGCGAAACGTCTGCTCCTCCTTGACGACCCGGAGATCGGCCTACTGAACTATCGGGCGTCGTCTCATAGCGCGATTGGCATGTCGCCTGCAGAGGCCTTGATGGGTCGCCAACTCGCCACGAGATTGCCAGTCATCAATCAACAACTGCAACCATGTCATGGCCGCGACGCAGACATTCGCGAGTCTGATCGCAAGGCAAAGGCGATCTACAAACGTAATTACGACAAACGCCACGGCGTGCGCAGTCTGTCTCCTTTGCAAATTGGTGACCGAGTTTTGCTAAAACTCGACAACGAGAAGTCGTGGTCTCAGCCAAGCACCGTCATTCGAAGTGACCCGATGAACCGGTCATACATCGTCAGGACGGAGGATGGCATCGACTATCGGCGAAATCGACGACATCTTCAGGGTGTGTCATACGTCGCCCTACCTGATGACGAGGCGCCAGAGTCGACCGACAACATCCCCGCTGCGCCCGACGCACCGCTCGCCGTGAACGCCCCAGCTACGTCGCAGACGCACACCAGATGTGGACGGATGGTCTTCCCGCCAATGCGATTTAGATAGTGTGTTCTTTTTATGTTTACGAAGGGAGATGTCATGATGCCGTCCCATTATAATTCCGACGCACTAATTACAGGGACAATCATTCGACGAGACACCTCGTAGCTCCCGGTTATTCAGCCCGTTGGCCTGTATACTTTCGTGTTTAATAAAGCCTACGTTTACCCATACGCGTTACATTACAAGAGGTAAGTACCAAATGTGTGAATAGAAAGTTGGTTATGAAGGACAACTGTCTCGGAGTAAGTACGGAGAATATAATTTTCGTTGCAAACAGAGCGACAGTCTCCATGAAAGGGCACTTTTCGTTGCAAACAGGGCAACATTCTCCGTAGAACGCCAAACCACACACGAGGTACCAAACAAGGAGTAGTTTGGGGAGAAAAATCGTTACAAAAATTGCATATTATTCTACAAACCACGAACTATTGAGGCAAAGTCCACAAACGCCATTTTTGGTAATAAAGGATACTTTTGTTTAAGGCAAATGGGCAATTGTTTTCATAAAAGGGCAAGCCCTGAAATTAACGTACATTATGTTGTCAAAATCACAAATTACGCTACAAAAGAACATACATTTGACAGCAGTTTCCCCAAAAGGACACACTTCTTTGAAGATTTCAATCAAATTATAATTTCTTTTCAGTTGTAACAAAGGAGAATATATTGGAGGTTCTGTCCCAAAACAGACCGGTCAAAACAACAATTACGCCATACAAGGGCAAGTTGTGACAAAATGCCTAATTAGAAAACAGGAAAAAAGGGGAAGGGGTTCCTAGTTCAATCCGTCACCTGAACTAAATACAGATATGCCTGTTTCAGCTTAACACGATGTTCACATGAACACACTGATCCACCCTACGTTTAATTAGAACACTGCATGAGTAAACAATCCGTTTTCTTTCACAAAAGGGCAAACTCCGATAGGTTATAAAATAAATTAAATTAATATTAAATCAGAATGTCTATTTTTTAAAGCTTGCTGAAACCCACGAATCACTAACTATGCGCCGTTCATTGGTGTATCGACCCAGAAACGGGACACCCGTTGCAAACGAACACGACTGGCGTAGTTGGGAATGTCGTACGATTTCGACAATGTTTGAAGAATATATTATGCAATAAGCAATAAGCGTGACTCCAAGGTCAATCATGGTCACCGTCAAATGATTAATTTACGAAATGTTGCGCTTCCACAAACGTCTTAAAATTACAATGGTTGCATATTTACTTTCTTTAATAAGAAATGGCCAGGTCATATATTTCTGGAAAACTTATTGTCTCCTCGTCAAGATATGATACGACTTGTGAAATGATGACTATTCGACATTGTGCAATACAGCGAAGTTATTTAAGTTATAATGACCCTGTATCTACTTCATTTCTATGGGCACATCATACATAGGTGAAAGAACACTGTCTTCCCGTCAAAATGAGATGTGACATGGAGGTGTCAGTTGATGGAGTTTGTATGGAGCGACGATCAAACAGTGTCACCGTCGAGTGATAAATGTCCGAAATTGCGCTATCCCGCAAACGTTATACAATATCAATGTTGGCTTATATGTCTACGTTACCTACGTACTCATGACCATCTCATATGCCTTTGGAAAGCTTATTGTCTCCCCGTAAATGCGTCATACCACGGGGAGCTATCAAGTGGTGCTGTAAGTGTGGAGTGAAGGTCAAGCAAGGTCACCACTAAATGATGATGAATGTTCAGTACAGCGCCATTCCGCTGTATAATTACAAAGTTTGCACATCTACTTTGTCTACCTACATTACTCAATGTTATAAAGCTATGTGTATTGTAACCCCATCAAAATGAGACATGGAGTTCTAAAGTGTTGGTCTAACTGTGGAGTGAAGGTTGAACAAGATCACCATCAAATGATGCAATGCAAAAGAATTTGATGAAAAAACAGACACTCTTGTTGTTCCTCACATCATGAAGCACTTAGTTAACTCCAACAGAACTGGCGTCGTTTGGGACACGTAGCTCGCCAGCAGGATCAAATACTCCACAAGAGAGACTCTGAGGGATTCTAAGGAAGGTAACATGGGACAACAATGTGCCAATAAAGTGGAAATACTTCCAACGCTATGTCAACAGAGAGGAGCTATTTGCCTTTCTCTCCATTAAGGTTGCAAAGCTCCACTATCCAAGTTGAAAGGAAGTGTTTGAAACGACACACCACAACTGTCGTCAGTAGGTGAAACTATGACATGCTACATCCAGTGTGACCATGAGGAAACTGACACGCAACTGTTGAACCGTGTGCGAAAGGTTTTGTAGAAAAGGGATCAAAACCATGCATTATACGCAGTGTGGACACGTATGTCCCTGTGTTTCCGATCGTTACACGGTATGAACTTAATTGTCACTTTTATGTCCAGCTGCATACATTTGGATAGCCTTTGGGACATGACATGGGAGATAGTAGGCTTTCCAACAGTATATGAAATAGCCATGAGTAGGTAGGAAATGTAGATATAAGCCACCATTGACATTGTATAACGTTTGCAGGATGGATCAACTTCGAACAGTTATCACATAACTGTTTGATCGTCACTCCACACCAACTGCATCGACTGACACCTCCAAGTCATATCTCATTTTGACGGGGAGAAATTGTTTTTACAAAAACCCTCAAATGTGCCTGGGTGGCACCTGTCGGATTATTGACCTAGAAGGTTAGAAAGTCACATAAATGCAAAGAAAACATCGTGTGGACCCCAAATCACGCTTCCTTGGTCAACACTGGAAATGGATGTAAATGTGTCAGTTCTTTACATACACGTGCACGGCAGGTAATAGTACACATTTAAATTTGATACAATGTCGGACATAAAGCCAATACAGAAACCTCAAACGCGGCATCAGTTGGAAAAACCGCGGATACCGAGTCACAATTCTTGCTAAACAATGTGGTTAAACACCCCACCAATTGGTATATCTGAGGCGAATGGTCCAAGGGAGCGAATGAACTTAGAAAGACGGGACTGGACCTCGGCACATCGGATCTTGTAACACAGTCCGATGTAGCGAAATACAGGACAACTGATTGTCACAACGAAAGCGTCCCTGAGCTAGGTTTCCATGCATGTGGGTGCAAAAGAAGATACATTATTATTATTATAATAATTATTATTATTATATAAGTTATTTTTGAGTGGAGTTTATCGGCATTATTAAACATTTTCTGATTAAATTGCCTACATAATTACTATTTTTGCTAATTGTTCAAGTAAACAATCCAAAACTCATTGATGTGTTCATGTTTGTGTTGTCAGTAGTTAGGGGAAACCCGGGCGTAATGGGATAGCCAGGTGAAATGGGATAGTGATATATCTAGATAATCGTGCGGTCACCAAGTGTAATTCTTTGTCCATCTATCGTGGCGACATTTGCTGCTGCGCTACCCATAACGTTTTGTGATATGTGCTAAAAATGCGGATTGTGTTGGGTATTTTATGCCGTTTTTGTATTGTTTTAATAAAAAATAAAAAATAAATGTTGTACTACAGCAATATGTCTGCATAGTATAATTAATAATAATATAATAATAATAATAATGGTTTATTACAGAAACTGTGATACATTCCAATCAATACATAGATTGCCATGGTTTCTGTAATGAGGGTATAAAGCCACGAGTGGCTGATTAGCCCTCACAATACATGTGATACATAGGTAAATTCCATGGTGTAAGATAACAATTTGTGTGATTGAAGAAAGAAGAAAAACAGAAATATGAATCACTACAGTACTATTTTCATTAATACTTCATGTAAAATAGCAACAAAGAATGCTATTTATACAAGTCATTAATATTATTTACTAGCAAACAATTCTTAAGTTGATGTTTAAACATTGCTAATGCATAATTACAATTACAATCCACTGTTGTCGCTGTATAGTTCCATAATATAACACCTCGATATCTAATGGTTTTATATAATACATTACTTTTTTAAATCGGCACATGTAGTAATTCTGCGTTGCGTGTCCTATGTTCGTGTAGTTCTTTATTTCTAATGAACATCCTTGTCATAACTGATGGAAACATATTCTTAACGATTTTGTACATAAACAGCACAAGTGTGTATTCGTAGATTTTTTTATTGGACAGCTTCTTGAAGAGTTGGTCTGTGTGCGCTTTGTGTGGAGCTGACATAATTAACCGAATTGCATACTTTTGCAATTTGAATAAAGCACTAAGATGTGTATTATATGCTCCTCCCCACACTTCGACACAATACGTTAGATATGGATGTAAAGATGTATAGTATAATGTTACAAGGGATGATCTACTCAGGTTTTTTTTAGCTTTACTTATAATTCCAACGGCTTTGGCTATTTTATATTTTATATACTGTATATGAAAAGTCCAGGACAAATTAGCATCGATTAACCCGTTCCCGTGCGCGGCGGCGATATTAATTTGCATTACGCGCCCAAGATAAACGCGCATGGCACGCGAGGAAAACACCCCACCACATTTGCCGACCCCACATCTGATCCATGGGATTCTTCTGCATATACCGTGAACAAAATAATCAAAATCGGAGAATTTTTTTAACATCCTATGCGTGAATGATTTGCCTATGTTTTTAATATAAAATGGCAGCGAAAGGTCGAATATCTTAAAGAAATAGCACGTTCAAAAGCCTATAAATGAAATGTTTGCGCAGACCGGTCACTTGCCGACCCCATATCTAATCCGTACGTATCTTCAGCATATGCTGTGAAACTATAATCGAAATCGGAGAAACAAAATGTGTTAACACCCTATACTTGAATGATTAGTCGTACGTTTGCAATGTGAGTGGCAGCAAAAGATCGGATAGCTAGGAAATGGCACGTTCAAAAGCCCATGTAATGACATGCTGCCGCAGACTGGTCATTTGCCGACCCGGCATTCAATCTGTAGGTATCTGTGGCATATATACTTTGAAAATATAGTCTAAATCGAATAAAGGTGTATGACAATTTATTTTAGAAAATGTACACATGATACAAATGACACAAAGCCAGTATGTGTCTGATAACACAATATATTTGTTTTATGTGATATCATAATTATAGTTTAAAAAGCATTTACGTATAGAGCAGACCGGTCATCTGTCAGCCCGGCATTCCATCCGTATATTCGGCATAAAATGTGAAAATATTATCGTAATCGGAGAATTTTTTTTTAACATACTACGCTTGAAGAATTAGTCCTATATTGTAGTGTTGATTCTAAATAGTAGTAATAGAATATATAACTTCAGTAACCAGCATTTTCAAACGACTATATGAAATGCTGGCATATATCGGTCAGTTGCCGACGAAGTTTCAAAGCAACTGGAAGTAAAATGTTGGTTTCAAGGTGGTCTGGAAGGTAGGTTGAAATGATTGTAAAGGTACGATATATGTTACTCATTCATACATTCCATAGGAGTCGGAAGGGATTATGAGGGCTAAACCCACCAATATGTCGAGTGGATGGTTAAGCACCATCTCCAGTATTTTATGAATTTGAAAATATCTCCACGCTTCGAAAGTAATGCCCGACAGCAGCGGGTGCTGAAGTTCCGGCTCAGACCCCGATATACAACTCGTTCCGGCTTCTATGCATTTACTCGCTGTTCTTCTACTAGAATAAATACGTTGACGGTTTGCTGTCCGTCAACTGTCGTTTAATAGCCCGAAACATTGCACGCAATTTGTATTTCAACCCACGAAATAGTCGAATTATCTGTCAACAGTCAGATAGATATAGTAATTTAATACTCGCTGTTGCCTCTCATTATCATTTATTGCAGAGCCAGACGTCCCTACCGTTGATGTGTTTGGTTCCTACGGTCTTTACACACACGACATGACAGGTCTTGCAGAGCCAGACGTCCCTACCGTTGATGTGTTTGGTTCCTACGGTCTTTACACACACGACATGACAGGTCTTGCAGAGCCAGACGTCCCTACCGTTGATGTGTTTGGTTCCTACGGTCTTTACACACACGACATGACAGGTCTTGCAGAGCCAGACGTCCCTACCGTTGATGTGTTTGGTTCCTACGGTCTTTACACACACGACATGACAGGTCTTGCAGAGCCAGACGTCCCTACCGTTGATGTGTTTGGTTCCTACGGTCTTTACACACACGACATGACAGGTCTTGCAGAGCCAGACGTCCCTACCGTTGATGTGTTTGGTTCCTACGGTCTTTACACACACGACATGACAGGTCTTGCAGAGTCAGACGTCCCTACCGTTGATGTGTTTGGTTCCTACGGTCTTTACACACACGACATGACAAGTTTTGCTAATTAATGTATGTTATAATGACTACTAACCGGTAACTGATCCTGGGTAACAGATATACGACGTTCCGTTAAATGTTCGGGTGGTTCAAAGATTGAGTTAATAAATATTTATCTTCTCACTTATATTACAACATTGGAGCTTAAATTTGCTCTACAAAATGATTACTATACAGCATCACGTTTGTAAAATCATGGGAATTCATTTTAAATATATAAGTAGTTTTAATTGTGTGTTTAATTATTGAAATTATAAATGGAGAATATTAATAACAGCAAATTACGTGGATGTTCATAATATGCATTAGTGTTCTGTCCACTTTAGATTATGACATTTAGTAATAATCTTAAAAAAAGAAATGTGTCCTCTCCAAAGCACGTAACTAAAAATCCTTTATTGGTATTACTATGTAATTTACTCTGCTACTTTCACTAGATACTTAGATAAAAATACGGATAGGACATTGCTGTGAAATAGAACGTTTTACTATATTATCAACTAATTCATATTGGATTCAAGAAAAAAATTTAATACCATAAACATAATATATTCCACTAATTCCAATATCTCAAAGCAACAGTAAGGATTACATTAGTTATTACTCGTGTCTGATGTAGTAGTGAATTCTGATAAAAACTTATTGTAAGTGCGTGCGGTAAATATATGACTTAAAAGTGTCTTTTACGCGTGTACCGATCGTACGATGTGCGGACGATGCTTTAATTGGCTACGAGTTGCCACAAAAATCAATTAGTGCGTTGCGCTGCGACAAAAACAATTAGATATGTCATTTAACGCGGGCTATGAAAACTCGGTATTTCTGGTAATGACTTTGAAGTCCGAGT
>CM034543.1:19257591-19402794 GCA_020002185.1 Paraescarpia echinospica | reverse complement strand
TCTCTCTCTTCTCTCTCTCTCTTCTCTCCCCCCTCTCTCTCCTCTCTCTCTCTCTCTCTCTCTCTCTCTCTCTCTCTCTCTCTCTCTCCCACTCTCTCTCTCTCTCTCTCTCTCTCTCTCTCTCTCTCTCTCTCTCTCTCTCTCTCTCTCTCTCTCTCTCTCTCTCTCTCTCTCTCTCTCTTTCTCTCTCTGTCTCTCCCCCTCTCTCTCGTTCGCTTGCGGGCTAATTGCTCTTTGAATTCGTAATCTGATTCTACTCCTCTTCCATGGTTTTCATATATCTCTCATATTATTACAAGTCAGTTAATACAAGTCTCCTTCGGGAACAAAGCAACCCACCTTGCACGGATCGATGCACTCACAAGTTGGACATCCGTCTTTGTCCAACACGTGACCGTATTTGCATTTGGCACACGTCAGTGGTGGACATTTTACTGGACACCCCTTCCTGCACTCCTCCTCCGTCATGAAGTTGTTCTCGTTTCCTCCGCAACCTCCGTAGATAAACTTCTCGCATATTCCTGTCTTAGCGTTGAACCACCAACGCGGGAAGGAACCTTTACAAGGCCCCGGAACCTTTAGCAGTTTGCAGATGGCTGGCAAGTGAATAGTTCGCCACGTTAATGATTACGTTCAACCGTACAATATTCGTTGTACTTTTAACCATCTTTTTATCGCTTTACGTAAATGTAACATTGTAATCTCGCAATAGCTACGTAGGGTTTCCAGAGAACCTTTGGCAGTTTGCAGATGGCTAGCAAGTGAAAGGCATAATCATACATGTTGTACAAGATGGAAATCGTTTCATAAAAGAGTGACATCACAGACAGAACAGAAAGGCGACTTTAAAAAATAACAGTTGAGTTGTGGGATATGCCACCGCCTTATAAGAGGTTATAACCAAACAAATTATATCGGCTGTAATTTTCACCTTACACGACCAAATGTTAACAACGTTCATCGAATGATGATCTTGGGAATTAGTACCTCTCATACGCTCCGCGTAGTGGCGTTAAGGTCCTTAATGTGACACCTCGAAATTGTTTAACTGAACGTACCGACACATACACCCCGCCATGGACAAGGCATCATCGTCATGCACGGTATCCTCTCCGGAACACATACTTCGTCTTCGTCACACGTCACGCCCTAAAGGAACACAAAATACGCAATTTTTGCGGTGTAATTTTCAATCGATTGATGTCCGTAATTATTTACGAATATTCATATATGATTATGTTGCGAAAACTCCGTGTAACCGTTTACTGACAGAATCATGTGCATGTGTCGTTTGTTTGTGACATGTTCCGCAAGTTATCAATTTTTGGCAGGATCAGAAATCTATCACAACTACACGTAACCTTTTTTGTTCCGTCGATCACCATACAATATGGCTCTCGATATCGGACTCAGTATTGGACTGTTTCACCTTCAGACACTATATTCATGCTACGAGCCTTATTTCTTGGTTAGAACCATCATCTCGTTTTTGTTGCCTCTCTCTCTCTCTCTCTCCCTTTCTATGCTATTTCTCCACCATCTCTCTCCCTCTCCGTCTCCGTCTCCCTGTCTCCGCCTGTCCGTCTGTATCTCTCTCTATCTCTGTCTCTCGCGCGCGCTCGCGTGCGCGCTAATTGTTCTTAGCATTCTTAATCTGATTCTACTCCTCTTTCGTGGTTTTCATATCTGTTTCGTATTATTACAAGTCATGCCATACGAGTCTTTTTTGGGAACAAAGCAACCCACCTTGCACGGATCGGTGCACTTGCAAGTTGGACATCCGTCTTTGTCCAACACGTGACCGTATTTGCATTTGGCACACGTCAGTGGTGGACATTTCACTGGACACGCCTTCCTGCACTCCTCCTCCGTCATGAAGTTGTTCTCGTTTCCTCCGCAACCTCCGTAGATAAACTTCTCGCACATCCCCGTCTTAGCGTTGAACCACCAGCGCGGGAAAGAACCTTTACAAGGCCCCGGAACGTTTGGCAGTTTGCAGATGGCTGGCAAGTGAACAGTTCGTCACGTTAATGATTACACTCAGATGTACAATGTTCTTTGGTATTGTTAACCAGCATGTAAATGTAACATTGTAATCTCGTAATAACCTCTGTTGGGTTTCCTGCATTACTAAGTACAGTCATTTGCCAAAATTTAAGACCAGGCACGATTTTTAAGCATTTTATGGTATGGCATCAGATTGCATCAGATAATGTCTGGATTGCATCATCCTATTTGGGCCTTGAAGCAATACGCCTAGTTAGTACTTCCAGGTCATTTGTCTGCTGCTGTCAGTATCGATTAGGTTTTTTTTTCAGTTTTGTCTTCATCCCTGAAATGGGCAAAAAATCGTCTTTGACAGAGGTTCTAAGGGAACAAATAGTGACTCTACACGGAGAAGGATATACGGAAAGAGACATTAGTACTAAATTAGCCATGCACAACGCCATCGTCAAATTCAATACTGATGGCACTTTTCGTGACAGTAAAAGGAGTGGTCGTCCACGGAAAACTACGCTCAGGGATGACTACGCAATGAGACGCATCGTGATGCGCTCGCCAATGAGCTCATGCTTGAAAATTCGGGCTGCTTTATGCTTAAAAGGTACGGAAATAAGTCTCGGTACTGTTTCGAGACGTCTCAGTAAGGAATTTGGGTTCAAGTCCCGCAAGCCGGCCCGGAAGCCACGCCTGACACCTGTGATGAAACAAAAGAGACTGGACTTTGCCAGACGACATCGCCACTGGACTCTCGCGCAGTGGAAGAAAGTGTTGTTCTCAGATGAATCGACCATGCAACAGTTTATACCTCGCAAGAGGCACGTTAGGCAGCCAGTAGGTAAGCGATTTGATGAGAAATATACAGCAGCCACAATGAAACACCCGCAAAGTCACATGATTAGGGGTGCCATGTCATGTTTTGGCCCTTCTGGTCTGTATTTTATTCCACCTAACACCACTATGAATGGACCTATGTACGTGGAGTTGCTGAAGGAGAAGCTGAAACTGCATTTGGGCATCCACAAATGTACGATTTCCATGCAAGATGGCGCTCCTTTTCACCGATCCAAGGTAGCCACTGATTTCCTAAAGAAGAACAAAATATCCGCGTTGGAATGGCTTGGGAACAGCCCAGATCTAAATCCCATTGAGAACCTGTCGACTATAATGAAGGATAAGGTGGCAGACAAACAACCATCAAGCGCTCAAAACTTGAAACAAGCTATCAAGGACGTTTGGGTCACCGAAATCACCCAGGAGTACTGCGAATCTTTGGTTTCTAGCATGCCATATCGCATCCAGGCGGTCATTGACAGCAAAGGAGGCCACACTAAATACTGAAAAGTAGAGACACTGACACTTTTGGACGACATAAAGTTTCATATTATGTTGTACTACGTTTATTTGGCGAAATAAACTGATAATTTATAATGTTATGTGAAGGCCAAAAAATCATAGTTTTGTCAAATTTCTTCAAAAAATCGTGCTTGCTCTTAAACTTTTGCAAATGACTGTAATTTAATTGTAGATTTTCATGTTATTTGTAATAACGTTGTAACTTGCAAATAACCAAATATATAACATATGCAATCATTTCTTTTTCCGAGGTAAACACCTTATAAGCGAAACAAGCTTGAAGCAAACGTGATATGCATTTCTATTTTTGTAAGCTGATATAATTAAGAGGAACTAAGAACACAGTAGTTGCGTTGTAGTTATTAATGGTAACAAGTCATCTTTGCTGAGAGGGTGTAACCGTGAAAAATATAACCGCGGTAAATATATGCATTCTCAAAAGAAATAGCACACGTAGCCGACGTATGAATCATGAAGTAACAATTCATGATCATGATTGTGATTATTATGATTATTATGATTATGGGTATTATGATGATGATTATTATTATTATTATTTTGAGAACACTGTACATTTGACAAGGTTGATGAACATGTCGAACATGCTGGAAAATATTGTTGTCTGCGTGTGCATGTGCGTATACGTATACGTGTGCTTGCTTGATTGCGTGCATGTGTTCGTGCTTGTATTTAAAATGCTTTTATATTGCAAACACATATAATTAGTAAATGAATTTTCCACGATAAAAATACGAGAGGTAACTCCTTATATAAATACACGACGACCTCGTGTAAATGCAGCAGTACTGGATGAGAATGTATTTTTATATTTTATATTGAACAATGTCCTTTGTACTATTAATATAAGCTGAAATAAATAAATGAATTGAATTGTAATAAAAACGTAGACATTTTATTATGAATGCTTGGATCCAAACGATTGTCTCAAGTGCGTCGTTCACATTCTAATAGAGGGTAAAATGTTCAAAAACGACAGATCGGTCTTATGGAATACAATACAGTCATAAAGATTCGAAGAAGGAAATTAAAAACCCTCTTTGTTTCCCACTACAGGTGTGCTTACCCACACACTCGATTATCGGTGGACACGGAGGTCTTTTGCACTCCACGGCCTTGATTACGGCTTCCTCGTAGGGTTTGCATTTTACGCCCTGCAAGAAATGGAGTGGATTATATAACTACAGTAATATTGTAACACGATGCACGTCATATAATTGTTTAGGTGTACATATTTATTATTCGCATAATTCCATAATTGATTATTTTCACTGACCTAAGATGCTGTCATTAACTAGTGAAACGTACGTTACACAATAGACGAGAAAATACAAATCTAAAATCACAAGTTATGTTCTTGCACGCTCATTGGTAAACTAAAAAAGGCCGCCACCTTGGATTTTCAAATGGCTCGTCGACTAGATTTGAAGAATGTTACAAAGGGATTATTTATGTCACGTTTCAAGCCAAAATCTGCCCTACTAAACGGCCTACCTCCAGTGGGTTGATACACTTGCATATTGTACATCCTTTCTCGTCTGTGGCCATACCATAGGCGCACTTTATCAACTTGAGGCACGGCAGAGGCGGACACTTGGGCCGACATATCTTCACACAATCCTCCTCCGTCTTGAAGTTGTTCTTGTTTCCGCCACAACCTCCGTAGATGAACTGCTCGCAGCGGCCAGTCTTCTCGTTGTAGAACCAGCGCGGAATAACGGCATCGCACATACCGGATTCGGCCGGCAGAGAGCAGTACCTCGGGCGGATTTTGATGGCTGCAAGAAAGTGGTCGTTGACAAATGGGCGATAACAAGGTTATTTCAAAGTTTAAGGCATTGTTCCGAAAAATTACGGCTTCGTTGCTTATGAGGCAAAACGTATTATAAATAAACTGATGGATAAGGGTGATCATGGGCACAAATACGAAAGGACAAACAGGATATATAGACCATGTGGTAAGAAAGCGTGTATTAGAACATTTTGTGACAACGGAAATAATTGAGGGAAAAGAAGGAGAAGTCAGCAGTGAATGAAAATACTTGATGATCTAGCAGCATGGCTGGAATGGAGAACAACACAAGTGTCTGTTTATTGCGGTACTAATTTTGTTGACTCTGGCTGAACATTCTTCGGGGTAGTTAATTTCTCTTCAAATGAATTATTTTATTTTTAGAAATATCCAATACGTGAATGTTTACCTTGTAGAGGTAACCGTCAGTGTAGCACACCAACGTCTTTACTACATGTGTCGTATTGCGTCATCTTACATGAAAGGGAAGGAGTGAAAAGAGCAAACAAGGAAGACAGCAGACGAAGTAAGTCAACAAATAAAAGACGCATGGAGCAGAAAGGCCGGGACACCAGTCAACCGAGACGAGAGAAATTATGAACTAAATATCTCACAAGTACGATGACATAATTTGTCACATGTACTGAAGAAGTTCGTTTGCTACACTTACGAAAGCCTCTACAAGGTAAAAAATCACGTATTGGATGAGTCTAAAAACTAATTTGCATAATTTTGTTGACATTAGGATGCGGTCACAGAGTGCAAGTTATCGTAATCAAGTAGCAAACGACGACCTAACTAAGTTTTTTAAATAACCCTTCGCATTGCCGACTTCGCTCAACTCGTAATATTCGGTAAAATAACACAAATAATACGAATCGAACTTTGTGGCTATATTCCCATAATACTGAACTGTAGAACATTGATAAAAGGAGGACGATTACTTACCGAAACATACGCCTAACCAGGGGCAGTTTGATGTTTCGGCAGGACAAGGCGGCAACACCGGGATGCATTCCTCGTCGTCATCACACTCGACGTCCTAAAGTACAAGATAAGTTGTTATAATAATGATTATTATTATGTATTTATTTATTTGCAATCGTGAGATTGAATAAAATACAAGAAACATGATAACACATTTATTTGCTAAAACTAATACATGTTGTTACAAAATAAATAAAATTTTAAAACATTAATATATATATATATATATATATATACATATATGACATATGTATAAGCATTTGGGTGGGTGTGTATATACATATATATATATATATATATATCCGTTGGAGCAACACTTGCTGTCTGGCGGACAGTCTGCGTTGTATATATATATATATATATATACATATGTGTGTGTATGTATATATATATATATATTATGTATATATACATATATATATGTATGTATGTATATACACACACTCAAATGCTTTTACAAACATAAATATAAGTACATACATGTATGCATAACAATGTTTGCTAACATTCTTCACCCGAAGAACAATGCAATATGACTGGTCAGTACAAAACTAACTATACGGATATATGGAAAATTAGTAAGGTGAATTACGAATGATGAATTGCATAAATGTATTTTAAAATCTAAACACTAATAACTTCATAGAAATAAAGTTACGATGGGATCATATCGCCGAGGACAATGAATGAGTAGAAGTAAAATGCTGAATGAACATTGAATTGACATGTAGTTCACAACCGCAGTTCGTGTAAAGAATGCATCCGTGGACTTACAATCATTACAACGATTTCCTTATTCACCTGTCATCTGAAGATTGTATAGATTGCAGTCTTTTAGTTTTAGTATATACATATTTAAAAGATGACTCGCTCCACAAAAAAGGTTAGACTGTCGAAAACATGGCAGTTTTTTTTAGAGACAATGGACAACACCATCGTACACGACTACATGTGTAAACCACGCAATACTGCCGCATAGTTTATGGTTTGTGCCTAAATGACGATATATCAAACACGTTTTCAGATGTGCTACGTCATATCCGCTGGTATAAATATCCGTCAAAGTCAAACCGTATTATCTGGTTGTCTGGGCACATTTAACAAATAAAGAAATGCACATATGAATAGTTACTTTTCACCGGTTATCCTGTTAAGTTTACCTTGCACGGATCGACGCATTCACAGGTCATACAGCCGTGAATGTCGTACACATAGCCGTACTTGCAGGACGCCACGCACAGCGGTATGGGACATGGCCGACATCGTTTCATACAAGCTTCCTTCGACGCGAAGCGGTTCTCGTTGCCGCCACAGCCGCCATACAGGAAGAATTCACACTGGTCTGTCTTCTTGTTGTAGAACCAGCTTGGGACGGCCGCCTCGCAGGGGCCAACCATTTTAGGTTGGCTGCAAGGGTCTTCTGCGTAGACGGGCGAAAGAACAGGTTATTTAAATCTATACAGCAAGTACGTACCATTTCTGTGATTTCTACAGATCATTCATAATAACGCGCACACTGCGCACAGTTCTGAATGTGTCCTAGTGCAACAACCAGGAACTGTCACATTCCCATGTATCTCTCCAGGGTGTGGTGGCATCACGTCGGTTATGTTGGGTTTGTCATCAGATGTGCCATGACTAAGTAGCCAGCAAAGGGCTAAGAACACCTTCGGATCCTTGGAGAAGAGTTCAATCTAACGACGGGCTGCAACAGCTAAAACAGCAGGTTCGTCTGGACCTATAGTTTACTTTGTTGTAGCACGTATGAGCACGTTTTACCAGATTATTTGGCGCGTAATAAATGTTTAAAAAAATACTAATAATTAATATTATTATTATAACACAACACTGCGATGTGTCATTGAGAAGGACACCGAGCTCTGTGGGACTAGTTTGGTTCATCGCTACAACTGTAAAGAACTGCTCATGTCCCTCGGTAAATGGATTGGATTTGGCAGGAATATTGGCAGATGTAGATCACGGTTGAATTGTTGGTGCAGAAAAAGCGAAATAACAAGTGGAAATATTGATCAATAAGTATTATTCTTACCTTACTATTATTCACAAAGTAACACTAGACATGTATTGAGTAACAGTTGTGCTTTGTTAGTTAAAGTATTTTAGAACACTTTAGTCTAGTGTGAGTGATAATAGGGTAACTTAGCCTTCGATAAGCTGTAAACAAACCTGATTATGTGGTAGAATATATAGGAGATAAAGTAACAACCGTAAAACTACTTACATAAGTTAATACCTGTGTAAGCCAGTACTTGCTAGATACTTTGATTAAGTAGCATTGTTGTTAAAATCAAGCAAGGACGATAGTCGGGCGAACTCTAGATTGTTTATGTAGCTAGTGTCCCACGTATTCGCTATGGCGCGGCATAACCTACATAAATAAAGCAGCCTAACGTAACTTAATTGGTTGTATTTAAATTAAGTCACTGCCGGTAATGTTAGCGTTCGTGATAGGGTAGATAGTCAGCTGTGTCATTAAAAACTGTAACATAAAGTGTGCTGTAATACATAGGAAACAGTCTTCATAAAGACTAAGTTACTAAATTAGTTACGTAATTAAATAAATTATGATAGTGGTATGGCGTCTTGCAAGCGGCAAGTCAAGCTGGGTGGATTTTACATTGTCCGGCTGTGGGAAGTCATGGGCAGAAACAAAGGAGCAGGAATTCACCTTTCAGTGCATTGGGTGTTGGCAGGTGGAGTGTCTGCAGAAGGAGATAGTTACGTTGACAGATATTGTGAAGGGGATAGAGATGAGAATTAGCAAGGAGACACGGGGAATGGAGAGAAAAGACAGTGAGAGAGGTGGGAATACTGCAAGACTGAAGGAGAATAGCAGTGGGAGTGATTGCAGTGATTGAGGGGGCAATGAGGAAAACGAGGGTGTTTATGGGCGACTCCAGTATGAGAAAAACAGATAAGACACTAAGCGAGGGGAAGGACGTCGTTGTGTGTCTACAGTGGGCTAGGATAGAACATGTGACTGAAAGGGTAGAGAAGGTATTGGGGCATGGCAAGGGAGGGTCTATACTAGTACACGTACGAACAAATAATGCTGATAGGTAGGGAACAACTGGGATAGTACCGAAGTATGGACAGTTAGTGAGGAAGCTAAAGAAGACAAGAGTTCAACAGATTATTCTCTCAGGAATTTTGCCAGTAATGGGAGGAAGGGGGGCAAATCATAGAAACTGCAAGAGGATCAACGCACTAGTTGAGCTGATTTGTGAAAAAGAGGGGGTGGGATTCACAGATTTATGGGGATACTTTGTTGGGAGGGAAGATATGTACATGAGAGATGGCCTTCATCTTAGTGGAAAGGGGGCAGCAGTTTTCTCAGAGAACCTGTTGACAGTGGGATAGGTTGCATCTGTTTAAACTAGATTCGCAGGGGGCACTCACAGAGAAGCCTGAAACCCGAGGCATAGATAAGGACAGCACAAATAAATCAGCAAAGAACAGTCTGGAAAACTCTTCTGAAACTGGATATGAAAGTGTTTGTTTAAATGCAAAGAGTATAGTAAACAAAAGAAATGAACTAAATATTATGGTACAATATATTGACCCTCCTATAATAGGTATAACCGAATCATGGACCACCACCGATATATCAGATGCCGAATTGGGACGGAGAGGATCTGTAATGTTTAGGAAAGATACAATAGGAAGAAAGGGAGGTGGAATTATGTTATATACTAAAGAATCTAACCGGGCTTAAGAAATAAAATTGGAAAGAGAAGCTGATTGCGAAGAAGCTGCATGGTGTAACATAGTTACAGGAAACTCAACGTTAACGGTTGGATTAATTTATCGAAGTCAAAACATAAGCGTATAAGAGAATAAACAAATACAAAACGCTATAAGGGAAGTAAGCAAACGGGACTGTATTATTATGGGGGGATTTTAACCATGGGCATATACTTTGAAAATCTGTACAGAGAATGGGGAGTGAGGACAACAAGTTTTTAGTTTTAGTGCAATATACTTTCCTTTCTCAACATGTGCTAGAACCATCCATAGGTGAGAATGTGTTAGTCATAGTTTTGTCCTCACAGAATGATTTAGTTGACAATGTCAAAATATGTGAGCCACTGGGGAGTAGTGATCATAACCAGATACATTTTACCATCAAAGTAAAATCAGAAAGGAATAGCAAAAAGCAGTAGGAGAAATTTCCACAGAGGAAGGTATAATGACATGAGGAAATATTTACCAAAGATAGACTGGAATAAAACAATGAAGCATAAGACAGCAACCGAATGCTGGAATATCTCAAAGAGTGAAATTAAGTGCATAGTCGATAAATTTGTACTCTTCAAAAAACAAGGGAAACGGTCCAAAACGAAACTCTTATCGAAAGAAGCCATTAGAAAAATTAAGTATAAACAAATGATGTGGTAGTCATATAGATGTACTGGAAATGATGAAGACTACAACATTTATAAAGAAGCACATAACCAAGCTACAGCTTAAATTAGAAATTCAAATAGAAGCTATGAACAAAAAATTGCTAGTAATATAAAACATGACAGCAAGAGTTTTTATGCGTATGTTCGAAGCAAACAGAAAGTTCAGGATAAGGTCGGTCCTCTGGAAGATAGCGCCGGAAATATAATATCAGAGGGATTCTTAATGGCAGAATACCTGAATGAGTATTTTAATTCAGTGTTTACCAGGGAAGATATTAGTTCACTGCCAATACCAGAGGCTAAGTTCAAGGGGGCAGATTCAGACTATTTTATTTTAGGACAGTTAATTGCAACCCCGGAAATGGTAGCTAAGAAAATAAGGGCTATGAAGGATATTATATCACCTGGAGTGGATGGTATTCCGCCCAAACTACAATTGAAAATTGTAGAACAAATTAGCGTACCGCTTGCTACAGTTTTCAATTTGCCATTAGGAGAGGGGGTGGTTCCATTAGAATGGAAAGAGGGAAACATTATACCGTTATTTAAAAAAAGTTCGAGAAACAAGTCAGAGAACTATAGACCAGTGAGTTTAATATCAGTGATTTGCAAATTATTAGAAAGACTAATTAAAGATCACATGGTGGATTTTCTTGTTAAACATAACTTGATAAACCCATCTCAACATGGGTTTTTAAAAGCGAGGTCATGCTTTACAAATATGTTATGTTTTTGGAAGACAACACTAAGTGGGTAGATGAGGGATCACCAGTAGATATCATCTACTTAGATTTTCAATAAGCTTTCGACAAAGTATCACATCAAAGATTACTGCTTAAACTAAAGGCCCATGGCATAGGAAATTGTACAATAAACTGGATAGAAAAATGGCTGATTGACACAAGACAACGTGTAGTAGTTGATGGGGAGGCTTCAAACTGGAAATCGGTATTGAGTGGGATCAGTACTAGGACCTATATTATTCTTAATATATATCAATGATTTGGATGATGACATAACAAGCAAACAAGGTGTTGAAATTTGCGGATGATACAAAGGTGTTTAGAAGGATTAAAAGTGATGGAGATAGACAGCATTTACAATATGATCTTGACAGGTTGATCAAATGGTCTGAAAAGTGGCAAATGCAGTTCGATTTTGGGAAATGTAAATGCCTCCACACAGGACATGGGAACGATGATGTAGAATATACAATGGGGGGTACTGTACTAAGGACTACTCTAAAAGAAAAGGACTTAATGTTAACCAAATTAGTGCTCATATATGAAGGTTTCAGAGTAGTGCGGAATAGCAGCTTCAAAGGGAAATTATATCCTTGGATTAATTAGGCGAAATATAGCGTATAAGGAAAAATAACTAATAATACCGCTGTACAAAACAATAGTGAAGCCACATTTAGAATATTGTATACAAGCGTGGAGGCCATATCGCAAGAAGGACATAGATATGCTAGAATGGGTACAGGGATCTTAGTTATGAAATTCGCCTAAAAGAATGTGGTTTAACAACACTAGAGACCAGGAGATTGAGAGGAGATCAGATAGAAGCGTTTAAAAAACTGAATGGTTATGAAAATATTGATAGAAATATGTTTTTCTCAATTAAGAAAGATAGAAGGACTAGAGAACATGAAGTTACATTAGCAAAGGAGCAGTGTAGATTAGATATAAGAAAGTTCTCATGATTGGAACAGATCATCTGCTGATTTTGTGAAAAAAATCGACACGTACCTCAGAAGGGCGGGATACACATAGAAAAAAGGGTTGGATTCTCGAAAAGCCAAAGGACTTCCTTGTCCACCTGCCACCTAGAGTTAATTCTCTGGGTGGCGATCTTGTTAAATCTTATTAAATGGCTGGCGTAATGGAGGACAGAATTCACGATAAATGAACGAATCTTGCTTTTGCCGATTTTGCTAGTTTCCATAACAATATTTTATATTTCTGTTCACGCCTTGTTCGATATGGATATAATGCGGGATTAGATGGCGCGACTACATTAACAAATTGTTTGCACTGAATAACATACAGACATACACATATTAAAAAGCAAAAATCGAAACGGAATTTTGATTTATTTCGACGAGTCTAGATACAATAACCTCACGTCGAAGTTAATGTTATATTTGTAAATTCATAATTTAATTACTGTTGACAGTAATTACAAAGCATAATAATGGCACAGTTTCAGAATATGCTCATGTTCAAACTGGCGTTCCGCAGGGCTCCATCTTAGGGCCAGTGTTATTTCTATTATATATTAATGATATATCGAGTGCTGTGGATCACGTATCTTTGCGATTGTTTGCTGACGATACTAACTTGTTCATTACTGGAATGGATGCCAATGATACTGTGTATACGGCTATGGAGAAGTTAGAATCGCTTAGTGTCAGGTTCCGGTACAATCAACTAACTCTGAACTTGAGTAAGACATGTTATACAATCTTTAGTAGACATATGGAACGTGAAGTCGTGCCATTATTGTTGCAGGGCCAACGCATTGAACGGGTTAACTCTGCCAAATATCTGGGTATATATCTAGACTGTAAGCTGTCATGGTCGGAACATATTAAGGAACTTTGTTCAAAGGTGTCTAAGTTATCAGGTTTATTTTATCACATGGCCTCGTTCGTAAATGCCGATATGGTCAGACAATTATATTATGCCTATGTATTTCCCCATATTAATTATGGGATTGAATTATATGGATCGGCTTATAAAACTAACTTAACTAAAATACAAGTTTTACAAAATGTATTACTTAAAACATTAGCAAAACGTCACCGCTATGACAGTGCCACAGCATTGCATAGGGAACTTAATATACTTAAAGTTCAGGAACTATTTAAACTAAATGTTCTAATATTTGTGTATAAACAGCGTACGAATCAACTTCCTAGTCTATTCCACCAGTTTTACCAATGTAATAGTGACTTCATGATCAGAAGTTCCAGACAGGAGAACAATTTATTTAAACCTAGATGTCATTATAGAACTGGAGAGAACTCCTTGAAAGTAATAGGGGCTCGTCTTTGGAATAAACTACCTGTAGACATTAAACATTCGAAAACGCTAAATATGTTTAAGCATAAAGCCAGGAGCTTTATAATTGGCATTAACTAAAGTTTAAATCAAATTACATATTGTAAGAAATTCGCTTGTGAATGTTCTTATATTGGTACAACATCTCTAGCTTTAATTTACAGAAGTCGTTAACCTGAAGCTATTGCAATTGAGTACACTGTATAACCTTTATATACGTAATATTACGTATGTGGGAGTAACCTATATGAGTTTGATTTAATTGGCTACCAGCTCGATAAGATATACTTCTCTGGTAGCCACCTCATCTGTGTTACATTGCTCTTGAATTGTGCTGCATATTATCTGGATGAGGAAATAAATTTACTTTACTTTACTTTACTTTACTTTACTTTACTTTACTTTACTTTACTTTACTTTACTTTACTTTACTTTACTTTACTTTACTTTACTTTACTTTACTTTACATACGTGTAATGATCAGTGTATGTTCGTTGTGGGTTGTGTTTACTGGCATATTAGAGAAATATTCGTCGAACAAATGCAGTGATGGGTCATCAGCTGCGTAACATATTAAGGTTATGTTGCTGCATTAAAGCAAACATCCATCAATGTATTTCAAAAAAGTAAATATACTAAATCCGATGGATCTGCTATTTCCATGATACTCTCAAATAAATTATGTAACAAATCGCAACAATTACAATTACATTAAGTATAAAAACCGGAGCAACTACTTTTTTTTGATTGCCCTGAGTAACACACAGACATACACATATTTAAAACCAATGATCGAAACGGACTTTTGATTTTTCTCGACGAGTCTAGATGCAATAACCTCACGTCGAAGATAATGTTATATTTATAAATTGACGAAACAGTAACGACAAAGCACACGTGTAATGATAAGTGCATGTTCATTGTGAGATGCATTTCCTGGATGCGAACCGGTGAAGTTCCCTCGAAAAATCTGTAATGACAGCCCCCCCCCTCCCATCCCCGTCTTCCGATGTCAAGATCCGAGACGGCGCGACACCGGAAACGTGCTCAACCACTGATCATTCTCCCGGATTTCAACAAAAAAGAAGGCAGGTATATAGTTCGGAAACGTGAACACACATATACGTTGGATACACGTATGCACCTACGTATGTACACACAAACACACACAAAATTGTGTTGAAGAGAAATATATACAGACCTGCATACGAACGTAGTTTAAATTAGTACTAGTGTTACAACTTTTACTAGGTAATACCCACTCATGAAACAACAAACCAAGAACAACTATTATCACCATTAATATACTTATTATGTTATACTTTTTATGTTAAATAGTTATTGTATTATTGCGATTATGTTTCAGCAATATTGTATTTTAAGCGTATTTGAACCGATCTTTATATTCGGAGACGGGCGCTATACAAATAAAACGTATTATTATTACATAGTAGTTATGTATTATCTGCAGCCAATAGTCATTTCCCGATAGCGCTGACTTCCAGATAAATCGAATATAACACCATTGTGGCGCCCTTTTGTCTCACTGTTCAACTATATATCAACTGTAAATAACTCCCTGTGTTTTGTAATACATCGCCAACTGGTAAATCAGAGGCCAATGGTCGGAGGAAGCAATTGAATGTAGAAAGAGGCGAGGGGACATCGGCATCTCGGGATAGATGCACTTATAATGACCTAGAATGTTAGTGTGTTGTGTAGATGCAAGTGAATATTGTATCTCACTTGGCGTGACGACGGCTTTCATGCAGACGTGGCCACATCCGTTGGAGCAACACTTGCTGTCTGATGGGCAGTTTGCGTCGCTGCTGCACATCTCAACGCATGTTCCCATGGTGTCTGGAGGGAGCACGGGACAGGTACCCGGGTGTTCGGGCTCTGTAACAGTCGGAATGTCGGGTCGGCGAGTCACCGTGTTTTAAACGGTACATGTACCACCAAAGCACATTTTCACCCAGGAAATACGTACACATATAGAGTACATCACACGCATGCACGCATTCACGCACATATACAGACACATGCATAAGCAGTGACACGCACGCACGCATTGACACACACAGACAAACAGACACAAAAGCACACACACATGCATGCACGCATGCAAACACGATTACGCACACACACACACACACTCACGCACGCACATACACTCACTGACTCACGCACGCACGCACGCACGTATGCACGCACGCCCACGAACACACACATTATATACACACGCACCCACACGCACACGCACACGCACACGCACACGCACACACACACACACATGTATATAAACACATATATATTATATATATATATATATACAGAGCTGCATATATATATATATATATACATACATACATACATACATTCATACATATATACCTACATACATCAAGAAATGTCGAAGACAAAAGAAATTATTGTTGTTTTTCGTAGGAAGAAGGCGCCCACCCGTCCTCTCTCGTTAAATAGCGTGATAGCCAAACAAGTGGAATCTTTTAGATTCCAAGTGGATCTTTTAGATTCCTGGGGACAACAGTTTCATGCGATCTTAGCTAGGACAGAAACACACTGTGCATCATAAAAATGCACAACAACGCCTATACTTCCTGAGGCAGCTCGGGAGATTCGGCATCGCATAGGAGATCCCGAAACGCTTCTACCACGTTATAATTGAAAGTATCCTCACTTTTTCTATTATAGTGTGGTTTGGTAGCGCCGGTCAGGAAGAGGGACAGTGGCTAGAAGCCATTGTGACAGGCGCATCAAGAATCATTGGGCTCAATTTGCCATCCTTAGAGTTAATCTACCATGCGCGTTGCGCGCATAAATCCAGAAGCATTGTGCGGGACACAACCCAACCAGCCAACCGTCTCTTTGAGCTTCTTCTCTTTGCGCTACACGAGTATTAAGAAGACTAGAACAACGAGGTTTAAAAACAATTTTTACCCGGCAACAAATTCTTTGTACATTTAAAAAATGCTACTTAGCAATAAACCGTCTACTATATATGCATACATACATACATACATATGTACATACATACATACGTACATACATGCATGTATGCGTAATTATATTTACGGTCTTCGGGTGGGATTCACTATACGAATATATACAGAACACAGCTCACACAACAACATCTCAATGTCAATGTTATTGTTGTTACCGACACGATATTTCCATTCAACAAGTGTGAAATGACACTTGCAAACGGCCAGTGGTCAGCTTGTTCAATTAGTTTTTGACACAATGTGTCACATTGAGGTTTCAGGTGAGTGTTTGGCGTCTGATGTCTGCATGCTGTGTTGTTGGGCGGAGGTCCCGCTGTAGTTTTTTAGTAACTTGATAGGTTCTGTTTCACTGAATGGATGTAAGGTCCCATGCTGGTATAAATACATGTTACGAATGAGCACACGCGTGAATAATATAATATTGACTATTTTGGTATTAATAATAACTCTTTTTTACCACCTGAATCACCTGAACATGAGCACAGTAGCGCAACCAGCTTACATCGAATACCTAAACATTATCTCCTGGACATGGACATGACAAGTCATAATGAGTGTTTTTGGAATGCGTAAATAAGATGTCAATTACGCACACCAAACTGTTAAAGACAAGTGTTATTCGTGACCCATCTATGTGCTGTCGCTAGCTACACCTGCTCGTAATTATTGCAATCGCTTGTGCTGCGCATAATATGACTAATCTCAAACCCATATTTGTATTGTTATGTTTAACAAACACAAACATTTGGAGTCCTACCCTTTATTTGTTAGGTCTTGTGTACACGAGACGGCAGTGGACAACCACAGTTTTACTTTACTTGCCGTTCGGCGGAAATAGGTTGGTAGTCTTTTGTTTATCTATCACAAATCCCGACAGACCCTGTACGACCCGACCTCAGAGTGATTCGGTGCCCCAACAACATGCCCATTCCCGACGCCTATGTCACCAATAAAAACGGATAATGGTTATTTGAGATAGCATATAATGGTGTTCCGAAGTGACGCGTAGTAGTTGCTAGTCCGGTGAGCGTAATAAACTTTAGCCAAAACCTGCAATAAGGCGTATTGGGCAGTATGTTTTTTGGTACCAAATGTTATTTATTTATTCCTAAACATCACATCTTTATTATATTTTTGTAAACAGCTCGAAATGTTTGTCAATATCTCTCTCAATTTCAATTGCATATAGATATACAGATGAAGTTTGGTTTGTGTACCAATTGTTCATACCACTTCGCCAATCGTCCACTTTATATTTATATAATCATGTTGTGGCTTGTTGGAATGACGGATACGTCAAGTGGCGCAAGTGGTACTGTAGGACAGTGTGGCATAACGGTTAAATATAAATTTGACGGACTGATTATAAACTCCAACGCACGTGGGGTACGGGGTACGGTGAACGTTTGTGTGTAAACACAGATGTGACTCTCATAATGTCATCTGCTCCCGAGTAGCCTTTCAATCTAGTGGTGGAAAAATGTGGAGGAATAAGTATGCAAATTGACGAACTGACGTTCGTGCATTTGAACATATATAGAGTTAAATATATGAACGTTTGATTGTTGCTATCATAAAATCATGTTATGCAATAAAATGCACTCATCGCTGATTCTGCCCAAATGCTTGATAATACAAAGATGTGTTGAATGTAATTTCACTTTATCAGTTTATGATTATCAAACATGTTGTTCAATACGTTTGCTAATATACCATAATATAATCCATTACATGTGGACACGAACGATTTGTGTGTGTGTGTGTGTGTGTGTGTTTGTGTGTGTGTGTGTGTGTGTGTGTGTGTGTGTGTGTGTGTGTGTGTGTGTGTGTGCGCGCGCGTGCATATGTGTGCATGCTTGCGTGCGTATGCATGTGCGTGTACGTAGGCGAGTGCATGTTTGCGTGTGTGCGCGCGAGTGCATGCGTGCATGCATATATGCGTTCGTGACGTATGACATAAATATCATGTACGTATAGTTTTACATTTGTTCTTGGTGTTTTGTGCGTTCGAACAATTGCCGGCATCACATTGGTTGGTTGTCAGAACCAATTAATTCATCCAGGTGTACGTATTATAGAGAGCACATTAAACGGCTAGCATGTACAACGTTCGCCAGTTAAACCATTTATTGTATGTAAAAACCACATTACGGGTTAATTTCCACGGTCAGCAAATGTTTGACTCACGCGAAGTCACTGGCCACAATTATGTTGTATACAGCACCACACAAACTGTCATTGAAACATAGTTACCTCCCACGCGTTTATTAACAATTCACCACACATTAATCAACTCTAGCATGACTTTGGACGACAGTCGTTTATTTAACAAACGAGCAAATGACAGCACAATAAAATTACTGAAGAATCACGCCTACCGTATTTATATAGTATACGATCAGTTAAGCGGCTATAACGATCTCAGCATGGATACTTGCGAAGACGCACAGGCTTTCGAATAGTCTTGACAGTAATGCCATTATGATGCCTCGTATTTAAAATGGCTGACGTCAATGGATGTTATATTGCAACCACCTGGATGACTATTCAATTTAGGGTCTGGAAAAGAGCCCCGTTGTATCACCCAGGTAGATGCCAACAAAGCATCGACCAGAAACGGGTGCTGGACCCGTTTTGCAGCTGTGGATAAATTCGCGATGTTATTTACTAGTTTACAATGTTGTCATACAAGTCCACACCAGATGTGTGTCAACAGAAAGCGACATACATGGTGCGAATAAAATTATTGATAATCTTCTGTCATTGAGGCTTATCGAATAGTGTGTACTTGAAAACAGAAGTGGCAACGAATTAGATTGAAAGGATGTTCAGAGTGCACTGCTGTAGTTTTCAGAGCATCGGACTCTCAATCGAAAGATTCCTGGTTCGAATCACCTTGCAGCCATTACAAATCTTCGACAAGTTCGTTCACTCCATGTGGCTCCAGTTCGATTGGATATGTCTGTTGGGGTGTGAGATGTAAAACGCTTTGATCTACCTTCAAGACTGGATACCGCGGTATATACTAACATTCCTTTTTCGGAGTTACGTATTCTACACATATATTTTTATCATATCCAACACGTCAAATTACCTATATAGAGACTTTGGCCCAACTTCTCAAGATTGTTCATCAATACGCCTGTTGTCCTGTTGGGATGACGTCACTGTATACGCGCGCAAGCATGAACTTCCTCAGAACATTAGTTATAACAATGAAGCCACCATGCGGAGATATTCGAAAGTCTCCGTACAGGTAATTCGACAGTTGTTGTAAGACAACAGCACCTTCATATATTAAAATTATTTATCCTCACGAATGTTCAGTAATCTGATACAGGAGTTAGTTTATTTAAAATACGATGTCCGCTCATCATATTATGTTGACATTATATCACATAGTGTTTTTATACTAGACTAACTATGTTGTAAATATACCGCCCCCAAATTAAGTTTAGGCGTTTAAATATGCTCGAAACAGAACCCTAGAACTTTGGGATGACATATGGAATGTGCCCGCGCTAGCATGGCGTGTCCCTCTTAGACCTTTGATACGTGCCCCCATTTTTGGAGAGCCTCAAAGTTGATCGTCTTGAGGGGTGCACTTGGAGAGTTTTGGAGAACCTTAAAGTTGATGTTTTGGCGAGGCTCATGGAATGCAACTGGAGGTTTTACCTCCTCCCCAGACTACCATCTCTGGGTCCTCCCCTGATCCCTCGCACCAAGCCATACGTGGGGGATGTACTACTGATTAAGTGAACTTAATAATAACAAAAAACTTCCCTTAGTCCTTACCGAGGGGCGGCGGTAGTGCCATCACGGCCGTCGTGGCGACTAAAGTGATCACGGTCCACATCGACGGGCGTAGGGCCGGCATAGCTGACTGCAACACACGATTCACCGATGTTAGCCCCGCATTCCCAGTCGTTTTATAATCATGACGCATGAATAATATATATACCTTGAAAAATGATAAGATCGGAGTAAACCAAATGGCAATTTGTCTACGGCGTAAATATTATATTATCTGAAGGCGACAACCAAGGGTTCCAATGTAAGATTAATGTGGTCTTTACTGCAACGACAACGACTCCTTACAGGGTTGTTTTTGAAAATGTAACCACTGAAAATCGTGGTACATATTACACGCACGTGTGTAATATATACATACAAGTGGGCAATGTTGTGTTATTCGATGCGAACATTGCACAACTCAATGTATACCTGATTATCTTGGTCGTTCTCTAAGAGAATTTTTAAAAAAATCCGCTAACTTACAACAATCAAATTATATTTAATAGTTATTGTGGTAGACCACAGTTGGACTGACAATATGTTAGAAAAACTACCGTCCACACGATATAAGATTATTCAACAATAAACACGATCTGTTGGTAACACACTTACCGTATATATCGTCAGCTGCATAGACTAGTTGTCGTCCACTACGAATAATGACGAAGTCACACCCGGAACTCATACATATACCCGATGGTAGGTGTCGCTGCGCAGTCACTCAAGCGTGACCTCGATGTACTGTGTTAATTATAGTGTCTGCTTGGGGGTGTCTGACTGGGTTAGATGCGGTTGGGGATTTTGTCAAAACTAGTTTGAAGCTGGAAGTAAATTTGTTTCAACTTATGTTTCAGTCGATGTTGTGAGTGTAGTTTGGGTATGTCCAAGGGAAACGTTAGTAGTATACTTTTGGTGTATGCGAGTGTGTGTGTGTGTGTGTGTGTGTGTATGTGTGTGTATGTGTGTGTGTGTGCGCGAGTGTGTGCGAGTGTGTGTGCGTGTGCGTGTGCGTGTGCGTGAGCGTGTGCGTGTGCGTGTGCGTGTGCGTGTGCGTGTGCGTGTGCGTGTGCGTGTGCGTGTGCGTGTGCGTGTGCGTGTGCGTGTGCGTGTGCGTGTGCGTGTGCGTGTGTGTGTGTGTGTGTGTGTGTGTGTCTGTGTGGATATGCACACTTATGTATGTAGACGTTTTAGAATGCGGTGTTCTTTCAAACATGCACATTAAGCAAACATGTGCATTGTAATGGCACTTTATTAGTTTGTTGTCCGAGCTTGTGCGATATATATCGATAGTATAGGGTTTCTTCGTCGAATTTATTGCAACGCCGTAAAATTCCTGAAATAAGTTTAGTGCATTTGGTGAAACTTACAAGCAATATATTTTACAGCATCAAATCGTTCAGTTCTAATGGTGTTTCACCCAAACATTTATTTCAAACCTATTGGGAAGTAAGTGGCATATTCAGGCAGGAGTTCATTGGGACCCGCACTCCTTAGTAATTGTTTGAAATGTATAATAAACTGTTGAGACACTATGATTTAGCATATGACAAACTATCATATAACTAAACTTGCCCTGGCTTCCTCTTTCCGAAATTCAAGGTGAGAGAAGTGCACTTTTCACCGGGTTCACTCTGATTAATTCGCTGTCTTCCCGTTATAGCTACGTTTTATTTATTTTAGAGCTGCTCATTAAGATTAACGGTTCGACTAATCCCGTTATTGATACGTTTAAATTTTACAGTTCAGGACGAGGCGGAATGGAGGAGCATCACGTATTTCAGATCACACTGAGGCATTCGGACGTATCATTCGTACACCTGAATGAGGTGGACAAACGTGGAGTGATCGACCTTGTCCAAGGTTTGAAACGGCAACAAGAGGGTCAAAGATTGTTTTGCCTCGGTCCTAAATTGCGTGTGAGCTACGAAAATATCCTTCTATACTCAACGTATAGTTTTAAGTAATAAATGTTCGTCAACAGTTCATTTGTTTATAGACCTTCCTTAAAATATGTGGTATTGTTATCATCAGCCGTAGACCAACATCAGCAACGATAAAGTATACATAATTAACTTAGGGGTGGTTTTGTTATTAAATAGCCCACGTTAATGGAGTAACGATGACTCGTCAGCGACATTCACCGGATTTTTTTAAAGTCAACAAAATGACATATTTGTCGACGACACATTCTCGGGATCGCAGATTACAAGGCGTTTTCAAAATAACGTCAGCGTTGAGTCACATGTCTCGTTGTCATTGTGTGTACATGTGTAAGTGAGTGCACTCGTGTGTGTCAGGGTGATTGTTTGTCCTGAAGGATGTGATTGTGTCTGAGGAACAGTATTTATGACTGTTGCAAGAAACACAATACGCTTGTTGTTCGCTTTGGTTTATCTCATGTCAAAAGTAGGAATTAATTGCACATTTGAGTAGGTAAACATGACACGTGAAGCATGAGTTAGTGTTGATCAAGAATTCAGGAGTCACGCATGTTAGTAATTTTGAGTTCAATGTGAAAGGCGTCAGTTTGGTATGCGTTTTGGGGTCAGGTGAATGCAGCAAACGGATTATTCGATTTGAGTTAGTGACATTTAAGTTTGGTATACATAATAGAATTGGTGGAATTCCGATATGTACTTTAATATCGTGCGTGCGAGTGTATGTGTCAAGTGCGTGCGTGCCAAATTCATGCGGGAACCTCGCTGGTGCAATAGGGATCTTCTTTGCATTTCGGTAATTAAGTTTTTAGTAAAACGCATATTAATTCGACATAGTTAACTAAACCACAAACACTTTAAGAGACAAGACATACTGACACGAACCATCTTCTCCCCGTAATTCATTTCTTATATTTTCGTGCTGCGTTCAGTCTATTTTCGTATATTTTATGTTGATTCTTAAACGTCCATTTCTGTGCTACCGGCACGCAGTCTGGTCATTTTTATTTTAAAGTCATGTTTTATATCATAAATTACACAAATTCACGCTCAGGCACATGCCCGCGCGCACACATGTGTGGAGCGCAGTAGCGCAGTGGTAAGAGCTCCGGACTCTCGACTGAGAGAACGCCGGTTCGAATGCTGTGTGGCGGTGTTGAACCTTGAGCAAGTTCGCGTACTCTGCATTGCTTCAGTTCAATCAGCTGTATCAATGAGTTCATGGCTGTAGACAGTGGTGGATATTTGTGTACGAATAGTCTTCGCGCATTAATTGCAGCGTGGTTGAATGCAATTAAGAGAGAAGTCGAGAAAGTGTTCGATTGAACAGGTCTGCCAGGGTGTAAAGTGTAAAGCGCTTTGAGCAGTCCTGAGGACTGGATACTGCGCTGTATAAGAACACACACACACACGCACACACGCACACACGCACACACGCACACACGCACACACGCACACACGCACACACGCACACACGCACACACGCACACACGCACACACGCACACACGCACACACGCACACGCACACACGCATTACGATTCAGATATTATGTCTACATTGCTCAATCAACAACATGGTAAATTTTCGTAAACAAATAACTAACATAAACACTTCCGGTTAATATGTTATAATATAGTCTACTATAGCATGGTTTTATGATTACTATTGTCAGATTAATAATATATCGTTTAGATAATGTTGATTGGTGAATTAGCGAAACGTGTGCTTGTCGTGTACGCTATAGCCGGGACGATTAGCAGTGGACATGTACAGTTTGACCTTCGTCGTAGGGACATATTATATGTCTGTTGTAGGGGCAGTAGTTGGTTCACTGCTAATGGCCATTTAATTACCAACTCCAGTCCACTTTAACGGCTTCAGTCCAGCGCAAACACGGGTGGTCATGCGCTGCCTGACACGGCACGGTACGGACACAAACGCTGAACCAGTCATGCGTGACCGCAAGCGCCTCGCAATCTTTACCCCATCCTCGTTGTTCAGCAACCAGCGGCGTGTCGATCGTTTGTTAGCTAAGTCGTGTATTATATCAGTTTCGAGGCATTGCATTCTTTTAAGTTCCACAGTGAACCAGGCGGGTGAAACGACGTGGACAATGCAAAACAGCAACGCGCAAAACACGGTTAATGTTTTTCAATACAGATTACAAGCTGTTTTGAACGATTTGCGAATTCGAGGTGCTCTCCCTGTCCATCTTCTTCTGCCCTCCCCCCTCCTTCCTGTTTCTTTCGCTCTTCCGCTCCTTCTCCCTCTATTTCTCCCCATGTCCTCGTTGTGAGCCGACGATGCAGCTCCGGCCCAGGGGAAGGTGTCGGTGGATAACGCGATTGTGTTTACACCTGTTCACGCCATAAATCTTCCATCATCACGGTTTAGGGGGTTTCGACAACTGTTGCCATCCTGTTAGAAGACTATTAAGATTAATCTGTAAGGTAAATCATACTAGGTTTTACGTGAATTTTTCTACTAACGCCTCACATCGGTGTGATTAAGGAATTGCGGTTATTTTTGGAACCAAAATGAGAATGCTTTGCAAACATTCATCGCAAGTGACATGTTTTTGTATTACTGAAGTACAAACTGTATTTCGTAGGCTTTATAGAAACTCGCGTAGACGGTGAATTGTGTTTAATTATTTTTTCCTTTGGAGTATACAAATCTGGATTTGATGTCACATGCTGATTGTGTTATGACATTTGTACAGTATTACATATTTGTATGTCGTGACATGGCTCTTCACTTGGTGGGGCACAGCAGGATTTTATTTTAGAGTTTCCTAATGAATAATAATAGCCAGTCCTGCCCATGCGTTAACTTGCTCCAGGCAACTATGAAGACTGTCGTCGGAAAATTTAGATATATTTTATGAAAAAATAGAACACATGTTAAGTGATGTAAAAATACTCAAAACGATTTTTTTTCTGTGTGGTCCAAAGTTATATTTTGTACATAAACGATATTTGTAATGTTTCAAACATCTTTCAGTTCATCTTATTTGCTGATGATACCAACAAGTTCTACAGTAATAGTGATATAGGTGAACTTTTGATGTTGACAAATATTGAATTGGAAAAGTTACATGTATTGTTTGCAGTAAACAGGCTCTCTCTCAATATATCAAAGACAAATTATATGTTATTTGGTAATCGTATTATAAAGACACGTGTCTCTATACATATAAGAAAGGAATAAATAAATAAGGTTGAATTCACTAAATGTTTAGGGGTTTTGATAGATAATAATTTAACATGGAAAAACACATTTCTATAATAAAATCTAAACTCTCAAAGAGTTGTGCCATAATGTATACAGCCAGATGTGTCATTAACAAAGGTGGAATGCTTATTTTATACCATTCTCTCTTTCTTCCATACATTATGTATTGCATTGAAGTAGGGGGTAATGTGTATGCTACTACCTTAAATTGTTTAGTATTGTTAAAAAAGACAGTGGTGTGTTTAATGTGCAAAGCTAAGAGGTTGGATCACACTTCTTCTTTATTCTCTGAATTACGCATCTTGAAAGTATCAGATATTGTTGAATTACGAACTGCACTCATTACATACAAGGCAAATAACAATTTGCTACCAGTGAATATACAAAAGTTGTTTACTTTGTACAATCCTGTCTATGCAACTAGACAAAGCCCAACATTTAAACAACATTTTGCTCACACCAATTTAAAGGGAATATGTCTATCGTTTAAAGGTGTAACATTACGAATTATCGAGACAATTATTTAATATGTTCTAGAAATGTCCATTGTTTATAAAAAATACATTGATAATATTTTGTTTACCTACTAAAAATGTATTGTTTACATTGGACTTCCAAAATTGCTATTCTTTAACACAAGTGGTTTTGGTGATAGATATTTCATTCTTTTAAAAATATGAATCATATGTTGTAATCACGCATGTTGCATATTGTAATGTATTTTGATTGTAATTATATCCATTGTAATTTGTGCAAGTGTTATAAGTGACACACTTCTTCTTGCCCTTTCCGACTTCAAAACTGTGATTTACAATTGTATATTTGGCATTTTTGTGCACTGTAATTGTTGTTGTTGTTGTTGTTGTTGAAATAAATATCATATGAATTGAAAATGTAAATACAAGAGTGTTTGTTCACCTGTTAGTGTATACTAAGGGTCTACGGAGCAACAAAACAAAATTGTTTAACAGTGTTACGTGAACGCGTGTCATCGTACGACATCACCGCCGCCTAGTCAGACGACCACAGAGGATGAATCAGTAGTTAATGCGATATTTATTTATTACAAACGACAGTGGGGAATCTATCGGCACCTGTCCCGGGCTGGTGTCACTCGGCGGGGGGTCGTGCCAGGCGCGTGAAGGCACCGATTGAAACGGGCGCGTGGGAGCTCCTTGCGAAACGGGAGCATGAATAGTATCAGGTACGAACAGTAGGCCTACTCATCGCTGCCCGTGACGTATTTCTCTGTAAATATCTTCACCCAGACTGGCATGACATCGCATGCTCATTTAACCTAGGCTCGCTTTGAGCTTGTTCGCCGATGGCCACGTACACTATGGTCTCAAATGCGAACTGTCATACTAAATACGACATGATTTAAAACACGCTGTGCAAATTACCGACCAAAATAAAACACATTTCAACTTAATGTATTCGCAAATGCGTAAATCGGTTACGAAAGGTATATCTACCTTTACCCGGTTAATTGCTGAAACATTGGGAATGAGGTAATAATAATAATAACATCATATTTAATTTGTTATAGCTCCAGATCCATATTTGTTCGTGGCGTAACAACACATCATGCGTCATGATCATTAAATTTAAATATTAGTACTAACACACTCATTTAAATTAAAAATTGTGCCATGCAACAGTAATAAAAATATTAATAAATAAATTAAATAAAAGGCATCAAATAATTGGAATATAATAATAAGATGTTAACTTAAACGAAAACGCAGTAAAATATAATATAATTAATAAATTACAATGCATAAGTTAATCACTAAAATAGTTCTAAAATATTACTAATATAAATAAGTCCACTGGATCACTGAGGACAGTCACAAACAAGCTACTAGCGTTCGTGTAGAATGGTATTCTAGATAAATATGTTTTAGTTGACATTTAAAACTGCCAAGAGTGTCCGAAGATTTAATGTAATTAGGTAGAGTGTTCCAGAGAATTGCAGCGGCTACCGCAAACGAACTGCTTTGACGCGAGTACGCGATACGGACAACATGTTATTGTCAGCAGACCGCACGCAGTGATCTAGCTGGTCTGTAAGGACACACGAGATCAAGCAAGTAGACGGGCGCATTTTCATACATTGCCTTGTAGGTAAACACCAATATTTTGAACTTGATTCTGCGAGCAACGGGTAGCCAGTGCAGATCATGCAACAGCGGAGCAGCACTATCACTCTGCGGGCGACGCAATATCAGACAAGCGGCCGAGTTGTGAATTCGGTGCAGACGAGCGATGTTGTTTGCGGATGTTCCGTATATGATTGAGTTGCAATAGTCCAACCGCGATGTTATTATGGCGTTGACTATGCGTTCTTCGTGGTTTTAGGCAAAAATCGGCTGATTTGATTAATGTGGCGTAGGTGCATGTAATGCGCAAACACTAACGGTTTGATACATTTGTTCATGTTCAGGTGTCTGTCCATACACGTAGACGCCGAGATTCCGGACACATCGTGAAGCTCGTACAGTCACAAACACGTATTATGCTGCCATCCACAAGTGCAGCGGCCTAATTATGCACCACTGGAATGTATTCGGTCTTGCTGTCATTCATGCATATGTCATTCCGCGCCATCGAAAGTTTTATGTAATCCAGGCATGCTTCCATTCGACGTAAAACAGCAGCGTAAGCGGTTGTAATGAGATCAAACTGAGAGTAGAGTAGTAAGTCATCAGCGTAGTAGTGGTAACTAAGGCCATGTTTTCTGGTGATATCGCCAATTGTTTGCACATACAACGAGAAGAGCAGTGGGCCTAGGACGTAGCCTTGTGGGACACCTGACGTCAGAGGAGCTGTATCCGAAAATGTGTCACCAATTACGACGCGCTGAGTTCGTTCCTGCATGTACGAGACCATCCAGTCTAATGCTTTGTCAACAAAGCCGTAGCGCAATCGTAGTAATCGAATTAAGATGGCATGGTTAATTGTCTCAAAAGCTGTACTAAAATCGATGAGAACCAGTGATGTGTCTAGGTTTGTTGTCCATGGCTCATTTCATGGCATTGGTAACGTATAGTAAAGCCGTTTCTGTCGAATGGTGTTTTAGTTGACATTCACAAACAAGCTACTAGCGTTCGTGTAGAATGATATTCTAAATAAATGTGTTTTAGTTGACATTTAAAACTGCCAAGAGGGTCCGATTTAATGTAATTAGTTAGAGTGTTCCAGAGAGTTGCAGCGGCTACCCCGAACGAACTGTCACCAGCTCTGACGAGAGTACGCGAGTACGCGTTACGGACAACATGTTATTGTCAGCAGACCGCACGCAGTGATCTAGCAGGTCTGTAAGGACACACGAGATCACGCAAGTAGACGGGCGCATTTTCATGCATTGCCTTGTAGGTAAATACCAATATTTTGAACTCGATTCTGCGAGCAACGGGTAGCCAGTGCAGATCATGCAACATCGGAGCAGCGCTATCACTCCGCGGGCGACGCAATATCAGACGAGCCGCCGAGTTGTAAATTCGTTGCAGACGAGCGATGTTGTTTGCGGATGTTCCGTATATAATTGAGTTGCAATAGTCCAACCGCGATGTTATTATGGCGTTGACTATGCGTTGTTCGTTGTTTTAGGCAAAAATTGGCTGATTTGATTAATGGGGCGTAGGTGGAATGCGCACACTCTAACGGTTTGTGACACTTGTTTGTTCATGTTCAGGTGTCTGTCCACGTAGACGCCGAGATTCCGGACACATCGTGAAGCTGCAATCGTACAGTCACCAACACGTATTACGCTGCCACCCACAAGTGCCGCGGCCGACTTATTCACCACTGAACTGTATTCGGTCTTGCTGTCATTCATACACATGTAATTCCGCGCCATCGAATGTTTTATGTCATCCAGGCAAGCTTCCAGCAACGTAAGCGATTGTACTGAGATCAAAGTGGGAGTAGAGTTGTAAGTCATCAACATAGTGGTGGTAGGAAAGGCCATGTTTTCTGGTGATATCGCCAATTGGTTGCACATACAACGAGAAGAGCAGTGGGCCTAGGACGGAACCTTGCGGGACGTCAGAGGAGTTGTACCCGAAAATGTGTCACCAATTACGACGCGCTGAATCCGTCCCGGCAGGTACGAGACCATCCAGTCTAATGTTTTGTCAACAACGCCGTAGCGCAATCGTAGTCGTCGAATTAAGATGGCATGTCTCAAAAACTGCACTAAAATCGATGAGAACCAGTGATGTTCCTTGTTTGTTGTCCATGGCTCATTTCATGGCATTTGGTAACGTATAGTAAAGCCATTTCCGTCGAATGGTATCGATACGCCGACTGGTAGCTGTCATTCATACCCTGATCAGAGACAACTACTTTGGACAAATGTGTGAAATTATTCACTGGACGATAGTTATTCAAGACGTCTTTGTTAAGCGATGGCTTATTCAACAAAGAGCGTACAATAGTCTGCTTAAGCAGTGTAGGCGTGACCTCATCTTCAAGAGATGCATTCGTGATCAGTGTTACAATGGACACAAGATTGGTGACATTCTGTTTTAGCTGGTTGGCAGATAGAGGATCTGGCACACAAGTTTTGTTTGTGGTAGCACAAATTTTTGTGATTTCTTCGGCTGTTGTATAGGATGGAAGACATGTATAGGATCTGCGAAGCATCGCTTTTCTTCACATGTAGCCAGATAAGTTGATGTGCAAAGTTGTAAGCTTGACAACAATTTATCGATTTTGTCACTAAAGAAATGCGATAATATTTCGCATCCTTCCCCTGCCGAGCTGAATTCAATCGGCTCAGCAAGCGCTATGGTATTCAAGGTTACGCCCTCCAGTGGATGGAATCATATCTGCAAGACCGCAAGCAGCGTGTTGTAATTGGCCAGAGTGCATCTGAACATCACATTCTTAAAACAGGAGTGCCGCAGGGATCCGTCCTTAGGCCTGTACTGTTCTCTCTGTATGTCCAACCAGTCGGCGATGTCATCAGAAGGCACGGTGTAACGTTTCATCATTATGCTGATGACCTGCAGCTGATGCGTGCGTTTGCGCTTAATCCTACGGCATTACTCGAGGCCCTACAGCGCTTGAAGACTGCGTCATGGAGATTCGGGAGTGGCTGACCTCTAATTACCTCAAACTGAACGACCAGAAAACCGAGTTCCTTCCGATTTTCCCAGTTTCTGCAAAGAAGTTAGTAAACGATCTCAGCATCAATGTTGGTGGTTCTCTCATCCGAGCTGTGATTCAGATTAAAGACCTTGGTGCCGTCTTAGACTGTCACATGGACATGTCTGCCAACACATCAGCGATTATCCGGTCCTGCTATTTCCACCTACACCACATCAGCCAAATCAACAAGTTCCTGCCAAGGCAGACGAGGGAGAGAGTAGTCAACGCATTCGTGACATCAAGGCTCGACTACTGCAACTCCCTCCAGTACGGCACCATGGACAAGAACTGTGTACGGTTACAGCGTGTCCAAAACTCTGCAGCCAGAATGATCGTGCGAGTGCCCAAATACGCAAGCAATACGCCAGTGCTCCAAGACCTACATTGGCTGCCGGTACGAGAACGCGTTCGTTTCAAGGTCCTGGTATTCGTGCACAGAGCTGTCAACAAGTGTGGGCCCGTGTACCTGAGCGAGTTTGTCTGCCTCTACGTACCCTCCATATCCCTTCGGTCAGCGGGAAATCATAAACTTGCGAGACCGCGAACAAGATGCAAAATGGAGACGCGAGCTTTATGGCAGCAGCTCCGGACCTCTGGAACGATTTACCCACATCAATGCGTGAACTAAACAGTGAAGCAGCTTTTAAAAGCGCATTAAAAGCACTCTGTTTTAATCGATATTTTAACTCCAGCAGCCGCAGCAGTCCCGGATCTGCGGAGTGATCTACTTGTTTTCAATGCATGTAATGAACACTGAGACGTTTAAGAGCACTTTTAAACATTCTCTTTTAATAAATTTTAACTGCTATTGTGACTATTAGAATTGGCATTAAGCTTTTATTAATTATCTTTTGTTTATATGACAAGATAATACTAATATTTAAAGATACTTTTTAAATATCACTTTTTTATTTAATTAATTACTTTTTGGATTTATTACTATTTTAAATGTAAAGCGCCTTGAATAGTTTCTAACTAGAGTTGGCGCTATATAATTATATTTATTTATTTAATTCCTGATGTAGCTGAGAAATGTGACCACCAAGAGATCTCACCAGACGAAACATAGTGTTGTTGTTAGCGTTTTCTAAACGATCTTGAAAATATAATGTTTTTCTCTCCAGTATCAAGGCATTGCATTCAGCATGTGACGTGATGTTTTCCTCCAAAGATTTTTAAATTTCCGTTTCTTCTCACGGGCATCGTCAATGTTTGCATCGTACCATGGGTAGGTCGAGTTGTTTCGTGTGCAGTGCGCCACGGAGCGGGTTTATCCAGACACTTCGTTAAGTTGGTGTTGTACGCAGCGACTAATGCACCCACTTGCATATCTTTACAGCACGCTGTTATATCAGCACAAACTGATGTTATTTCATCTCTAGGTGCACAGTTATCAGTGTCCAGAAAGTTACGTTTTGCAGTCGTCGATACTATAGAAGGTGGCTCCAGTGCGTTTACTGAAATTTCAATACGATGATGATCAGAAATTGAGTCTGGATGAACTGTGAGAGCAGAGATGAGGTTGTTGTTACTATTACTGACGACAAGATCCAGGATATGTCCACTAGTGTGCGTAGGTGAAAGTACATGTTGAGTTAGGGTGAACGACTTAAGAAGATCACGTCGATGTTCAGATTTAGTTTCGCTATCAAAGTGGATATTGAAATCCCCAACAATGCTGGTGGGTACGACAGATATAGACGCTTCGCTGAATAGTGTTCAAGTTCGATATAAAAGTCCGATGTTAAACCGGATGTCTTACTTGATACCGGGGGGGGGGGTAGACAACCCACACGTTGAATTGCATTCAATGCGGGTTAACGAACTGCAAATGGAGTAATTCAATGGTTGTTAAAGATAGCTTCGGTTGCAATTTTGTTTTGTATGTAGGGCGATGCACAATTGCCACTCCATCGCCACGACCAGAAGCACGAGCGACATGTTAGAGTGTATATCCGGGCGGGGTTACTTCGGCTATTATCGCATCGTTCCCTTTCTTCTTAAGCTAAGTCTCTGTGACTGTCCGCACTTCCCATTTATACTCAATAATAGATTCACTTATATTCGTTGCTTTATTGCGTAGGGATCTAGCGTTAATCAGAGCCACATTTGGAGTATAATGATTGGCGATGGATTTCGTACTGCAGTTTTCATGTGTTACCTGTGTGAGATTTGCTATGTTGACACCGCGCTGTTTACAAATACCAGGTCTCACATTCAACGGCCTAAGCGTGGTTATTGGCCTGATACGCCTCGTTCCGGCTGATGTCCTGCGTCTGGTTGGTAGCTGGCACAAGTTCAGCGTCCGTAGTGTTGTTGTCCACGGTTGGCTATACGGTTGACGGCAGTGTCATAGGCCGAGTAGAAACGTTCTGGACAACAACATGCATCGCCGGTCGCTGGCAGGCTGAACGTAGACGTCCAGTTAATGTAGGTTGGAAACCGGTTCCGGTCAAGCTTGGTTAATCACAGCTGCTAATATACTCACAAAACATTGATGATCTTAAATGCACACGTATGCATGGGACGATTTCGTAATGGTAGCAGACACTATGCTTATTTTCTAGAATTGTTCCAAGCTATGCAAACCGCCTGTTGATCAGATCGGGACGGTTTACCTAATTTGGAACCATCGTAGTACGATTGTTCGTAGCAAGCGTATTAGCGGAGATACATTCGAGTAGAAAGTTTGACATACACACATACTCTCATACACAGTGGATCGAGTGTAGTTGGATATTATGTCTCGATGAAATCGAATGGGCTCCACTGAGCAGGTTTATTGGGGAAAGTGTACGTGTTGCATTGGGGTCCAGAAGAACTAAGTAGGTTACGTTTATATGAGATTCTGAGAGTCCCTAGCTCTTCCTTTGTCTTTCTTTGGATTCACACGGTCTCCCTCTGTATCCCTATGTCGTCCCCTGTCTCACTCGGTCCCCCTCTATTTCTCTATGTCTCCATCGGCCTCCCTTCGTCTCCCTCTGTCTCCCTCGGTCTCCTTCTGCCTCCCTCGGTCTCCATCGTTCTCCCTTGGTTGTGTTCGGTCTCCCTAGGTCTCCCTCTGTTTCCCTAGGTCTCCCTCGGTCTTCCTTAGTTTTGCTCCGTCTCCCTCGGCCACCCTCGGCCACCCTCAATGTCCTTCGGTCTCACTCTGTCACCGTCAGCATCCCACTGTCTCCATCGGTCTCCCTAGTCTCACTCGGTCTCCTTCTGTCTCCCTCGGTCTCCCTCGGTCTCCCTCTGTCTCCCTCGGTCTCTCACGGTCTCCCTCTGTCTCCCTATCTCTCTCTTAGTTTTGCTCCGCGTCACTCGGCCACTCTCGGTTTCACTCGGTCTCCACAGGTCTTCTACGGTCTCTTTCGGTCACCCTCGGTTTTCTACCGTTTCCACTTGTCTCCCTCGGTCCCTTTCCTTCTCCCTCGGCCTCCTTCCGTCCTCCTCTACCTCTCACTGTCTCGGTATCCCCCAATCTCACTCGTCGGACTCATTCTGACGCCGTCGAATTCACTCAGAAACCGTGTTTTTGTTATTTTAGTAAAAGTACTAGTTTGATATATAAATTTCTTGGAATTAGAAAGAGAAAGTCCAAATGTTGCCGCCTAGGAATCATGTATTAAAAATTTAAAGAGTGTGCACCTTGATGTACGCATTGTGCAGTACGAACACAGTTCAGCTACACAGTTGTATTGTTTACCAAGCCATGAAACGGTACCAGGCGGCCATCGCTCCAGAATTATATTGTCATACATTTATATTTGTCGACTGAATCGTTTGTTACTAACACGACCGCGCCCGCTACGAAGTTATTTCCTTCCATTGTTTGTATTGTTGTTTTATTGTATCTGAATGTTTGGCGGCTTGAGTGGGCTAGCTAAAAAGGCGGGGGTCATTCCGAAACCTATATGTTGTGTCAGTATATATTAACCCCAACATGCCCCTATCCACACCCCTTCCAAGAACCGAACGATACCACTTTAAAACCAACTGACAACTATTAAAGCACTTCTGATGCGTACGTGTGATGATATAATTGAGTACCAGCGTAGACAAATAATAACACACTTACATTCTGAGTTCGTTAGCAATGAAACGTACCCACTATTGAACAATCCGTGGAAATATATGTAGATTGTTCAAGTAATTTACAATGTTCTATAGATATCTACAGAGTGTAGCAATGAGACGTTATATAAAACTATGGAATAATACATTGTATAGAAGTGTGTTCTACTTACATATTAGTATATAGAAAACCATCCATAAGAATCCAAAGGAGTAATATAGTTATAGAATGCTATATATATTTTGCAAAGCGACGTGTGTCTTGTTGGGAAATACCAAGAGTACATTGGGGTATATGCTTAAACACTTGTACGCAATGTGTATTACGTATAAATGGACATTGTGCCATATACTGAATTCATCGCTCTCATTTAATTGTGCACTCTGGTACAATATTTCCTCAAAACTTAGACTCCATTATATATATATATATTGGGACCTCACAATTAAAGTCACCTGGAAAGTTAAGGTAAGTTCTTATGTAGCGCAGTAACCACTCCCCAGGACTGCTCAAAGCGCTTTACACTTTACGCCCTGGCAGACCTGTTCAATCGAACACCATCACGACTTCTATTGGAAGCATTCAGCCACACTGCAATTAATGCGCGAAGACTGTTCGTACACAAATATCCACCACTGTATATAGCCAGGTACTCAGTCATACAGCTGAGTGAACTGCAGCAAAGTAGAGTGATCTAACTTGCCCAAGGTTCGACATGGGATTCGAACCCGGGTTCTCTCGGTGGAGAGTCCGAAGCTTGTTCTGCAGCAAGCCGCCGCCCAGTGGCTCGTGCAAGTTCAACATCAACGCCTGGTACTTCGACGCCACCTCGCTCTAGTGCCGTGAGTTCGTATCTGGTGGCTGCGACTGCAACCGTAACCGCTTACCCGATCGGCGGGCATGCGGAATGTCTTGCGGGTCAGTGAACACGTCGTGGCGTTTTGTTATCCCATCGAGAACAGATGGAGACCAGGTTTGAATCTCCGCAATACTATTACCGGAGATGTGTGATGAACTAACATGCTGACATTTCGTGCATAGCAACGTTGGCTGTTTTGTTACGATCTGGACGAAATTTATATTTGAATTCTCCGTTTGTAAGACAGATTTAAATACAGTATTGATGTTTTCACATGCTCAGTTAAAATAGTACACGCAATAAGATATTACCGGTAGTATTTTATTAATATGTTTTCTTGCTACAGGTGGTCACGATACAATTTTCGTACATTCAACACAAATAACCGTTTGCGCTTGCACTAATAAAGGTAAACAACAATGCCACCTTTGTATATGTGTGCATGTATACGTGAGTGTGCGTAATTTCTGTTGGAAATAACGCAGCAATTAGCGGACGAGCCGTAACATTTTTGGACATATGTGTGCAACGATACAATCTTAAACCTACTGGGAAATCATAATTGTCTCAACTTTCGTTATAGTTCTCAAAATCAACTTGATTGATAAGATTTACGAAGGACACAAAGCCATTGTTCACCATATAAATTGCACAATCGTTTATTTGTTGCATTTAAAAGTCGAGTATATGAGTAATACGGTGTTAGCAAGTTATGCCTTCTATCCAATAAGGTAGAACCTCTAAGCTGCGCCATCTGGTGGCTCAGTAACTTTGACAAGCTGTAGTTGCACCACCGTTCCTCGCCTTGGACGGCTCAAGCTATTGTTGCACCACCGTACCTCGCCTTAGACGGATCATGTTGTTTTTGCACCACCGTACCTCGCCTTAGACGGATCATGCTGTTGTTGCACAACCGTACCTCGCCTTAGACGGATCAAGCTGCAGCACAACGGAAAAACAAGTCAAAACAATGAGAAACAACATCACCGCAAATATTACAAAATTAATTATGTCAATTTATTTAAACAATAAACACGTTTTGCAGAATGGTTCTCTGACGATAGATAAATAAATAATGTTTCTACTAAAGAGGAGATGCTGGGTTCGAATCTATGCACTGTTTTTCGGTTTTGCTGTAGGCAACTTCGAATTGCGTGACACTATCGTAAAGGCGTCATATCCATTTTACACACTAGACTTCGACCATTGTTTTTGCAAAGATTGAATGCCTGCTCTGAGAATGGAAGATTATGAAATATACAGTTTCAACCGGGTGTAATATGGAATGTATGTTCCGTTTTTTTATGAATACCGTCTTGCAGCAACGATTGCTAAAGATACCAATGCAAATTAAAATAAAGACGGCAGGTACGCATGAGGAGACACGGCCAGATGCATATATGCATACATACGAACATGCGTACGTGTGTACGCGCATACGCACGCACGCACACTCACACACATACGCACACACGCACGCACGCACACACGCACACACGCACACACACACAACACACACATACACACAACGAAACAAGAACAAGACGCATAGACAAACAGGGCGACGTCCTACCTTGGGGTTATGGTTCCATGCACATGTATGTGAGACAATGGCCGAGGCAGCACTTCTTTGTCCCCGTGCAGTCGGTATCTATTAAACACTTGTGTTGCGAAAGCTTCGTACACGGCACTGGCGAAGTAGCGGGGCAGTGGCCTGGTTTAAGCACTGGAAACACGACGGAACCTCTGTTAAAGACGACAACTCTGATAACAATAATAATACAGGTTCTTTTACCGCGCAATCTCTAACTAATTGCGATTAATATGCTCACTATATAGAGACACAATCAATAAATTACTCATTAATTAATTATTTTACAAAATAAATAAATAAAAAATAAAATAGATTAATAAATTAACAACTCTACTGTATGCTAAAAGAGATACGTTGACTTGTGTGGCTACCGTTAATATAACAGTATAGCTTCAGCTGTTTTATTAATACCACAATGAATAGTGTGGCCGATTTCGGAAAATAGTACCTGTTGACATTAACGATTTGAAACCATTATACCAAAACGTCTATAATCAGCATTGATTAATTTGTTTGAACACGTGTTTTACCAAAGCTTTTTATAATTGTATTTTCCTATCCGTTATGGTAATTTTTTATTTAAAGGAAATTATTATATACGCCGAAGATCTACTTGTGTTTGCAACTTCTGCTATAGAACTACAAACATTACTAGACATGTTTTACTCATATGCATATGAGCATGACGTGCAATACAATGCGGGTAAATCCCTGGTCATATACTTTTAATCTAGAAAGTCAAATCTTTCTAAAGAAATGACATTAGGAGGAAAGAAGTTAAACTTTGCCATGTTGTAAATATCTTAGACATGTCATTTCTAATAACTTGTCAGATGAGTCTGACATGCAAGCCAAAGTGAGACTTGTGTATGCCAAGAGTAATATGTTACGTCAAAAATTCCACTTTTGTTCAACTGCTGTAAAAATAAGCTATTTACAGTGCATTTTGGTAATATATATATGTATGCGTTATGGGTGAACTTTAGAAAAAAATAATATTCAGCAATTCGTTGTTGCATATAACAACTCTTTCAGGATATTGAACAATTTGCCCATGAGATGTAGCGCCAGCCATATGTTTGCTACAGCTAATGACAGCTCGGGTAAATGTGTAATCAGAAAGGCTATTTTAGCCTAATCAATAGGATTGACATGTCTTTGAATCCCAGTATTTATAGCATTAAAACTAGCGACATGTATTGTACTTCGAAACTGCGGCACCAGTGGGTCCGGGATTTATATAATTTTTTAAACATGTTGTTCTTATCGATGTATTTTTATATTGATTTACATACTTCAATTTGATGATTATCTAAAATAAATACATTATTATTATTATCCTTAGTTCTACGATATATGCACACTCACAAGGAGAATTCTTAACTTGGCTTAAGCCTTGCTCAATGATACAGGATGGATTTTAGAGAACAACTTACCTCCGATACAGGTTGATATGGGCAAACACTCGACGCACATTGGCTGTATCAGTACGCATCTAGTGCCTGATCTACAGTATTTGTCCTGCAAAATTATTAAAATCGTTGAAGACAATTTACGCAGAAATACATTTTACCACACTTCTTGGATCTAATCAATTCAGGTCGTTACACAATAGATGGGAAAAGGAAAATGGCTAGGCTTATCTGCATGCAGAAGTATAACATTGTGTTGTTGTTGACCTAATCTACTGAATATTTTCAAAAAAAAGTCACGTAACACTGTGTTTACTTTTATATAAAATGAACGTCTTTCTGCTGAAGACAATTGACCTTTCAATCACGTGAACTATTACCTAGTAATAAGGTTGTTCAAAATGGATGTTGAATAAGTGAAGCTGTCTGACATTCCATCGTATATATTTTTTTAATTGTGGCTCCAAATAGTTTTCTTTATAACAAATAACTTTGGGCAAAATATTGTTTAAGCGAGACGTGTATCCGGTAAAAAGATAGATTTAGCAGACGTCTTTGCTATGTAACATTTTATACATCTGTAAATACTGTTGGTGGGCGAAGCTTACCGGAGCTCACGCTATAATTGTGATTGTGACGCAGACAAACAGTGACGTACTGGATATGTAAGTTGCGTTTCACAGAAAGTACGGGTTTTACCAGAATTTCTGTAATAGACTCGTACGGTATTTGAAGCAAAATCAGTATAATAATTTATATGGGTTGGCGGGAATGTAGACTCTGACATAGTCGAGTGTTTGTTCTGTGGATATCATATTCCCCTTAATACAATTCACTGTTCTTTATCCCAGTCGGCGAAACTGATTTGGCCAATGCAGCTCAAATCTGCCTTCTTCATTAAACATGGTTAGCTGTTTTTCTTGGTGCATTGATGAATCGCACGTCATGTTGTCCTGTGAAAAGAGTCAATGAAAAACTGAATGGGTAGATGAAACGTCAATGTGCCTTTTTCATTGGTCCATGTTTAACTGTTTTTAATAATTAACATAAAATATGAAATTAAGATTTCCTAGTAACGACGACACATGTGTAGGTGCATTAACAGAGAGAGCATGCTATTTTAACTGTCTAACACGATGTTTTGGAAAGACGTGCAGCCTTTTCTAGTAGTTAATTTTCCATATTGAAATGTAGTAAGGCAATTGATTATGATGGAAAAACGAATTTCTAATGTGGACACGATGGAGTGTTAGTTACATGCTCACCGCGCATAGTTGGCCGCGACATATGCACGTCGGACAACCCTTTCTGTCCAATGCAAAGCCGTATTTGCAGATGAGTTTGCCCTCGAATGGCGGACAGACTGGGTGCCTACACAAGGCCTCGCAAGCCTGTTGGGTCGTGAACCTGTTCCCGTTCCTTCCGCATCCTCTGCGGAATTTCTTGCACACGTTCCTGCGCTTGTTGTAGTACCATCGCATCAAGGGCGGGAAGCAAGGACCCCGATGTGCCCGTAGACTGCACACCTTCTTGTCAACTATGGGAACATAGACACACCACTTCTCTACCACAATGCATATATCAAATGGCACCTTTGCAAATTGCATGCAGCTGTAACCGTTGGAAATTGTGGCGTAGTGGTACAAGTAATCGAACAACGCCAGTTTATAGGTGACACTACGACGCCGCCGAGACCGATTACAGCGGAATGCATGTTGTAAAGGTACCAGGTGATATTTAGTCCACAATCTTGATGAAAGAATTGGGCCAAATCCATGTATTGTCGCAGACGGTTGTTATGCAAGTTTTCAAAACATAGTTTGAACTTAAAAGAACCTCGCATTTTTCGTAGTCTTTACATTTGACATCCTGCAAAGACGTCCGTAATCGTCAATGGTGGTAAAACACAACTGAATTCTAAGGTCCACAATACCAGATGATTAATTGATTGGTAGATGTACTAACGTTGTAGAGTGCGTCCTTCACAGATAATACCATAGTCGTAGCCCATGAGTATACATCAGCCGTACACAATGTTTCTTATTCTGTTTGATTGTGGCATGTGTAGTATATAATGGAACATTTATAACTTACAAAGTATGATATGGTTGCATAATCATCAAGACCTCGTGACTGTCAAGACACGTTTATTGCTACCGTTCTTATCCGCTAGGTGTCACTACCGTAATGAGTGCCACTACAAAATCTACATGATATTACACCCCTTTCTACCTTTGGATAAGACATAACCATGATTATTATAATGTATGTACTCAGATAGAATAGGATGAACATGTTTAACTGTCAATCAGAACTTACAAGCTTAATGTAAGACCTTGATTACTAATTTCGAATAATATGTCATTATATAATCTATTTTTAAAGTAATATTACACATAACCAGCTGTGTGAGCACAGTTTAATGTCTCACAATGTGTGTGAATGTAGTTCAAGTTTACAGACTGTGTTAAAATCTTCGTAGTCTGTGGGAAAACAATTCAAGTCTACACACGCTGTGAGAACTCAGTTCAAATATTCGTAGTCTGTGGGAACACAATTCAAGTGTACACACGCTGTGAGAACACAGTTCAAATCTTCGTAGTCTGTGGGAACACAATGCAAGTCTACACACGCTGTGAGAACACAGTTCAAATCTTCGTAGTCTGTGGGAACACAATTCAAGTCTACACACGCTGTGAGAACACAGTTCAAATCTTCGTAGTCTGTAGGAACACAATTCAAGTCTACACACGCGGTGAGAACACAGTTCAAGTTTACATAACAAAGTCCTTAAAGTATTGAGGACTTCTGTTATGCCGCCTGGGTCGGCTGGGTCGGCTGGGTCGGCTGGGTGGTACTGGTTGTGGCAGCACTTGAGGAGCTTCAGTTGGCACATCATGATACTCAAGCAGCAGTTCAGGCGTACCACGTTGCTGAGATAGCTGGTAGTGATTAAGCTCTCCGTGGTCCGACTCTCGTGTATGGTTACCGGTCACAGCTTCACGGGACACTCTCTTGAAATGAGACGATTTCCTGGTGATGGTATGATCTCGGTGAGATGCAGTAATCATTGGTCCTTTCTTCTGAGTTATACGATACAGTCCGGGGCGGTATGTTGGTGTGGTTTAGTTCCGCTTAGGCTGTCTCACCATTACGGCATCTCCTTTGGCCAATGTGCAAGGCTTGGCATGAGAACGATTGTCTGGATAGGATTTCATTCTCGCTTTTGCTCTGTGGTCTGCATCACGGATCACGTCATCACTCATTTTTGATTGAGATGAGGTGTGTAGCTTCAACTTCGGTTCACGACCAAAGAGAGTAGCATAGGGAGATACGTTGGTTGTGGTGTGGGGCGTTGCACGATAGTTCCACAAGAACTTGTTGAGTTCTTGTTTCCAAGGAATTCCCTCAGACTTTGCACCTTTGCAAAAATTCCGCATAAAGCGTTCGGCTTCGCTATTGGCATGGGGCCAACAGGGAGTGGTTTGCGGTATTTGAATCCCATGTGTGCAACCGTTGAATTCATACGTTCATTGTTGAAAGGTGGTCCATTGTCTGATTTCAGAACCGTAGGCATGCCAAACACAGACACCACCTTGTAAACCACAGGAATTACTGTGTTGGCAGAAGTTGATCGGACAAACTCGACGACTGGATACCTCGAGTAGTCATCAATAATTGCTAGCAAGTATTCCCCAGATGGCAATGGTCCGTAGAAATCAGTAGACAGTTCACTCCAGGGTGCTTCTGGTAACGGGGTCATGTTGAGATATACATACTCGATTCGTGGTGATGCTGCTTGGCAGGGAGCACAGTGTTTGATTGCAGTTTCTGTCATTTGGTCAATGCAAGGAAATCAGACTTTTGTACGCAAGAGACCCTTTGTCCTTATAATTCCTTGGTGCCCTTCGTATGCCAGAGCAATCGCACCTTTTTGCAGTGTTGCTGGAATAACAATGCGGCTTCTTCTCATGACAATGTTTGCATTTGGAGCAACTGTCAGTTCATAACGCAGGTTGTGTAAAGGTCTGAGTTTGGTGTCTGCAGACCTCTGGATGCTTTTTTGGTGACCATCTCGCATTGCTTTCACAACTTGTTGAAGCAGGTCAACCTTGATTGCTGCTTGTTCAATCTCTTCTGGAGTGGTGGCTTTTGGAAATGCATTGACAATGATGAAGCTTACATACTCTTCCGCTATCTTTGTTTCTCTTTCCGTTATGTCATATCCTGAAGTGGGATGTCGTGACATGTATTCGGCTGGATTAGTTTCTCCAGGTTTGTAGACAATGTTGAATTCATACTGTTGGAGTTTCAGAGCCCATCGTTCTATTCATAGTAGTGGTTTGGAGTTTGGATTTCCTAGGATGCTCACGGGAGGCTTGTGGTCGAATACAACAGTGAAAGTACGTCCATAGGTGGACGTGATGATATCCCGGCGTCACCGCCAGTGATTCTCATTCCGTCTGTGTGTATCTACTCGCTACATCAATTAAGGATCGGTTTACATAGGCGATGACTTTTGATTGTCCATCTTTGTCTTGCTGAACATGGATTTCGCCGAGTCCCACTGGTCTTGCGTCGACGTTAAGAGAAGTGTCTTTGTTCACGTCAAAGTAGGCATTAACAGAAACTTGCGACAGTGCATCTTTCAGCTTGTTCAATGCATTATCGTGGATCGATGTCTAGTTCCAACTGCGGTCACTCTTGGTGAGATCACATAACGGTTCCGTGGTAGAGGCCAGCCCTGGGATGTAGCTAGTACAGTAGTTTGTTAGGCCAAGAAGGCTTCGTACTTCTTTGGCATCCTTTGGCGGTTCGGCTCGCTTGATGTCATGGACTTTCTTTGGGTCGGGGGATACACCATTGGCACTGAAGATATGACCAAATAACTCAAGTGTGCTCTTGTTAAACACACACTTGTTCTTATTCAGTGTAAATCCCTTCTCTCTGAGTCTCTCAAAGACAGCTTTCAGCGACTTGTCATGTGCTTCTTGGTTTCTTCAGAAATGAGGATATCATCGCTGATGTTGATTGAGCCTTGGATACCCTGAAAGCAATTTCGGATTGCATTCTGAAAGATTTCAGCAGCGAAACTAATGCCGAAATTTAATCGCTTGTATCGTTGGAGACCACAGTGCAAGCTGATAGTGGTTATGTATCGTGATGTAGGATCCAGCTCAAGTTGATGGTATCCTTTGTTGAGATCCAATTTCGAAAACACAATAGCACCGTTGAAGTCGAATAGGATGTCATCCATTGCAGGAGTGATGTGTCTTTCTCGTTGGATCGCTTTGTTTGGTAGGCGCATATCAACGCAGATTCGTACCTCGTTGGGTGATTTGGGTTTTGGTACAGCTAATATGGATGATACCCATGGTGTCGTTTTATGAACTGCTTAGACTATATCAAGCTTTTATAGTCTGACAAGCGCTTCTTCTACTTTACGCCTCAGGTGGAATGGGATTCTGCGATGACTTTGTGCCATAGGTTTTACTTCAGTGTCGATATGAAGCTTTATTTTGGTCCCATTAAGCTTTCCAAGACCTTCGAATATTTCTGGGTACTGAGAAGCGATGTCACTCGGAACTGTTGTGCAACTGACGGCATTGGTTATTTGTAGCAAACCAAGTTCGGTGCACGAGTCATATCCCAGAAGACATCCGTGATTTCAGTCGATGACATAGAAGGGTGCAGAAATCACCTTCTGTCCTGACACTAGATCAGCTGTCTCTTTCCATAGAATTAGGAGTGGCTATTTCGATCCATACTCATGTATGTTCTTAGTGACTGGTTCAACAACAAGGTTGGTGCCTATGAGATCAAACGTTGATTTGTCAAGTAAGCTGACATTGGATCCCGAATCTACGAGGAGTTCCACATACTCTCCATTGATGGTGACAGTTCTGCGTGGATGTCGCGAGTCACCTCGTAAGTTGCCAATGATATAAATGTACTCATCCTCATTGCTGGATGAAACAGCAATCATATTTACATCGGGCATGATTTTGCCTGTAAACTGGTTTTGTGGATCCCTTGTGATTGTGGATCTGGTGAACTGCCTGGGTGACCCCCTACTTTGTCTTGCACCGAGCAAAATTATTGTTCCTTCAACAAGAATGGCATTTATGACCAAACGCAGGACATAGTTTTTTGTGCGGATATACACCACCGCAGTGACCGCAGATGGAGTCACGTGCGGTGTCACGTGTGATCGTTTACCTTGATCATGCCGAGAATGGTTTTGTATGTTTAACATACACTTTGTTCACCGATTCCCTTGTTTCAACTTCGATGATTCTTGCTTCCTGCTCAGCATCCTCCATGCCTCGACCATAGTCGAGGACCTCTTTCAGTGTTATTCCATTAAGAAATGATCGATGTCGCACTTTGCTTGATTTACACTTTTGTGTTAGTTGAGCTGTGATTTCGCTGTCGACGTTGATAAATTCACTGTCTCGTACTAATGTACGCAATCTCGTGACGAAAGTGTACAGTGTTTCGTTTTGCAATTGTTCTGCTTTTCGGAACTCGTATACACGATCGATACTGTGTCAATTTTACAGGTTTGAAGTGCTTGGACAGCTTTGCTTTAACAGTTTCAAAAGTGTCATCGTCTTCTCTGAGTGTATCATAAATGTCAAATAATCCCTCACCGGCAGAAATTTCGGAAAATACGTGGAAGGATTGAAGAAATAAGAATTGTTGTTACATAAATATTACTCATAAACTATCCACAGACATATATTAAGAAACATCTTTAGCTAACCGGTAGTCAGAGAAAGTGTATTATTTTGAGGAAGGTAGTCGTTGGGCGATAGTCGGGAAAATCGAACTTGTTGATACAGCTAGTGTCCCGCATCTTCGCTAGGACACGATAGAACCGAAATAATCAAGGCAATCTAGCGTAAAGTGTTGGTGAACAATAACAGTTTTCAAACAGACTACATAGGAAATAGTGTAAACATAGTTGATTAGATCAAAAAATACGAGTAAATTCCAGCTAGCATGGCGCCGTACAAACGCAAAGTAAAAGGAACGCGACATTTGGTGTGTGTCGCGTGTAGCAGTTTGATTGACTTTGCGACGTCCGGCTCCGATAAGACGTGGGCTGAGACAAAGTTGGTAGATTTGGATGTAAGGGTTGTGCTCACGTTAGAAGTTTAAAGAAGGAAGTAGTCGATTTAGACAATATAGTTAGGGTGTTGATGGGAAACACAAACGAGGAAGGGAAGTCAGATGATATGACAGTGGAAATGAAGGATACAGGTCGTGCGGTGAGGGATGCTAGGGAGATAGTTGGCGAGACTGTGAAACAGAAGGAACAAGAGAAGAAGAAGACAGAGGAACGGAAGTAAAATGCTAGGCAGAGGAAAGACAAACGGGCCAGTGGGGACAGATAATCATGAGGTCAGACTGTAGAGAAGCGATAGCAATACAGGCGATCAAGAGGTAGATATTACAGAGGCAGTTGGTAAGAAAGCGAACCACAATACTGAAAAGAAAGCATATGGAATTAGACAAAGTGTTCAGCAAAATAAAGATAAACAAGTCCGTGTTGAGGAGCTGCAACAGCAGGAAGGCAAGAGTTATGCAGATGCAGTAGATAATAGGAAAGAGAGGAAACTGCGAGTAGTCAAGAGGGATTCTACAATCAAGAAATTGGACAAGGCAATAAAACGGGAGGCTATGACAGTGTGTCTGTCTATCAAAGGGCGAAGATAGAGAATGTCACAGAATGAGTAGGCCAGGTCATGGTTACCGGCAACGGGAGACCTATTCTTGCACGTGGGCTCCAATAATGCTGAGAAGGAACGTACGACGGACATTTTTGGCAAGTATAGGAGACTGGTCCGCACACTGAAAGAAGCACGCATTGGACAAATCGTGTTATCGGGTATACTGCCGAAAATGGTTGGCAGGGAACAGTACTACAAGAATTGTAGAAGAATGACTAGTAACACACTGCTTCAGAAGTTATGTATGGAGGAAGGATTCGGCTTTGTAGACATGTGGGCAAGCTTTGTAGGGAAGGAAGAACCATTTTTGTGTGATGGGATTCATCTGACAGGAAAAGGAGCAGCAGTTCTATGGAGTGAGTTCATCAGATGCATAGATGAAGGCACAGGCACAGTTGAGTATTTAAACAAGATGCGCAGGGGATACGTAGAGCCTCGTCAAAGGGATGGAACAAGCAAATCTGCAAGGAAAGGTTCGCTAAATATCCATGAAAAATGAACTCAGATGTGTATGCTTAAATAACAGAAGCATAGTAAATAAGAGAAGCGATTTAGAAATAATGGTAGCATTGATATTGACCTAGATGTAACATGCATCATATAATTATGTGATGCCTGTGCAAAGGAAGACATGGTAAATGCTGAGACAAGAGAGACGGGGACGCGGGGTCATTATGTATATTAAAGAATGTATACAGACATATAAAGTACGACGGAAAAGTGAAACAGATCACGATTAAACTATATGGTAGAACATAGTTACAAGAAAGTCAACATTAGCAATAGGACTAGTTTATTGTAGCTGTAGCATACGACAAGAGGATGATGTAAAACTGCACAATGCTATAAAGGAAATGAGGAAAGGGGAATGTGTTACAATGGGGGATGTAATCACGGATACATTAGAGAGTGTTGTAGGTGATGAGCAACAGTTTCTGCTTGTAATCCATGATTGTGTTCTTACTCATTATGTTTTGGAAACAACAAGAAGTGGGAATGTTTTGGATTTAGTGTTCTCTTCTCAAAACGAATTAGTTGATAATGTGAAAGTATATGAACCTCTGGGATCTAGTGATCATAACCAGATCCATTTTAATATAAAAGTACAATCCGGAAATAATTGTAAAAGAAACAGAGGAGAAACTTCAACAAAGGCAAATACAAACAAATGAGAACATATTTAGCACACATAGACTGGACTACCTTAATGAAGAACAAGACCCCAACATAATGTTGGACCGTTTTGAGAAATGACATTGTGGGCATTATTGATAGGATTTGTTCCCCGGAAAAAGTAATGGAAATGTAGGAAGAAACACCTTTCAAAGGAGGCTATACGTAAGATTGCTTACAAACAAATTATGTGGATAGTTTATAGAGACACTGGAAATACAGAAGACGACTACAACAACTACAAAGAGACCCTTGACATAGCCACAGCCAAAATAAAAAAATCTAGATGAACTTTTGAGCAAAAATTGGTGAATGATATCAAAAAGACAGCAACAGTTATTTATGCTTATGTAAGGAGTAAACAGAAATTTCGACATAAAGTGTGCCCATTTTTCAGCTCAGTGTATACCACAGAAGATATCAGTTCACTGCCAGTACCAGTTAATACATTTGAGGGGGATGAGTCAGATCATTTATGTCAGTTGTTTGTTACTCCTGAAAAGACACCAAGGACAATTAAGAAGATGAATGAAAACAAATTACATGAAGTTGACGGGATACCACCAAAACTGCTTAAGGAAACTGCAGAGCAAATCAGTACGCCACTTGCTATATTCTTTAACTTGTCACTTAAAGAGGGAATTGTTCCATTAGAATGGACAAAAGCAAACATTACGCCATTATTTAAAAAGGGATCGATGAGCAAGACAGAAAATACAGACCAGTTAGTTTAATATCAGTTTTATGCAAATTACTAGAAACATATCTAAGAGATCACATGGTGGAATTCCTTGTAAGACACAAATTATAAATTAATCTCAACATGGGATCTTAAAAGTTTGGTCTTGTCTAACCAATACCTTGTTGTTTTTTTGGAAGAAATTACAAAATGGGTAGACGATGAGTCACCAGTGTATGTTGTCTTCTTAGATTTTCAGAAAGCATTTGATAAAGTGGCACATCGCAGATTGTTGCATAACATTTAAGCACATGATATATATGGAATGGTGTGATCAGCTGGATAGAAGCATGTTTGACAGACAGAAGGCAGAGAATAATATTAAAGGGGGATATTTCAAACTGGAGACCAGTTTTGAGTGGAGTGCCACTGGGGTGAGTATTGGGAACTATATCTTGCTTGATGTATATCAATGATTTGGATGATGATATATCAAGCAAAGTATAGAGATTCGCAGACAATACAAAAGTGTTCACACGAGTTAAAACAGATGCAGAAGATGATCTAGCCAAATTAGTAAAATGGTCTGAAAAATGGCAAATGTTATTACATTTTGGGAAAGGTAAGACATGAAAGTTTCAGAGCAATGTGGAATTGTTGCTTCGAAGGGTAACCAAATACCAGGGCTAATTAGAAGAAATATCACGTATAAGGACAAACAGCTGAATGTACCACTGTACAAAGGAATAGTTAGACCTCATTTGGAATATTGCATACAAGCATGGAGGGATATCATAAGAAGGACATAGATAACTTAGAAAGAGAACACAGAAGAGCAATTATGCTGATTCCTGAACTGAGTTATCAAAGACGCCTATTAGATTGCGGGTTGACAACATTAGAAAAGAGGGGAGGAGACTAAGAGGAGACCAAATATAAGTTATTAAAAAACTGAATGGTTATGAAGATATTGATATAAATATTTTCTTCAAACATAAAGAAGGCAATAGAACCAGAGGGCACAATGCGGCATTAGTGAAAGAACAGTGTAGGTTAGATGTGAGAAAATATTCATTCTCTCAGAGAACAAATTATCTGATGATTATGTTAATTCTAACAGTGTGAACATGTTCAATAATAAAATTGGCAGCGATCTGGAGAGGGCGGGTTATACGTAGTCAGAAAAGTGTTGGACTCTCAATAAGGCTTCCTTGTCTGCATGCCGTCTGGAGCTTTTAGCCCTGGGCGGCAATCTTGTTAAATCTGTTTAAATTTGTGTGGGAGACATTTACAAAATGCGTGATACTTTCGCCCTCAAGAACAATTTATATTGGCTATGCTGGAGATAGTTATGATTGTCTATACTGGAGATTTCTCTGAAAGACGTTTCAATCTTCGCCGGCTTAAACACTCCAAATGTGTTTGAGTGTTCCTTTTACATATGCTTTTGGAATATAATATTTTGTATTATGTTAACTCACTGTAGTGTTTGTGGATGTTTTTATGGGAGGAACAAAAATTATGATCCATGCAACTGAAAATATATTTCAAACCACATATGTATCCTATAACGAACAAACTACATGTTGGTTCTATATGATTAATTGATTAACTCACCTTACAAGGCTCGATACATTTGCAGATCGGACATCCGTCCTTGCACAGCTGGAAGCCTTACTTACAATCGAGAGTAGGACTACACACGTTTGGTGGACAAGTAGAAGGCATACACTTGGCCTCGCATTGTTGTCTGGTATCGAACCTGTTTCCGTTGCCATTGCATCCACTGTAGACAAACTTGCGGCAGACATTCCACAGCTTATTGAAGTACCACCGCAGGAGACGGGAATGGCACGAGCCCCGACGACGTGACAGCTGGCACACGTCAACTGCATTGCATAATTAATATATATATATGATATATACATATATATATATATATATATATATGTGTGTGTATATATATATATATATGCATATATATATATATATATGCGCCAAAACCGGGGGGCTTAGGGGGCTCAGCCCTCATATTTTTGGTGGGGGGCTGAAGATAGGTTTAGCCTCGAAATATTTAGGAAAGGCGTTGCGTTGCATTTTGGGTGCAATTCGATGTTTTTGTGAACCTAAAGTTGATTTGTTTTGGCGAGCCTCAAGGGGGGTGCAATAAGAGTTTTTTGATGAATTTAAAAAATAAAAATAACAATGCGAAAACGTATTCAACAACGCACAATTATATATATATGCGCCAAAACCGGGGGGGCTTAGGGGGGCTCAGCCCCCATATTTTTGGTGGGGGGCTGAAGATAGGTTTTGGCTCGAAATATTTAGGAAAGGCGTTGCATTTTTTATAATTAATTATATACGTATGTCAACCGCTCTACCCAATTCAGGGCAGTTATAGACTTTGTATTCTGACGTGTTCTATTACGACGGAATTACCTTTATTTTATATCATTGGAGACCATGCAGATAGGGTTTATTATATTACGAACCTGTTCTGGCGTGCATGTGACTTACCAGCACGTAGAGTGACGCAATCTAGACAGAGACAATGTTTGCAACAACAAGTTCCGTAACCAATATTTTCTATGATGGCCGAGAAGGGCCATCGCGTTTTTGTGTGGCAACCTGCAAAGCCATGGGGCGATGACGCGATGCGATGGGCGATGCGATGAGCGATGCTATGGGCGATGCGATGGACGATGCGCGATGCGATGCGCGATGCGATGCGCGATGCGATGGACGATGCGCGATGCGATGGGCGATGCGATGCGCGATGCGATACGCGATGCGATGCGCGATGCGATCCGCGATGCGCGATGCGATGCGCGATGCGCGATACGCGATACGCGATACGCGATACGCGATACGCGATGCGCGATGCGATACGCGATGCGATACGCGATGCGATGCGCGATGCGATGCGCGATGCGATGCGTGATGCGATGCGCGATGCGATGGTATACATTATAAAGGTGCCGCAATGAGCATGCGTACGGTCGGTCTCCAATACTTCCATGTCTGGAAAAAACTGACACATATTCCGTGAGACGATCTTCGATACAAATGCAGTGATGTTTAATGACTTAATCTGGGTTCCGTAGTAGCACATAAAAGCAGCGTTGCGCCGAAATACAAGTACGAATAACGCGGTGTCAATAAATAGGCCCGCTCAAATCAGGCTACCAGCGCTATTGTAATAAACAGCCGAAATTGACAGGAAGTTAACTTGTAGTATGTCTACTAGGAGGTGCACGGTGCGCGCGGTCCGTCTACAATTCGATTCACTTAGGGGTCATCTCAGAACGTCGATGTCCAATATCAGACGAAATTACTTTCATCAATTTTTTTAATATTAATATGATGATACCAGTATAATTAAGAGTGTCGGTCGATGTCCGACGCCAGATGAAACTGTCTCAGACCCCCGTCCCCACAACAAAAATAATTTCGCTTGATATCGGACATCGATGTTCCGAGATAATCCCTTAGCAAAAATGAAACTACACTATAGGAACAACGATTCGCTACATCGTTTGTGCATTTTATATGTAGGTTTGGTAAAATAATTAGGGACAATACTATTTTAGTTTAAGATTTAGATATTTTATTATAAACTAAAGACACTAAGTTTAGTAGGGTCTAACTGATTATAGTTTTATATATATATATATATATATATATATTGTTATATTTATGTAAGGCATAATGAACATGATATGTACACCTATGGAAATATATCATGTCATTAATGAATAAATATTCAAGAAATGTATACTTCAAAGCCTACGGTTAATCTTCAACTAAAAAATGCCATCAACATCCCTGTTTTTCATGTGTGGTTGTACATAAATTATTGTTTATATTTTCGATCAAGGATATTCAGATGAAACCATTCAAAAATGAAATGGGGAGTGTTAGAAGAGGTACACACCTCATGCTATGAAGTAATTCATTTTTGGTCTCCGGTTTTGGTGAGAGAACCTATATTACATTCTTTAAAGTGATTGCCCGCATGCCCCTATTTATCTTAGTCTAAACTCAATCGCAATAAGCTTCTATCTTAATATTTAGAAGTACAATCACATAATCTGTTGTGCACAATAACTAGATGTGTAACCGTATACGCACACTCAAAGTCATCAACCATGGACACATGCGTTGAACATAAAAGGCATCCAGTGTTGCCTAAGGTCACGAATTTGTTCAAGCCCAGACAACAAAGCCATACCCAAAACACTGGCGTCGGAACATGGTGGATATTTGGTGGGTTGAGGCTCTCCAAAACCTCGATTTGCACTCCCCCTCTTGAGGCTCGCCAAAACAGCCACATTAAGGCTCTCCAACATCACAATTTGCACACCCATTGAGGCTCGCCAAAATAACTCCATCTTCAGGCTCTTCAAAAACCTCGATTTGCACCCCCTCCCAAATATCTATATTGAGGCTCTCCACAAACATGAATTTGAACTCCTCATATATTCATGTTTGTCAGGAGTGAAACTGGCCTCGATTTCCCATAGTCTTCCCATCGCAGTATAGTTCTTCCTCGCCTCCTTTTCCCTTCCAGTCTCTGTGCATCTGCTCTCTTTGCCATCCGTTCTTCTCCCATTTTCTCTACAAGCCCTGCCCATCTTAGTTGCCTCATGCTTATGCTTGTTCAGAAACAATTGTGTCGACTAGTCATATCAAAGACACAATTAACCACAGGCGCAACTGCGACCAGACGATGTAAATAAGTAGCATCATTCTAGGCCACTGCTGCGATTTTGGGAGGTGGTGCTGTTCTAATCATAGCTCCTGACCTAGGGATTATTGTCTCCACAGACGCACCGACTTTGACACATCATGTAATCCACCTGCCAGAAAATAGATACAATTAACCGAAAGTGCTACTTAACCCCCACTTTAGTGCATCGGCACTTCCAGGTGTAAATTACAATTTTGATATACTCGTTTGTGCTGAATCATATAGAAAACGACATTGCTCTCTAGTCTAACAAATTCAGTTTTGTTACAGCCTGTAACATAGCTGTTAAGGTGTATCAGAATGGGACGAGGAAAGGCGAATGTGTTTTTGGAGGACAATCGTTCAGATGGGTCCACCTTGATGATATGTTGCAAGACATGTTGTTGTTGTCTATGGAAATTCCCATAGAAACCAGGAGTATACACCTCAACAATAAAATAATAAAAATATTGAATGAGTATTGGTTTACATTATTTATTCATTGTAAATACGGAGAAATTACATTATCATATAAGTATGTACGGTATCAGCGGTATGCATGGTCATAGTAATTAGCATCACACGTTTTGCTTTCGTAAACACACACACACACATATATATATATATATATATATATATATATACAACAATTACAGTGAAATTACAATTACAGTGAAAACATGATGTATATCAGAAGTATCTTTCTTAGAAAACTGAACGATGAAATACTACGAGTCTCAAGGAATCATTTCAATCGACGATTATATTAACATACAATAAGTAATATATTGTACACACTTCTGAAACACCAGGCTTCTTTGTGCATATTCGTTAAATTTGTTTGCACCGCACGTTTTAAGAGAAATCATTAACACAGAGTATAGTTGTCACTTATCAAAAAACGAACGAGCGTAAGACGGACAAGCGATACGGTCATCCGAGGAAAACCAGACCTGCTGTATCTCTTGCCAGAGGTTTATGGTAACGTAGCATTTAAATTAATGTATATTAATGCTATGCAATTTGCACACATACGTATAAGGCATTTCAAGTTTATCGTGCATATTTGACGTACATATTTAATAATTGTATTCATCCCAAAGATCCCTAGTGGAGCGATAGGAACCTTTTTTTCTGAATCACAGTAGTACCATTAAGCAAACCGGTGTATGTACATCATTACAGTATGTAAAATAAAGTGAATATAGTCTTTGTTATTCTAACATGCAACATATGAGTGAGAGTACATTATGAACAATTAGTATACGGTGAAAACATTATATTTACAAATGAACAGTAAAGTAGAAAATCAGCTTCACCTTATTAAACATAGGATACTATAATATTTTTTTGCAAACAACCTCTGTTTAGTTTTAGACAAGGCTATCGTTCTACAGACAGCATCGATTTAAGGAATGTTTTTAAACACAAATATTGATATTGATAATATAGTTGTTGTCTTCCCTAAGTTTGATTGAAACATTTGTACTGTTATACAATGTATGTTATAACAATTTACTAGCTGGTGTACAACGTTATATCTACTGTAAACTACAAAGTCGAAGTCGACAAGGAAGACATCAGACACATGAAGAGGATGTGCAGGAAACCCCGTGATTGAGGCTGTAGCGGCGTAACCATTGAGCTAGTCTTCCAGGGACTTGCATCACGCGTCACTGCTGAAACGCAATACATGTCATAAGTGGCGAACTTTAACTCGTAAACATGACACAGATAACAATACGGATATTTTCATGCGGTATTTCAAATCCGCGTTGACAATACGATTTTTAAAATATTTTAAAAATAATCATACATTTAACATGAGCTTTCTTAGGAATTGTTTGTGATCGTTTCAGTCTGTTTAATTACAAATTGGTCGCCTAAAGAAAATGTGTTGGCCGTTGCACATGGTAGAATGAGAAACCAATTGTTCTTCCGGTATTTAACGGCAAATCGTTAACCAATAATTATAGGACACGCCATGTGGATCTACTGCATGTACCGATTTCTTAAACCAACGTATTACATAAAACCATTAGACGTCGAGGTGTTAATCTATGGAACTATATAACAACAACAGTGGATATGCACTTGCAACGTCTAAATGTCAAGAAATTGTTGTGAGTAAATAATGTTAGTGACTTATATAACTAACATTCATTGTTGCATTCAATAGTATTGCTGTGATTTATGTTGCTGATTTCTTTTCTTCAATTGCACAATCTATTTCTTCTTCTTCTTCTTTTTATTAAATTAGTTTACGTGCACCATGGAATTACACCACTTCGTGCCGCATGCTATATTGTACAGCATCGTAAATCGCTGCGATTGACAGGCAGTTACACTGTAGCGTATCGACGGTTTGGTAAACTGTGCCTCAGCTATTCGATTCGCTTAACTAAAAAGAAACAATTAAACTGTAGACAAAAACATGTGACGCAAATGACGACTAAATTCAGTTTTTTCGATGATTTAATGTACCTGCTTCTTGTTAAACCGACTTCGAATATTGTAGCTATTTATAATAATTGAAACATAAACTTGGACACAAACGAACGGCATTTGCAATAAGGGAAAGTTGAAAAAGTGTCGTCTCTTCCCATGTATACAAAATAAGTTGTATATTTTCTACCAAGGATATCCAGACGGAAACAATTTAAAAAACTGCAATTTGAGCGGTAGAAGAAGTACATATATGTCATGTTATGAAATATGTTTGCCCCAGACTTTCGGCACAACATATAGAAGTACGAACACAACAAATTATGTGCGCAAACCAAATATATATATATATATATATGTAACCGTATACGTACAGTCAGCGTCATCAGCCATCATCACATGCTCTGAACACAAAAAGGAATGCGTTTAATAAAATACAAATGGCTGCCTAAGTCTCGTTTTCGACGTACGCATGCTCATTACGGCATCTTTATAATTTATACCATCGCATCGCGCATCGCATCGCGTTTCGCATCGCGCATCGCGCATCGCGCCGCATCGCGCCGCATCGCGCATCGCGTATCGCATCGCGCATCGCATCGCGCATCGCGCCTCGTATCGCGCATCGCTTCGCGTATCACATCGCGCATCGCATCGCGCATCGCATCGCGCATCGCCCATCGCATCGCGCATCGTCCATCGCATCGCGCATCGCATCGCGCATCGTCCATCGCATCGCGCATCGCATCGCGCATCGTCCATCGCATCGCTCATCGCATCGCCCATCGCATCGCGCATCGCGTCATCGCCCCATGGCTCTGCAGGTTGCCACAAAAACGCGATGGCCCTTCTCGGCCATCATAGTTTTCTTACCTGCGGGATTCACGCAGGTTCGCGCGAGACAAATGCTCACGCAGCATTTCTTCCTCCCCGGGCAGTCGCTGTCGTCATCACACTTGTGCCGAGGCTTGGCACACCTCACTGGGGGTGGGTTGGCCAGAACTGGACACGTACCGGGCTTTACTCCTGGACATTTTAGAGAGGTTCAAACAAGTAATATGAATTTGACATAACTTATTGCTATTTTCTTCCAACTTAACCGATTGTGGTTTGTGTTAATAAATTAATGTTACGATAACTAAATCAATTATTTACGATACACTCGTTAGTGGAATTTCCGGAAAGCGTCTGTTCTTGAGTAGGTATTCCTTGGAAAGGTCGGTCAAAGTAAGTATTAATATCGCATAGGCGTACCCAAGGGGGGCTGGTGCCCCCTAGACCTTACGAATTTGGCGTGCACGCATACCTTTTATAATGGGCCTACGCGGCATTGCCCCCCGTAGACCTTGGGAATTTCGCGTGTGCCCAGACCTTTTATAATGGGCCCACGCGACCGTGTTCCCCTAGACCTTTTGAAATGTGCTACCGTTCAGGTTACAATAAGCTGAAGTTATGCCGACGCGGCTCAACATTTTCAACATGTCAAAATATAGTAATTATATACCTCGGTAAAATAAAATATAGTTTGATGAATGTTTGTTTCTTCTTGCGCTATTCCTTCAAGTATAGTACGTGGGCATTTTAACCAACTACATTAAAAGAAACATGACGTTGCTACGACGTTGAAGTAACGTCGACAAACAAATACGACGTCTTTACAATGTCTGGTCAGCAACGTTGTAAGGATGTCGAAAGTTGACGTTGTCACGATGTTGAAAAAACGTCGACGACCAAATCGGACGACTTGACAATATAGGGTGATCAACGATGTAAGGACGTCGAAACGACGACATGATGTCGACAACGAAATCTGACGTGTCTACATATAACGTCAGGTCATAAACACTGCGCGGGCTTCGTTTCGACCTCTGATGTAGTTAACAACTTTAAAAGTACGTGGACATCTGGTGCCACGACGTTTAAATCATATCGGCAGCTAAAACCGACGCTTTTGTGAACGTGGAACATAGAGCCGCACAGTCCATCGGATGGTTTATTGCACGTAGTATATCCCGACGCGGACGCGAAATTATATATTTCCACCACGCAGGCATGGATTCAAATGCAAGTGAGCGCATTTAAATACAAATGTTTGAAATGATTCAAATGTAAGTACAAATGCAAATGTTCCAATACTCGATAACATTTAAATGCAAATGCAGTTTTAGATTAGCCAAATGTAAATGCAAATGTTTGAAACTATACAAATGCAAATATTTTATATTAGATGTTTCAAAAGCAAATGTATATTTTTTTTATTCAAACGCAAATTCAAGTGTTATTTTGATAAAATTGCAAACGCATGTATTGTATTTTAAAACATGCAAATGCGCGATAGAATTTATAAAATGCAAATAAAATATCAATAATATTCTTGTGTTATTTTTAACTCATGTCTTCAAAATGCTGATAAATTGTAGCAAGTGGATGCCAATGTATTTGCCAAGGGATACAAAGTCCCCACGGTACTGGTCGGTGACACCCTGAGCTGCCACTGTCTACCCTTATCTAAAATAGACTCAGCAACCACTTACAGAAAGGCGAATAAGCTCTGATAACTGTCTAGGTAACCATTTTAAGTCTGAAATAATATATGCCTATGCCAAATTCAACATTGCATGAGTTTGTTAGAATATAAAGGGAAGAATTGTCCCTGTGTGAATATTGTATGAATAGTGCACTGTGTGTGTGTTTGTGTGTGTGCATTACACATGGGTTCCTGCTATTTATTTACTATTCACTCCTATGTTCTAATTATTTTGGCCGATCTACTATACCCAACATGCATTACGAATGACGCCACTCATTCCAGCTTTGAATTTGTTCACGGAAGAAGCAACGTGCGATCGAATTAATATTTACCGGTAAGTGTCACCGTCCACTTGTATTTGTTGAACTGATTTGTTTGTTCGTGTGCACAGAACAATTATAACTAAAATAATTCTCTGTAATTATGTATTTCGCATGCTTTCACCAATTTGAACCTTCTTAGCATATTTCACCTATTTGTTAGCTTGGCCTATTTATACTGGTAAGTGACATCATAACGTCACTTTTTTAGACACCCCGCATCGTTTCAAATAAAAAAGGCATATGCTGGTAAAATCTGGTGTCTTAGCAGTCGAAATAGTTAATTTGTTGACTTTTGTCGTCATTCATGTCACTAAAGCACTGGGCAATAACAGCGGATACTCGAAGGAATTCGCAGCATTTCTGGTTTAGGCCAATGTAATACACCTATTCTAAACGTGTTTTACCTACTTTTGGTTTTAGTATAATAAATTCGGGTAATCTACCGTACCCTTAGCCATTACGTTTACTTACTGGGCCCAAAAGCTTAATATACGAACTGAAATATAAAGCGGTAATAACAAGTGACTGGTAAGTACAATATATTACCACTACTAAAAGTAGATACGCGACTGAAAAATTATAAAACAACAGAATAAATTATCCTGGAATCGTGTCGTTTTCGGTGTTCTAAGACACTGCCGAACTATGTTCATTTTTCAACAAACATTTTCACTCGCTTATCTATTGTTGCTACCACGTTATTATATTGGATGCATTCGGTGCTTTTTGTGCCATCTTTATCATTGGTATATATTTCCAGCTAGGTGGAACCCAATTTCTTAATTTTCCTTCCATAATCGGTCTCGCCTCTGTTTCTAGGCTGTCCACTATTTTTCTACATTTGAGGATTCCTATATTCACCTCAATTGTTTTGTTATTTCTTTCTTTACGTCAAGTTTTGTTTAGCCCTTCTCTGTAGGAGAGGGTATGTGTTGTTGGAAACCTTGATTCAGGTATAATTTGAGTGAATAGTACCAATTATGTTTGGCTGGTTTAATGGAGCACGCGGATTGGTGAATCAAAGCATAATGAATTTATTTAGTGTGTCGAAATTTGTTCACTAAAAACACAAAGTTTCACTATAGCCAGACTTATAGTGAGTGATATTTAAACGTACAATATTTCATTCCTGTGATGAATATCATGTTTCAGCGAGTGTCCTGAAGAACCAGGTGGGAACAGAGGCAGAAGTCAATGCAGCCGTCTCTGCAGGCCTTATGCACCTGACCGGGCTGGAGGTGGTAGACGGAAGGCTCACAACTAGTAGAGAAAGAGTACCAGCTTGTGTAGCGGTGTTGGTAGTATTTTGTTGTATTTGTATCAAATAAAACGATGTGATTTGTACCACGACATAATTAATATATATATATTAATGCTATAGACACGTTGACATAGCATTAAGAGAAGATACCACTGCTAGATAGTTTTATTTAATTGCTCATTTAATGCAATTGTTTTGGTCTGAATTATTGCCTATCCAAAACAAATATAACACTAAACGAAAAGTGAAGGATATTGTTTCGTAAAGTTGTTCCAGTCATTATTCAACCCTAAAACATTTGGAGAATTTTTTTTTTTCTCACAATTATACTGTTATAATTTCAAAATTATTATACAATACTCCCAAAATATTCCAGAAAAAACAATTTTACACAGTTTTGAGATAATATGCTCGTTTGTATTTCCAGAATATTGTATATTTCGTGTGTAAATAAAAACGAGCATATTATCTCAAAACTGTGTAGAATTGGGTTTTTTTATGGAATATATCGGGAGTATTGTATAATAATTTTGAAATTACAACAGTATAACCACCACTTTCCTGTTTTAGAAAAGTGATTTCCTGTAAACAGCCTTCGGATGTTGTGTAACAGGATTAATTACTTGATAGAGACAATATATATATATGCCCATAAATTAATTGTTTATAGGTATTTATATGTAATGGTCACAAATGTGACCTTAGTTGACAACTAATAGAGAAAGCTATCAGAATATGGTGAAACAGTATTTTATTAACTTTTAAGGTGGGGTGTCTCCCCTTCAGGTTAGGGCCTGCATGTTCATCGTAAGCTCCACAGTGAGCCCAATTAAGCATACTCGATTAAAACATGGCATATACTACATTGCAAGAAAAAGCTCACCGAACTAGCCGTACACAACCTGCAACTGGAACGACATCGACGCCCGACGTTGATACAACTTTTAAATCCAACTTTTTTCAACGTTGATTTGGCGTCGGTACCTGACTTCGGAACAACGTCGACATCCAACGTCGGAACGACGTTGGTATCAGAGGTTGATACAACTTTCAAATCCAATGTGTTTTCGACGTTGTTTCGCCATCAGTACCTGGCGTCGAAGCAATGTCGACACCCGACTTCGGTACCGGACGTCGGGACAACGTCGACACCCGATGTCGAAACTACGTCGACACCCGACGTTGATACAAATTTGAAATCCAAAGTGTTTTCGACGTTGTTTCAACGTCGGTTCGTGACACCCGAGCACGAGGCACTTGGGACTGTAATCTAGCTGCTGACATTCTTGTGTTTCAAACAATTCCTAAATATTTGTTATCAGTGAGAACGTACCTGGTATTACGGGACGCACACACACGAGTCCTCCACAGAACTGGATGCGGCAGCACTTCAACGAGCCTGGAGAGTCTCCGTCATTGTGGCATTTCTCGGCTGGCTTCATGCATGTCACCATTTGGACGGGTGTTGGGAACCTCGGGCACATCCCTGGTTTCGTCACTGCATGGTAATATCCAGTTCCATTGGTTATTTCCTTAGCAGTTGTTCTCTATTGCCCTTGATTTGTTGATTAAATGTAGCATGTTCAAATGAATTGTGTTTTGTTAAAAGAAATGCCACATGTTAAACAGCGGTTGTGTTTTTTCCGGTTTGACTAAATCTTTCAGGTGTAGTTTAAATGTGTGGTTATAAGGGCAAGAATCATTGCGTAATAAGTTTATATATATATATATATATAATAACAGTCAACTGTGTCTGACCGTTCCAATAAGTATCTTGAAGTATGTCAAACTATGCCAAATTTCTATTGTAACTCACTAACGTAATAAATTAAAAAAGTAAAGGAAGAACAATATATCATTTCTTACTCCCTATTGTATATTTCAATGTAAATATCATAATAATAATACTATTTACCCGACAAGATGATCGTAGTTTTCAAGCTCAACAGCACAGTATAATTTGTTATTCATCTGACGCCAACATTTGCACTTACCTGGAGCAGGAGAGCATCGGGAGAGGTTTGGCAGCTTCAGGTGATTGTTTTCGTGGTTAGATGAGAAAGAAAAAGATCGCTACTCCTGCGTACCAGACTTTATAATTCTTTTGCGGGTGAAGAAAACACAATTTCAAAACATTGCTGCGGGTTTATTAAACACATTATGACAAACAGTAGATCTTCAACATACTTATCGCAGTACTGCGAACAACATGGAAGAAAATGCTAACAACTAGAATAACAAACATAGAACCTTTACAGAACAAGAACATTTTAAATATCTTCTGAACGCAATTGGTGTGTAAATGGCGACCCTATGTACATACAAGTGGCCACATAACTTACTTTGCATAGGGGGTCCACACAGGAGGGGGCATATAATCTACCTGGTGAAGGGGGTCCACACACGAGAGGGCCACAGAACCGTCGACGACAACATTTTTCCAAGAGTGGGCAGTCCCCATTATGTCGGCACTGGTCGTGTGGGGCTGCGCACGGGTACGGGGGGTTGGGTGTTACGAAGCGCGGACATTTCCCCAGTTTGATCACTGTAAAATATGCTTCGAAACGTATCAGTAACGTTTATGTAAATGCTGTTTTAGTCTACGTTTTTGTATCACAGATTATGCTAATGTTGCTAGTTACTATATCTGTTTTAAAAACAATACGGTTCTCTGTTTGTCTGCCTGTTTGTCTGTATGTCTGTCTGTCTGTATGTATGTCTGGTTGTTGACCAATATTGTCTTTAGTTATGCGTGCATAAGGCTGCAATATTGCATGTTATCTAACAAACCCATCGGGGCGGTAGATTAAAGTTAATAACAGTCGACATAAATATTGTAGTGCCAGATTAGTTTCAGTATTCATTCACACGCAACAAGTCACAGTAAACTACGTTTCCTTTAGCGTAACTGCACACATAATTTAACAAGATTTAACAAGATTTAACAAGATTGCCATCCAGGGAATTAACTCTAGATGGCAGGTGGACCAGGAAGCCCTTTGGCTTATCGAGAGTCCAACCCTTTTATCTACATATATCCAGCCCTTCTGAGGTATGTGTCGATTTTATTTTTAAACATATTCACTCTACTAGCACCCACACAATCATCAGATAATCTGTTCCATTCATTCACAGTCCTTTGTGAAAATGAGAACTTTCTCACGTCTAATCTACACTGCTCCTTTATTAATGTAACTTCATGTCCTCTAGTCTTTCTATCTTTCTTAACTGAAAAAAACATATTTCTATCAATATTTTCATAACCATTCAATATTTTAAACACTTCTATCTGATCTCCTCTCAATCTCCTGGTCTCTAGTTTTGTTAAACCACATTCTTTTAGGCGTTTTTCATAACTAAGATCCCTCAGTTTTGGTATCATTTTAGTCGCTCTCCTCTGTACTCTTTCTAGCATATCTATGTCCTTCTTGCGATATGGCCTCCACGCTTGTATACAATATTCTAAATGAGGCCTAACTATTGTTTTGTACAGCGGTATTATTAGTTCTTTTTCTTTATATGCTATATTTCGCCTAATCAATCCAAGGATTTGATTTCCCTTTGAAGCTGCAATTCCACACTGCTCTGAAACCTTCATGTCAGCACTAATTGTCAGCCCTAAGTCTTTTTCTTTTACAGTAGTACTTAGTACAGTTCTCCCCATTGTATATTCTACATATTCGTTCCCATGTCCTGTGTGGAGGCACATACATTTCTCAAAATTGAACAACATTTGCCACTTTTCAGACCATTTGATCATCCTGTCAAGATCATCTTGTAAATGCTGTCTATCCCCATCACTTTTAATACTTCTAAACACTTTTGTATCATCTGCAAATTTAAACACCTTGCTAGCTATATCATCGACCAAATCGTTTATATATATTAAGAATAATGTAGGTCCCAGTACTGATCCCTGTGGAACCCCACTCAAAACTGATTTCCAGTTTGAAGCCTCCCCATCAACAATTACCCGTTGTCTTCTGTTAATCAGCCATTTTTCTATCCAGTTAATTATACCATTTCCTATGCCATGGGCTTTTAGTTTAAGCAGTAATCTCTCATGTGGCACTTTGTCGAAAGCTTTTTGAAAATCTAAGTAGATGATATCTACTGGTGATCCATCATCTACCCACTTAGTGATATCTTCCAAAAAACATAACATATTTGTTAAGCATGACGTCGCTTTTAGAAACCCATGTTGAGATGGGTTTATCAAGTTATGTTTAACAAGAAAATCCACCATGTGACCTTTAAGTTGTCTTTCTAATAATTTACAAATCACCGATGTTAAAATAACGGGTCTATAATTATTTGACTTGTTTCTCGAACCTTTTTTAAATAACGGTATAATGTTTGCTTCTTTCCATTCTAAAGGAACCACTCCCTCTTCTAATGACAAGTTGAAAACTGTTGCAAGCGGTATGCTAATTTGTTCTACAATTTCCACTAGTAGTTTGGGTGGAATACCATCCACTCCAGGTGATTTATTTTCTTTCATAGCCCTTCCATAGTCTTAAATAGTCTGATTCTGCCCCCTTGAACTTAGCCTCTGGTACTGGTAGTGAACTAGTGTCTTCTCTGGTAAACACTGAACTAAAATACTCATTTAGGTCTTCTGCCATTAAGAATCCTTCTGATATTATATTTCCAGCACTATCTTCTAGAGGACCGACCTTATCCTGAACTTTCTGTTTGCTTCGAACATACGCATAAAAACTCTTGCTGTCATGTTTTATATTACAAGCTAATTTATGTTCATAGCTTCTCTTTGAATTTCTAATTTCAGCTGTAGCTTGGTTTAGTGCTTCTTTATAAATGTTGTAGTCTTCGTCATTGCCAGTACGTCTATATGACTTCCACATCATTTGTTTATACTTAATTTTTCTAATGGCTTCTTTCGATAAGTATTTCTTTCTGGTCCGTTTCCCTTGTTTTTTGAAGGGAACAAATTTATCTACGATGCACTCTATTTCATTCTTTAAGATATTCCAGCATTCTGTTGCTGTCTTATTCTTCAGTGTATTATTCCAGTCTATCTTTGCTAAATATTTCCTCATTTCCTTATATCTTCCTTTGTGGAAATTTCTCCTCAACTGCTTTTTATTATTTCTTTCTGATTTTACTTTGATGGTAAAATGTATATGGTTGTGAACACTACTTCCCAGAGGCTCACATAATTTAACAAATATGCCCATGTTTAAAATCACCCATAATAACACAGTCCCGTTTGCTCACTTCCCTTATAGCGTTTTGTATTTTTTCATTCTCTTCTATGCTTATGTTTGGACTTCGATAAACTAATCCAACCGTTAACGTTGAGTTTCCTGTAACTATGTTACACCAAACAGCTTCTTCGCAATCTGCTTCTCTGTCTAATTTTATTTCATAAGCCTGGATAGATTCTTTAATATATAAAATAACTCCACCTCCCCTTCTTCCTATTCTACCTTTCCTAAACATTACATATCCTGTCAGTCCCAATTCGGCATCTGATATATCGGTGGTTGCCCATGATTCGGTTATACCTATTATGTGAGGGTCAATATCTTCTACCATAATGTTTAGTTCATTTCTTTTGTTTACTATACTCCTTGCATTTAAACAAACACATTTATACCCAACTTCACAACAGTTTTCCAGACTGTTCTTTGCAGAATTATTTTTGCTGCCTTTATCTATGCCTCCAGTTTCAGGCTTCTCTGCGAGTCCCCCCTGCGAATTTAGTTTAAATAGATGCAACCTGTCCCACTGTCAACAGATCGCAGCAGATTCTCTGAGAATACTGCTGCCCCCTTTCCACTTAGATGGAGGCCATCTCTCATGTACATATCTTCTCTCCCAACAAAGTACCCCCATAAATATATGAATCCCACGCCCTCTTCTTCACACATCTGATCAACTAATGCGTTGATCCTCTTACAGTTTCTGTATGATGCCCCCCTTCCTCCCATTACTGGCAACATTCCTGAGAGAACAACCTGTTCCACTCTTGTCTTCTTTAGCTTCCTTACTAGATGTCTGTACTTCTGAACTATCCCAGTTGTTCCCTCCTTGTCTGCATTGTTTGTCCCAACGTGTACTAGTATAGACCCTCCCTTGCCATGCCCCAATACCTTCTCTACCCTTTCGGTCACATGCTCTATCCTAGCCCCCGGTAGACATACAACAACGTCCTTCCCCTCGCATATAGTCTTGTCTGTTTTTCTCAGAATTGAATCGCCCATAAACACTCTCTCTTTTCTCCTTGCCCCCTCAATCACTGCCTCGGAGTAGCTCCTCCGGTTTGCATATGTCTGGTTGTTGTCTTTTCCTCTTGTCGTCTTCTCTCCTGTCACATTCTCTTCCATTCCCTTCTTTCCTGTCGCGTTTTCTCTTGTCCCCTTTCCTCCTGTCATCTTTTCTTCTAGCACATTTACTCTCACTTCCTTTTGTCCCTTCTTCTTTCCTCCCATCACATTTTCTTCTCTCCTCTCCCGTCCCTTTTCCCCGGCTACCTCCTTCACTACGGTCACTTTCTCCCCTGTCACCTTCACGCCTGTCATGTTTTCTGTTTTTTGCTGAACACTCTGTCTTCTTCCATCAGTCTTCTGTCTCACAGTCTTACCAACTGCCTCTGTGGTATCTACCTCTTCACCACCTGTATCGCTGTCGTGTCTCTCCTCGTTCTCTACAGTCTGACTACCTGCTGATCTATCCCCACTGGCCCGTTTTCTTTTCCTCTGCCGAACACTTTTCCTCCGTCCCTCTGTTTTCTCAATGTCTTGTTCCTTCACACCGGTCACCTTCCTTCCTCTCAGTCTCCTTTCTTCAGTCTCCGTGTCACAACTCTGCTCCTTCTGTGTTGTAGAATTTTCAACTCTCTCCGCGTCATCCCTCTCTGCTCCATGTATTTCTATGTTGAGTCTCGCCTCCATCTCCTTCACTATATCCGTCAACTTACACACCTCCTTCATCAGACATTCCACCCTCAAACACCCCATACACCGAAAGGTGAATCCGTCATCTTTGGTCTCTGCCCATGATTTTGGATAGCCAGACAACGCAAAATCCACCCAGCTCTGGCAGTCGTTGCAAACTAGGTGTCGTTTTGCCCTGAGTTGCCGCTTGCAAGGTGCCATATCAGAATTTATTTATGTTCAAAGTAGTTTTATGTAGTCTTTGAAAAGACTTTTCTGTGTACAATTTACACCAGATTGTTTAGGTTATAGTTAGTTATATTTGTTAACACACAGTGACACACCGTGCCTTACCTAGTTACGATGTCGATGACAATGTATTCAAGTTAGGCTTAGATACAAGGTAGTCTTTACAAAGACTGTTTCCTGTGTACTATTATACACTTTAAAAGATTGTTATTTCAGGTTTTAATTATTCATCTAACTACACCGATTATCTCAAATAACGCTATTCTATTGTCGTTCACGGTACGCTAACTTCGCCAGTGACCTACTTTGTAAACAACGTTCCGATTACATTAACGTCCCCAATTATCGCTCGCAAATCACCTACTTTTAATCTACCCTAGATTACTCCCTCTAGCTAACTTTTAACAAAAAATATAGCTTAATATATATCTATAATTACGTTATGTATGCTATACGCTCAATAATATCACTTATCTTGATCAAATATCCTTATATTTTCGCAAGTTTGCTGCACCAAATTCAAATCAATTCACCACCGGAAGTCCCCCAAATGATGACCATGACCGGTTTTACGATGACGCACTAGTTCACCGAATCAGCCTTACAATGGAAATGGTTGACCTAATTAAGTTCGATGGTAAAGTTAGGTTCTGGCGTATATTTGATGTGAATTAAGTCCAATGTGTTTCTACATTTTGTAGGGAGTATTTTTTTAAGAATCAATATACTCTGAACCTTAATTATATGATTGGCCGCAATTTGTGAAGGTTTCTTGCGTGCGATGGCCGCGGCATAATTTGGATATAATTAGTTCCGACGTAAACGCATACGCCGGTTACAATGTCATGACCGGCATCACTCTTCTAGGTGGAACATAGTGTACGAGTGTAATACAACCATGAAACCCAAGTCAAGACCTAAACCGCTACAATGTTAGTATGAATCGTGACGATAACGCACCTGGGAATACTGGTTTACGACAAATCTGCGCACAACCATTCGGCGCTCTGCAACATTTTTGATCGTCTGGATAGTCGGTGTCGTCCCAACAGTTCCAGGAGCACGTATCAGGCTTCAAGGCTTCAAAGGGCACGAAGGGACACTGGCCGTGTTTGTTTACTGAAAATAAAACTATGTATATTATTTATGATATGTATATGATGTATTTTCTTCAGTTCAGCATATCTCTGTGAGACGTAGCTGCCCGGATGATCACACGATATGCTGCTCTGTCTGCCGTTCTTCTCCCTGCTCTCATGATGTCGTCTTCCAACCAGTCGCTGAAGTCCTGTTGATGTATAGCTGTTGTAATACCCTTTAGCTAAGGTTCAACAGACATGACCCGCCATTTTGCCAGTATGTGTTATTAAAAAAAGCGTTTTGTGACGTAATTCTGCTCCATTCGTTAGACGGCGCCACTGGAGAAACATTGTAATAAGCACACCACTGCTCATCAATACGTAATGTTATAGGTTTAGTGGAACTTTAGTAATGTATACCTACCTGGAACACATTTGGTTTCTATACACCTCGACTTCCCACACGGTACTATCTTGGCTTTGCAACTATAGCCCTGCTTGCAGAGAACATCCTTCAAGAAAACGGTCAGAATATATTTGCATGCGAATACGAGTTGAATAACTGACTATCTTAATATGTATTACTGAAGGCTCGGTTTTATTTCACAGTGCACTCCAACATTAGTGCACTGGGATATTAATGAAAGTGCTAAAAGAAACGTGTACGCAAACGACTAATTGACCTATCCATCACGTGATGCGTTGCCAAGTAAAAGGTACGTCAAGCCACCAAAAATGGCTGCCGAACACGTGGAGAGTTCACACATTCTCTGGCAAATACACACAACAATTTTGTATGCAGTGACAATTGTATATATACATATTTGATCTAGTAGGCATCATGCCATACAATAATAAAGCAATTCACATATATAACCGTTATCAACACTGTTGGCGAAGGCGCGCACAATTTTTATTGTGACGTAAGCAAGCCGCGACGCAGCAGATCCACCAACCAACGGATCTAATACGTTGCAGTTTGCCTACGTCAGAATCATAATTGTGCGAGTGACCTCCGTTAAGCGTGGCCTTTCCAACAATGTTTACACACATCATGTACATTACATTACAACAATTCTTTTATCGCAAAACAAACAATTTGGGCCCATAGTTTCAACCAAACCTACAACAGACTGTTCAACATCGGCACAGGTTCGGCAGCCATCTTGTTTTACGGATATTGTAGCTAAGCAATAAGTCACGTGATGGCTGACCAATCTGGTGCGTCTTATCAAGTTTCTTTCAAACCACGATGCGTCCGATTGGTTTGGGAACACAATTTTGCCGTTCAATCGTACAATCAATCGCTCGTGTAACCAATTCTTAATAGCACAACGGAAACAAAGCTTAACAACGGCATTTTTTACGGCAATCGTGAAAAAATGTATATCGTTATATTAGTAATCGTTAGAATTTCTTTAAATATTTTGTTCAGTAAAGTGGACCTTCGTTAATTGGAATACTTTGATGCCCAGCGTATATGTCCATGTCCAGATTAACAAGTTTTCCACAACACGAATCACGCATGTACCGCGATATATTAGGGTTTGGATATTCCGTTCCTGTGAAATGATGTCCGTATGCCGAGGCTTCCCTATTAGCTGGGTCCAAATGACCGAGGTACCATGGTGCGTGGAGACCAACTGACCTTGCAGGGATCGACACATGTGCACGTAGAGCACCCGTTCTTGTCGGACACCTTGCCGAACTCGCAGTAGTTGGCGCAGACGGGCGGACACTCTTAGCACATGAAATTAATACATTATGTAATATGAAACGGTTGTCTCGGTATTTACATATTTGATTTACCAAAATCAAGTGAAATATTTAAAGTCGTAATGTATGCGGACGATACAACTTTATTTACAACAATCCAATCTTTAAACATATGTCCAAAAGACGTCGAACAACATTTAAATACATAATTAAACAAGGTAAATGAATGGCTGAAAATAAATAAACTATCTTTAGATACAAAGAAATCCAAATATATAATACACAAACTAAGAAACAAACATGTTAACAATTTCCTGCTTAATATGGATGAAACCAGAATCGAACGAATCCAAAACTTTAATCTTCTTTAGGTGACTTTGTAACAAAACCTAAGCTGGGATATTCATATTAAAAATATTTAAATCAAATGTTCTAAAATGATAGGTATATTAAACAAACTAAAACGATTTTTACCAGTAAATATAAAAGTTACTTTGTATAGCTCTTTAATGTTACCGTACATTAATTATGGCCTAATGATATGGGGTTTTAAATGTAACAGAATCATCAAACTACAAAAAAAGCGATTAGAATAATATGTTTAGCAAAATATAATGAACATACTGAGCCGCTGTTCAAGAAACTAAACATTCTTAATGTAACAGATATGCTGCACTTATAGAAATTGAAATTGTACTAACTACTGCTGTTAATGTCCATATGACATTACCAGCATATTTGAAAATTTACCATTTACGCTAAATAAAAATGTTCACAATATTAATACACGGATACATGACAACATCCATACAAATAGAGCACAACATGACTTTGCCAAACGATGCATTCGGTTTGATATTCCATTACTAATAAACAATACTGCACCTCACATAAGGAACACAATTTTAACACATAGCCTGCGAGGATTTATTAGTTATGCCAAAACATGTTTTCTACAAATTTACAGAATACAGTGCTCTTTGCCAAATTGTTATGTATGTTGACATTCTGAATAATTAACAAATAATTATATATTGTTTTAATCTTATTACTTCTGTTAATTTACGTACACAGTGTACCGTTACTAATATGTCTGATGTAGTTGTAACCATCTGCCAGTTATCAAAGTAAGATAACTTTTGATATTTTGTTTTTGAGATTTTGATATCAATTATTTGGTAATATAATTCTAATGCTTGTGTAACCGTTACTGCATCTGATAGTATGCACTTGTGTTGTTATCATTTTATCGAAAGTGTTTACGTAAGCCAAATATACTTTGTTGAAAATTAATTAAGGGGGTGGCTGCTACGAGAGCGACCAATAATGGTCTTAGTGGCAGTCTCCCTGACCCCTGTTTTTGTTTATCTACAGCTACCTGATAGTTCATGATTAGGATGTTGGTAATTGATTATATCATACATTGATTGTTTTTACTTTTATGTTATATATTCTACTTTATAATACATGTATTTAGTACTTATTATGTTAACACGTATTCAGTATTTCGTAATTGAGCTGCAGGTAGTTATGGGTTTTTAATAATGATACCGTTTTTGTTTTTACATGTGTGTCAAATAAAAACTTCCGATTCCGATTCCGATTCCGATTCGGTGTTGGCAGTGAAGTGGGTTTTCTAAGTTACGAATTACGTAAAATGACAGAATGCGTTGTGTGTGTGCGTTTTCGTGTGTGCGTGTGCGCATGTGCGCGTGCGCGCGTGTGCGCGTGTGTGCGTGTGTGCATGTTCGAGTGTTTGTGTATGTGTTTGAGCAGGTGTGCGCGTGTACGTGGAATGGCGTGTGCGAGAACGTGTGTGTGCCGAATATATCTCACTCACTAAAATAACATGGGATTAGACCAGACAATTACATCACTTATCCGAAATTTATATATTGAACAGCAGTCTGCAGTGAGATTAGAGTATGGTATCACAGACTGGTTCCCAGTCGGTAAGTTTGTGAGAAAGGGTGCATTTTGTCCCCCCCCCCCCCACCTGTTCAGTCTGTACGCAGAGAATATAATGTGAGAGGTCGAGACTGACACGAGAAGCATGTTTTAATGGACTGAAAGTGAACAGACAGTAGATATATGAATTTATATATGCCAGCGACACAGCATTATTCGATATAAAAGAAGGATTGGATTAATTGATAACTACTGTTAAAGAGCACAGTGAGAAGAAAGGATTGAAAATAAACGTAAAGAAGAATAAAATTGTGGATATGAAGGAACGTCGCGAACCATCAGAAGTCATAGTAGATGGCGAGGAAATAGAACGTGTGGAATGTTTTTAATATCTGACGTCACTAATAAAAGCGGACGGAGATGGGACGAAAGAGATCAAGCGGAGGTTGGCAATAGCGAGTTTGTATGTGTGTGTTTGTGTGTGTGTGCGTGCGTGTGTGCTTGGTTGCGTGCGTAAGCATTTGCGTGTACGTAGGCGAGTGCATGTTTGTGTGTACGCGCGTCATATATGAGTGATATATTTAATCAGAGAGTGAGTTATTCCATTTACGGTTGAGTCCAAAGTCAACCCTAAGAAGTTCAGTTCGTCTACTTTTTCAAAGTAAAAATCACAACACAGATACATTTCCACAGTCGTAAGCTCAGCCGGTGTTTGCCAAACGCGAAGTCACTGGCCACAATTATGTTGTATACAGCACCTCACAAACTGTCATTGAAACATAGTTACCTCCCACGTGTTTATTAACAATGCACCACACATTAAATAACTCTAGCATGACCGGACAAACATCGTTTATTTGACAAAAGAGTTTCAAACGGCTGACGTCGATGGATGTCATATTGTATCCACCTGGTCAACTATGCAGTATAGAGTCTGAAAAAGAGCTCCATTGAGTCACCCAGGTAGATGCCAAAAAACATCGAACAGAAACTGATGCTGAACCCGTTTTGCAGCTGTGGTTAAATTCGCGATGTTATTTATAAGTTTACAATGTTGTCATAAAAATGTTTCATGCCAGGTGTGTGTCAACAGAAAGCGACATGGCTGATGCGATCAAAGTATTTATAATCTTCTGTCATTGAGGCTTATCGAATATTGTGTACTTGAAAAAAGGTGTGGCTACGAATTATATTGAAAGGGTGTTCAGGGCGCACTGGTGTAATGTTCAGAGCATCGGACTCTCAATCGAGAGATTCCGGGTTCGAATCATCTTGCAGCCATTACGAATCTCGTTCACTCCATGTTGCTCCAGTTCACTCATGCAGCAGTAAGAATCAGCACCTGGCCACATTTACGGATATGTGTTTACGAATCGTCTTCGAGCATTAATTACAGCATGGCTGAATGCTTCCCAGAGAAGTCGAAATGGTGTTCGAATGGACATGTCTGCCGGGGTGTGATTTGTAAAGCGCTTTGATCTGCCTTAAAACTAGATAGCGCGCTACATAATAACGTTCTTTTTTTCGGTGGTACTGATTCTATTGTTATCTTTTTATCATATCCACCACGTCAAATTACCTGTGCTGAGACTTTCGCCTAATTTCTCAAGATGGTTTATGAATACTCTTGTTGTCCTATTGGTATAACATCACTGTATACGCGCGCAAGCACGAACGTCCTCAGAACATTAGTTGTAATAATGAAGCCACAATGCGGAGATATTCGAATGTCTCCGTACAGGTAATTTGACATTTGTTATAACACAATGACACCTTCATAGATTAAAATTAGCTATTCTCACGAATATTCAGTAATCCTATATAGGTGTTAGTTTATTTAAAACACGATGACGGCTCATCAAATTATGGTGACATTAAATCATGTAGTGACGTTATATTAAACTAACTATATTGTAAGTATACCGCCTCCAAATTGTGTTTAGGCGTCTAATATGCTCGAAACAGAGTACACCATTCGAAAGTTTCACCATAGAAATATTCAAATTGTAAACAGAACATCCAAATATGAATCAACCACGATTGCCTGTCCTACCCACACATTCCTTTGAAGTTCCCGAATTTGCATAGGCGGATCCAGGGGGGTATGTGCCCCCAAAACTTTGGAATGACCTATGGAATGTGCCCGCGCTAGCCTGGCGTGTCCCCATTATATATTTGGTACATGTTCCCGTTCTAGCGCCTCAATGAAGGGTGCAAAAGGAGGTTTTTAGAGAGCCTCAATGTTGATGTCTTGGCGACCCTCGTGGGGGTGCCCTTGGAGGATTTTTGAGAACCTTAAGGTTTGTGTTTTGGCGAGGCTCATTTGGTGCAACTGGAGGTTTTGCCCCTCCCCAGACTACCCTCTTTAAATCCGCCCATGATCCCTCGCACCAAGTAAACGTCGGGGGAAGTACTACTGATTAAGCGAACTCCCTGCTAATAATTACACAAAACCTACCTTAGTCCTTACCGGGGTTCGGCGGTTGTCCCATCACGGCCGTGGTGGCGACTAAAGTGATCACGGTCCATATCGACGGACGTAGGGCCGGCATAGCTGACTGCAACACACGATACACCGCTGTTAGTCCCGTATTCCCAGTCGTTTTACAATCATGACGCTTGTATAATATATATATACCTTGAACAATGAGACGATCATAGTAAACCAATCGGCAATTTGTGTACGGCATAAACATCATGTTATCTGAAGGCGACAACGCAGGGTCCCAATCTAAGATTAATGTAGTCTTTACTGGAACGACAACGACTTTACGTTGCAATCAGTAATAGCATCACTGTGAAAATCAATGCAGAAGAAAAAACAATTGTTTCAGCATGTTTCCTAAGTACGTCACTTACTCTAAGTTAAGTCATGCTTTTGTAATTAAATGAATGGTCAAAAACAAGGTTCAGTATCAAATGTATGTTAAAGGTCCTCAACCAATTCGTTTGCCCATCGCCAATCCGGTTCTTTTATGTACATATGTGTAATGTGTGAATAGTTTAACTAGTGCGCACAGTCGGTAAAAAAAATGCGTACTTATTTTTTTAATCGTCAAAAAAAGATTTGTTGTTACACCGGGTATAGCTGGCGAAAGCCAATTGCGCTGTCGACCTCCTGCATCATTTCAGTCACGTGCTTTACGCGAGATCGGCATCCCATGAATTCGAAAACAATAAGAACACACACGTGCTTTGGCGTATCAAGATGAAGATTCCAAAGTGGTTGTACGAAGGTACGAATTTGCACTATCGCAGTTAGCAGCAAGAACGCGTAGCCGTGTATTAATTCAACGAGAATTGCAACTTGCGAACGTCTACACTCGACTCGAGGCTGACTAAGCCAGGCACCAGGTCCATGACCATATCAGTCAGAGATTCAGTCAGAGGCTGTGACAACGAGCATAATATTTAATATGCTTTGTATTTGGTTACGTAGGATCTTGTTAATAAACTATGTTATTGCGACAATACATATTACAGAGAATCGATGACGTAAGGGTGCGAAATGACAAGTAACATTGGTTTGGCAATAGGCCCCTGTTGATCGTGCAAGTAACTTAGTCTTAGTCAGGGAGCAACAGTAATTTCGTGCAACAGGACGCCAAACACGGGAGTATTATATTGGTGATCATAATTATTTAAACAGTGTTTTGTGACTCACATTTTTATACTATTACTGCAGAATGTTGTTGATTTGCATTGTAATTTATGCAAAATAATTGAGATTTTTATATGATAACCATGATGGTGATGATGATTTTATTCAATATAAAAATGTAAACGTGTAAATACATAAAATATAAATACTGCTAGAGTACACCATATATAAGGATTACACAGGATAATGCTCGCACTTGTTTCCGTTGTGGTCCTTGGTGCCTGGCTATAGTTTATGTAATTGGTATCCTGTGATACTTTTCAACTGACTTATGCCAGCTATTCTTGTGTATTTACCAATATGTGTATATATTCTCATCACAGCAATATATGAATGCATAATACTTAACTTGAATTATGATGTCGCCAGAGGCCACACTGCGAACCAAGAATGGGAATGAGAGGAGGCAGAAGAGGAGCTAAGGGGGTCACCTGGGTCAGGCAGACACAGGGAGGATACATAGTCTGCGAGAGGCCCACATTTGATAAATCCAGGTAATTTAACATTTATAACAATCAACCACGTCTAAGTTATCAAAAAATGTAATGTGCACATTTACATATATATTTGTTTTCATACACATTTTAATAATAACATCTTGGACTTGGAAAACTAAGTTGACTTCTGCACTTATATTATACCCACAGACATTAATACACCTTTAAAAGTATTTAGTATATGGCGATGACTCAGAAATAAGTTTATATAATACATTATTCATTTTTGAAGAAGGTAAACATACATGTTATGAACCTTTGAATACTTGGCGAGGAAACGATACTGTTAGCATCACAATAACACCTCATTTTGTAATTTCCAACATTCACCTTGACCATTCAACCTCAGGCAGAACCGTAAAATGTCAAACAGGAATATGTGTAGTAGTTACACATGGCAGACGCTGACATGAATTTGTATACTGAAAACAAAACAAAAAATATAAATGCGCTTTACTGATACTTTATTGATTAGCAGAATTCAAATCAGTCTATAATATTGACTAAGATCAGGCATCACTGTAAAGTAATTGAAAATATTTCAATTCATGTCATGACAATGAACACCTTGTAAAGAAAAATAGTTAACAGGATATTGGACTAGTGTGCTCAGTACCACTAGTTCTTCAAGTTAATATGGCATACTGGGCAGTTGTATTTGTCCAGGATCTCGGACAAGATTCTACAGCCATACAGCATGCTGCATATTAATGGTTTGTCACGTGAATGTCCACTGACTGATCCCAATTGTGTCGTGTGTTACATCCGTGACAGATTCCGGAGTGCCGATGGGGTGTACACTGGCTTCCAAGTCAGTCAGTTAGCTTAACTGATTAAAAACCAATGTAGAATGCAGGTTGCTCGACATACGAGTATGGTGACGCCTGACTAGCTCGGCAGTTGGTGATGGAACGGTGGGTGCCCGGGTCTGGCAGATATAGCATGAGTCTTCGGGCAACTACTCTTGACGCTGTTAGACAGGTTCAGTGTCGAGCATTCTTCGGTGAACTACATCGGTTTGGATAGCGATGACATCACTGTATGTGTTCGCTGTCTTCGATGGTACTGCATACCAGCTTCCTGACATTTTGCTGTACATCCGGATCTACCTATACCGGAGACAAAGTGACAATTAGCATGGCTCTGACATCTATTATATTTTATATGTGGTGACACATTTATCACAAGTCAATAATACACTGTATTTTTATTAAATTCATCCTTAACTTTTAGCAGTGTCCATGAAAAAATACATAAATTATCCAGCATTGTTACAGTTTGTCTTTATGTTGCTGGTAGTCAGTGGCAGCCAGCTGAGTTCTTGCAATGTACACCAGGTACTTGTTATGTACAACACAAGTTTGTGATGAAGTAATGGTATTGAAAGCCTTTTCACATGTTTCAACAACAATTTGTTGATACACTGACAGCAGCATTTTACTTGCGTAAGTTCTCTAAGTATCATGAGGACTGTTATTATACTTTTCATGCCACGTTTCATATTTCTAAATTATTCTTTTTTATCACTGGTTTATGTTTTCACAAATACTTTACATTACATTTTCACTTCGCCTGATTATTATACACCTGTATACATTGTACTAATTATGTTATAAACATCACTTGAGCAAAGTCAGTTCTGATATGGTGTAGTATCCAGTCCTCAGGATTGCTCAATGCGCTTTACACTTTACTCCCTGGCAGACCGGTTAAATCGAACATCATCTCGACTTATGTGGGAAGCATTCAGCCACACTGAAATTAATATGCGAAGACTATTCGTACAAAAATATTGCCGTCTGTAGCCGGTACTCTTCATACAGCTGAGTAAATCTGAGCAATGTGGCGTGTATTGATTGAACATGTAATTCGCAGTCACATGGCGATGACCCTGACTAGTCTAGTCACTATTATTTGGGAGTTGTAAAGATACATACCAAGCATTGCATAAACTACAACATTTTCGAATTTTATATCACATTGATGTTTTTTAACAAAGAACCATAAATTATGATTTAAAAAAAAACAATTATGATTCATAATAGTTATTTTTATTTGATATTACATATGTTCAGCTAAACATCTTCCTAAATCATTTTTTCTCATTGGTTTACATTTTGTGGGCATGCGATATTAAACACTGTTGTTAAATACACATAATTATTTAGTCACTAATTTTGTAAGTTGTAAACATACAAGGTCTGTATAAACTACAACTAGCGTTTGACATCACGTGTACTAGTGTTGTTTTTTTGTACTAAAGAATCTTGATGAAGGTATCTGTTTGTTTTTTATATATACCTGACATTTTTTCAACCTCTTGCTAATTTTTGTTTCTATTGTTGTTTTGCATTTTATGTGCATATGATATTGAAAATTATTACATTATACACATCAATTGCAGTGATTGTACATGTATTTGTATTGTACTTTTAATTATTTTGTAGTCAATCTCATCAAATAGTTTCAATAAAATGTTTTTACTTTACATTGTCTTTACTTTAATTCACATGCATTTCTGACAACAATATGCAATTTAACGAGGACACACATTACTGCAAAATCCTCATGCAGACAAACAAAATTATCACATACAGGTGAGGATCCATAAATCGAGTTTGGGGGGCACAGAAACCTCCACTAGCGGCTGAACCAATTGGTGTAGTCTAAATTTTGTCGCTACCACGCCGCCATAACTTCACCCGCTCCACTGGAATGGTGATATTGGAAGACACCATAACTTCAGCTTATTATTATCACCTAAACTGGGGCACATTTCAGAAGGTCTGGGAGGACACAGTCGCGTGGGCCCATTATAAAACATTTGCAGACACACACAATTATTAAGGTCTAGGGGGCACCTGCCCCCAGGCCCGCCTGGATCCGTCTATGACATACTTGTTTACTGCTTGTATTTATAATTTTGATAACAGGTTTGGTGACAGAGTAACCACATTTGACAACACTCGTTTACCTGAAGGTGAAGAGCTTTGAAGCATACATCTACATGTGGTGTCGACACACCTCAAGTTCTGAAAAGATAGTACATGTATTAATAGTCAGCACTGATTGTTTCTAACAATAATAATTTTAATGTACTTGCAAAAGTTGCAATGCAATGAATGACCACCTGCCAAATGCAACCAATGCCAACGGTCAAAAGCTATATATATATATATATATGTACATGTATATATATATATACATATATATATATATATACATATATACATATATATATATATATATATACATGTTATGGGCATTAATTTTCACGGTGTTGAGGGGCGCTGGTTTTCTCAAAAACTCACAGAAGGGGCAATCAAAAAACCTGGTGAAACTACTGGAATATTCTTTTCCTTGTAAATAATTATATACCAAGACTACATACGATTATAATTGAATTCAACTTAAATTTTTAAATGTCAAATAATAGTAATTTTTCATATAAAAGTAATAGATTAGTTAAATTACTAATACATTACTGTTGTTAGTGAATTACGTACATATTGTTTTTGTTCAACCTATTATTATTGGTTCAATAATTATAATCGTTACGGAATATTTATAATGCATTTAACAAGATTTAACAAGATTGCCACCCAGAGAATTAACTCTAGGTGGCAGGTGGACAAGGAAGCCCTTTGGCTTATTGAGAGTCCGACCCTTTTATCTATGTGTATCCCGCCCGTCTCAGGTATGTGTCGATTTTATTTTTAAACATATTCACGCTACTAGCACCCACACAATCAGCAGATAATCTGTTCCATTCATTTACAGTCCTTTGTGAAAATTTAATATTTCTTATATCTAATCTACTCTACTCCTTTGCTAATGTAACTTCATGTCCTCTAGTCCTTCTATCTTTTTTAATTGAAAAAAAAATTCTATCAATATTTTCATAACCATTCAATATTTTAAACACTTCTATCTGATCTCCTCTCAATCTCCTGGTCTCTAGTGTTGTTAAACCGCATTTTTAGGCGTATTTCGTAAGTAAGATCCCTCAGTTTTGGTATCATTTTAGTTGCCCTCCTCTGCACTCTTTCTAGCATATATATGTCCTTCCTGCGATATGGCCTCCACGCTTGAATACAATATTCTAAATGAGGCCTAACTATTGTTTTGTACAGCGGTATTATTAGCTCTTTTTCCTTATACGTTATGTTTTGCCTAATTAATCCAAGGATTTTATTTCCCTTTGAAGCTGCAATTCCGCACTGCTCTGAAACCTTCATATCAGCACTAATGGTTAACCCTAAGTCCTTTTCTTTTACAATAATACTTAGTACAGTACCCCCCATTGTATATTCTACCTCTTCGTTCCCATGTCCTGTGTGGAGGCATTTACATTTCCCAAAATTGAACAGCATTTGCCACTTTTCAGACCATTTGATCAACCTGTCATTCTGTAAATGCTGTCTATCTCCATCACTTTTAATCCTTCTAAAAACTTTTGTGTCATCCGCAACTTTCAACACCTTGCTTGTTATTTCATCATCCAAATCGTTGATATATATTAAGAATAATATAGGTCCTAATACTGATCCCTGTGGTACCCCACTCAATACCGATTTCCAGTTTGAAGCCTCCCCATCAACTACTACCCGTTGTCTTCTGTCAATCAGCCATTGTTCTATCCAGTTTATTGTACCATTTCCTATGCCATGGGCCTTTAGTTTCAGCAGTAATCTTTGATGTGGTACTTTGTCGAAAGCTTTTTGAAAATCTAAGTAGACGATATCTACTGGTGATCCCTCATCTACCCACTTAATGATGTCTTCCAAAAAACTTAACATATTTGTTAAGCATGACTTCGCTTTAAAAAAAACATGTTGAGATGGGTTTATCAAGTTTTGTTTAACAAGAAAATCCACCATGTGATCTTTAATTAATCTTTCTAATAATTTGTAAATCACTGATGTTAAACTCACTGGTCTATAGTTCTCTGACTTGTTTCTCGAACCTTTTTTAAATAACGGTATAATGATTGCCTCTTTCCATTCTAAAGGAACCACTCCCTCTTCTAATGACAAATTAAAAACTGTTGCAAGCGGTACGCTAATTTGTTCTACAATTTCCAATAGTAGTTTGGGTGGAATCTCATTCACTCCACGTGATTTATTATCCTTCACAGCCCTTATTTTCTTAGCTACCATTTCCGGGGTTACAATTAATTGCCCTAAATAGTCTGAATCTGCCCTCTTGAACTTAGCCTCTGGTACTGGCAGTGAACTAATATTTTCTCTAGTAAACACTGAATTAAAGTACTCATTCAGATCTTCTGCCATTAAGAATCCCTCTTAATGGGATTCTCTGAATAAAGAATCCCATTTACACTATTACTATTTTCCCAAGCCTACTTAGGCTACTAGCCTACTACCATATACGACATAGACGAAATATAGTCACTATCATTGACATAGAAATATGCCATAGCGTCGTACTGTTATCTGATATTAGTCTATAGTAAAAAGGGCCCAGCCTGGCCGCCCATACCGCCATTGCCATTGACTATGACTAAAAGGTAAACAATCAAATAAATTTAGTACAAGCAACATTAATATGTATACTCATACGTCTAAATACACGTGATTATAGCTGAATAATTCGAAATTACTAACCTGTCTGGAAGAATCTTTGCGAACGTTGCATCTCATCTGTTAATGTTGTGACTGACACCACGGCACGGGCATCGGCCCACGGCCACAGTCCACTGGCACTGTCGCCAACTCCTTCTGTTTACTTTGTTTCGTTCCATAGTCGTTCCCAAATAGAAATACACCTTTATGCGTGGGTACTGTTTTTGTCTGTCTAATTTAGCCCATTTTGCCGTGTCGGTGGCATATATGTTCGTGGACGTCCACTCATTGCCTAAACTCGGAATTCCATAACATCAACAACGCCAAAGGGTGGGGTCAAAGGTCAATATCGCCCATAATTCGCAATCACGAGAAGACAAGAACGCGATTCCTCCCAAAGTTCAACGTCCATACTCAGCTAAAATCGAAGCAAAAAACCGGATCCGGTTTTTACTAAAAACGAAAGAACTAGGATATCATTGGGGAGTACTTGATTCCTTTGTTTTTTTGTGAAATTACTAAGAACCGCGAGGAGCAAAACAATCGAATTGGTTGAGTACCTTTAACGTTGGTCTTCAGTGTTCAACGATAACATGACGAAAGGATGCGTGAAGCGTATAGGGAAGTACAGGAGTTCTACGGAGAACTTGTGACAGGGTGGTTTTGGAAAATGTGACCACTGAAAATCGTGGGACATATTACGTGCGCCCGTGTACGTGCGCGCGTGTGCGTGCGTCTATATGTTTGCGCGCATGCGTTTGCGTATAAGAGTGACTGACTCAGTGAGTTAATGATTCGGTGAGTGAATGAATCGGTGAGTGAGTGAGCAATTGAGTGAGCGAGTGAGCGAGTGAGTGAGTGAGTAAGTGAGTGAGTGAGTGAGTGAGTGAGTGAGTGAGTGAGTGAGTGAGTGAGTGAGTGAGTGAGTGAGTGAGTGAGTGAGTGAGTGAGTGAGTGAGTGAGTGAGTGCGTTAGTAAATCCTTGAGTGAATGTTTTTAGTGAATGGGTGAATGAGTGAATTAGTGAATGAGTGAGTGAGTGAGTGAGTGAGTGAGTGAGTGAGTGAGTGAGTGAGTGAGTGAGTGAGTGAGTGAGTGAGTGAGTGAGTGAGTGAGTGAGTGAGTGAGTGAGTGAGTGAGCGAACGAACGATCGAGCAAGCGCGTAACAGTGCCCATTAAAAGCTGTCTCTTCATGACTTCTACATATTTGTTGGATCCCTGAGCCAGGTTCCATTATATGTGTACCCGTGGTAAGCTAAGGTCGCGGCAATGACGCATTGTCTCGTAGACAATCGCGTTGACGTAGCACGATTGTATTAAAGCATCAGATTCACGTCACTGCAGTGATAGGTCCCTTCGTTCGTAAGTCTATTAGCACGGCCAGAACATCGATATCTTCTTTTTCACTTCACCCAGTACTATGCAAACTTAGGTAGACGGGTGGGAGACTGTCAACTATATATAAAACATTTATTGTTTATTATTGAAATGAAATGTTTATAACAATGACCCACAAAGACCCTAAATACAGTTTGTTAGAAGTCAGTCGCAAGGCGAGACCACCACATTAGGGTACAGTTATGCACGGCTTCATGATAAACTAGTTCGAACTATTAATTATCTCGAACAACAATACGGAATTTGGCGTACGGCCAAATACAATACGTCTGTATTTTATTCAGCTAACGTTAGAGCACTGTACAATATATCATCCGAGGCTCCGAGATTCATTCAATGTGTGAACATGTATTAAAATATGAGCATATTCTAATGGCGATAACTGCTGCCCTTCGTTTCTTGTTCCACGGGTTGAGTCGTGTGGGAGGAAAACGTTAACAAACAAGCACACACATACATATACATACGTACATAAGTATCTTGTAACTATATTAATGGGGTTTGTAACTAATACCAGTGTATGCTGCTGTATCATATTTGGCAGTGATGCCAACTAGTTCGCGCAGTGTAATCTATGCGTACACACACACTTCTATATAACTCACAATACTTCAAGAAGTGGGCAATGTTGTGTCACTCACAACTAAATGGCATAACGCTATTCGCTGCGAACATTGCACAACTCAATGTATATATGATTACATTGATCGTTCTCTTAAAAGAACGCTGGTGAAGCATTACATTGGATAAGCGTTTTAAAAGGCACAAAAGAAATGTAACAGGAAGTTCGTGTACTTCGTAGTATTGTATTGTGCCATTATGATACGTAAATTAAACTATAGTTTACTCTAATATATTGAATGTCCGAAGGTGTTTTAGTAATCCACAGTGTTCGTCATATACCGTATACAGTTGTCTTTTTAATTTGAAATTTTTGACTCGAATAATGACTTCATATTTATATCGAAATGTAAGTTTATATGCTAACAAAATCCACAAACATACAACAATCACATTATATTTAACAGTTGTTGTGGTTAAACAAAGTTTGCCTTACAATATGTTAAAACAAATATAGTGCACACGATAAAAGATAATTCAACAATACACACGATCAGAGTTGATCAGACTGGGTAGCTTTACATCACACAAATCGCCCCACTTGGTGACACACTTACCGGATATATCGTCAGCTGCGTAGACTGGTTGCTCGTCCACTACGAATAATGACGAATTCACGCCCGAAACTCATATTTACACGATGGTACAGGTGTCGCTGCGCCGTCATTCAAACGTGACCTCGGTGTATACGTTGATTATACGGTCTGCGTGCTGTGTCTGACTGGGTTAGATGCGGTTGGGGATTTTGTCAAAACTAGTTTGAAGCTAAGCTACCTTTGAAGTAAATTTATTTCAACTTATGTTTCAGTCGATGTTGTGAGTGCAGTTATGTTCAAGGGAAACGTTAGTAGTATACTTTTGGTGTGTGTGTGTGTGTGTGTGCGCGCGCGCGCGCGTGTGTGCGCGTGTGTGAGTGTGTGTGCTTGAGTCGCACGCGCACGCGTACGTGCACTTGGACATGCACACATGTGTATGCAGATTGACGTCTTAGAATGCGGTGTTGTTTCAAACATGCACGTTATGCAAACATGTGCACTGTTAAAGCACTTTAATAGTTTGTTGTCCGATTTTGTTCAATTCGTGCATATCTGTCGAACGTATAGGGTTTCTTTGTCGGAATTTATTGCAACGCCATAAAATTCCTGTAATACGTTTAGTGAATTTGGTGGTCCATGCAACAAATATATTTTAGCAGAATCAAATGGTTGAGTTGTAATGATGTTTCGCCCAAATATTTATTTGAAACCTATGGAGACGTAAGTGGCATATTCAGGAGTTCATTAGGCCTCGCACTCTTTAGAAATTGTTTTAAATGTATAACAACTGTTGCGGCACTATGATTTAGCATATGGTAAACTTTCATATCACTAAGCTTGCCCTGGCTTCCCCTATCCGAAATCCATGGTGAGAGAAGTGGACTTTTCCCCGGGTTCACTCTGGTCAATTCGCTGTATAATCCCGTTATAGTTACGTGTTAATTTTACAGTTCCGGACAGGGCGGAAGGGAGGATTATCACGTATTTTAGATCATACTGAGACATTCGGACGTATCAGTCATACACCTGAGTGAAGTGGAGATACGTGGAGTGATCGACCTTGTCCAAGGTATGAAACCGCAACAACAAGGTCGGAGATTTTTTGCGTCGGTCCTAAATTGCGTACGAGCTACGAAAATACACTGAACGTATAGTTTTAAGTAATAATGTAATGTGTACATATTAGAGGTAAATGTTTGTCAACAGTTAATTTGTTTATAAACCTTCGTTAAAATATGTGGTCTTGTAATCATCAGCAATATGACCAATGTCAACAACAACAACTTATACATAATTAACTTAGGGATGGTTTTGTTATTAAATAGCCCACGTTAATGGAGTAATGGTAACTTATCAGCGACATTCACCGGGTTTGTTGAAAGTCAACAAAATGACATATTTGTTGACGACATATTCTCGGGATCTCAGATTACAAGGCGTTTTCAAAATAACGTCAGCGTTGAGTCAGATATCTCGTCGTCATTGTTTTTACGTGTGTAGGTGAGTGCACACGTGTGTGTCAGGGTGGGTGCTTCTCCTGAAGGATGTGATTGTGCCTGAGGAACAGTATTTATGGCTGTTGCGAGAAACACAATACGCTTATTGTTCGTTTTTTCAATGACTTTAAACTTCTTTTTGACAATCAGCACGGATTAAGACCTAAATATTCAACTGAATATGCCGCACGAGAATTAATTGATAGAATTAAAACACAAATGGATAACAATTAAGAACCGATTAGCATATTTCTCGATCTCTCCAAGGTCTTCGATACCATTGACCGTAACATTTTACTAAATAAATCAAGATATTATGGCATTGATGGCTCAACACTGCATTTATTTAAAAGTTATTAACAAACAGAAAACCATATACCGAAATTGAAGAAATCCAGTCAGACACTTTATCTATAACAATTATTGGTCCATTATTATTTATTTTATACATTAATGACTTTTCAGAAGCCAGTAACATGTTTGATTACATCATGTATGCTGATATTACAACTTTATGTAGCAGGTTAAGAACGTTTTACCACATATATATCTTACGGAAGAATTTGATCATTTATTTAGTGAAAACAATAAAAACGATTGCACGCACTATTTGTGCCCCCACCTTTATGTATTATATGCTGAGACAGGTCATAAAAATCATTTTTTCTGATGCATTAAACACAACAGCAATTAAAACGAGGCGGTTAATCAGTCAAAAACAGTTGTATGTACAATGCTGTCATATTGTTTACTTTGATTCATCCATAATTTGAACGTAAATTGGATACGGATTGCGCTTACTGATCATCCCTGCCGCTTACGAATATACCTATCTGATCGACACATTAACCGATCGCATAAACACAAAAAAGCGATGACGTAGAACGCACAACGCGTTAGGGATAGGGAAGGGAATCGAGATGGGTAGGCTTGCAGACACTCTCTATTGTTGTACAGTGTCAAGTCCTGTGAAACAAAACAGTAGTCATGGCAAAGAAAAAACAAATTACCAGTAAAAATCATAATCTTTATAAATGTTTGCGCCTGCCTACATGCCCTATGCGACACGTGGCGCCCACGAGATCTGTAAGTTCGCGACTGCGTATAACACGAAAATGCGTTGGTGAGTTCTCGTCCCAGTGCGCGTCTTTGCGATTCACTCATGGCAAGCTAACAGGCGTTTTTAAGCCACATTCAGCGCGCTCGTGATTGGTCGCTAGGGCAAGGAGCGTTTGACACATGTGTCACGCTCGTTTCATTTTGTATTTCGCGGGGAGACGTCACGGCTTGTTATATGTTAGTAAGGGGCTATGCGAACACTGACTAATTTTATGAACAGGTAGGCAGGGCTATAAGCAGACAAACTAATTTTACGAACTGGTAGGCAGGGCCCTACGTATTTGTACGTCCATCCAGATTATATTATTTAGCGTACAATTTGGACTGATACTGATTAGGACAGTCGAAATCCATTAATTGTAAATGTTGTCATACTGTTATCTTAACACATTGTAAACACGAAGCAAATAGGTGTTGAACAGCAATTACCTATGCATTTATTTAATAAAAATCTAGAACATGCACAAAACTATTAACTAATTAATTTGCCTTTAATCGAGCTAACATATTAGGGAAGACTATTCTCAATATAATAATGTAATCGCGGTCTTCAAGCTTTATTATGAATATTTTTGATGGGATGGTTGTAAAATTATTAGAATATTGTTCAGTTAGAAGAATGTGGAAATAGTTATAAATGCTAGCCAACTAATGTGTTATAAGTTGTATTCAGCACAAATAATCTACAAACTGACAAAACACATATATGGTACTAAAATAATTGAGATTTGTTTAAAGTTAGTTAAAAGTATTTTAGCCAAAAATAATTAATGTGTTCTTGTAGATGTCTAACATAATGTATACTGAATATAATCCTGCAAGAATTATGATATATTCGTTCACTCACGTACCCATTTGGCATGTTTAGCGCTGAGCTCGACTCCACAGGGCTTTTGCTTACATCCGTGTGCCCATGCAGACATTCAGAAACGTACGCATGCGTACTTAGCTATAATTAAATATGTAAATATCGTATGGTAATTGAGCTGCACTTTACTCAGTTCGTAAAGTGAAAGAGTCTCAGTAATGGTGCATAATGGCAATCCCATTTATTTAATAAAACATTTGAAAACGTGTGCACAGTGTGTATTAAACATACCACAATTATATTACATGATCGCAGTGCACATGCATTATATCATTACATTAAATTATTTGAAAAGAAAGGTATGGTATGCATTAACTACACAGTAATTAATGTACTAGTATTCGTGGATTGCATACTTGGGTAGTGTATACGTACAAACCGTATGGGTGTATTTCTACAGAATAGATATCCGGGTTGCATATTCTTTGTATGGTATTCATACCTATTGGTACATGGTGTCTATATACTTATATATTTGAACTCATCTTGGATCTTCCGAGGATATTGGCGCTAAAGATGTGAACCCATTATAGTTGCTATTATTATTACTATTATTGTTGTTGTTATTATTGTTGTTATTAGTATTGTTGTTGTTATTATTGTTGTTATTATTATTATTGTTATTATTGTCTTATTATTATTGTTGTTGTTAGTATTATTGTCGTTGTTATTGTTGTTGTTATTATTATTATTGTTTTTGTTATTATTGTTGTTATTGTTATTACTGTTGTTGTTATCATTGTTGTTATTATTGTTGTTGTTATTACTGTTGTTATTATTATTGTTGTTGTTATTATTGTCTTACTATTATTGTTGTTGTTAGTATTATTATTGTTGTTATTAGTGTTGTTATTATTATTATTGTTATTATTATTATTACTGTTATTGTTATTGTTATTATTGTTGTTGTTACCATTTTTGTTAGTATTATTGTTGTTGTTATTGTTATTATTATTGTTGTTGTTGTTATTATTGTCTTACTATTATTGTTGTTGTTAGTATTATTGTTGTTGTTAGTATTATTATTGTTATTATTATTATTACTGTTATTGTTATTGTTATTATTGTTGTTGTTATCACTTTTGTTAGTAGTATTGTTGTTGTTATTGTTGTTGTTATTATTATTATTATTATTGTTGTTGTTGTTGTTATTATTATTATTATTATTATTATTGGGAGTTGCTTGCGCGACGCACAATTGACTTCTGCGGGACTTCGGAACAGCATTAAATTCGAACACCAATTGTACCAGTCTAGTACAAAACAACTTGATCCCTCGGTCTGTGTCTTCGATATATAGTCTTCATGCTCACCCAGGCGGAAACAACTGATCAGTCACTGCGGTATTTATAGAAGCAGTTGACGCATCCTGGGAATCCGATCGTCCGAGCGACTTAGAAGTTTGAAAAAAGAAGGGGAGAGAGACATATACACCCGGAGGACGGAAGATAGGGCGGACCGCAGTAGAACGTCGGACTCCCAGTCAATCAGTAAAGAGTACTTAATTTCGGTATGTCCACTTTGCCAATGCATTTAAGAAAATACGTTGTAAATAGCTAGACACTAGTTTCTGGTTACTGTGCAAGGGCAAATCAAAGGGCTGCCAGAGGGGTGTAAAATGTCGTGGACTCACAATATCGTGGTCTTTCCTTCTCCTTCTCCCGCCCTCCCTCCATCCCTACATCCCTCCCTTCCTCCCTCCCGCCCTCTCTCCCTCCCTCCCTCACTCCCTCCCTTCCTCACTCCCTCACTCCCTCCCTTCCTCCCTCCATCCACCCACCCCTCCCTTAATTCCTACTTATTTATATCCCTCCCTTCCTCCCTCCCTCCCTCAATCCTTCCCTTCCTCCCTCCATCCATCCAACCCTCCTTTCTTCCCTACCTCTCTCTCCTTTCGTCCCTCCCTCCATCCCTCACTTTCTCCATCCCACCCTCCCTCCCTCCCTCGGTCCGTCCGTCCCTCTGTCCCTCCCTCCCTCCCTCCCCCCTCCCTCACTCCATCCATCCCTCCCTTCATTCCTACCTATCTATCTCCCTCCCTCTCTCTTCCTCTCTCACCCCCACCTCTATCACAACCACCTTTACTTGCTCCTTATGGCCTGAGCTGCTTTCCGGTTCGCTTGTGATATGCGCTATGCAAGCAGTGTATACAACAGCAATGCTCCAGGTGACACCGTTACACGGAGATGTAGCAGTATGGCGGTGGATGAATGAAGCGAAGAAAAGAAAGAATGAAGGAAATAGCGAATGAAGGAAGGAAGGACAAAAGGAGGAAGGGGAGGAAAGACGGATGGAAAAAAGGAACGTAGGAAGGAGGGAACGACTGAAGAAAGGAAGGACGAAGGGGAGGAAGGAAGACAGTTAAATATCTAAGAACGTTCACAAATGTTAACGAGAACGAGAGACAAGACTAGCGGAGGAGAAGATGTGACATCGATGATATTAGGAAACGAGAGGACCAGAGAGTATGATCTGAGAACGCTCTCCCTAACCTGCGGTGCTAGACAAGTTGCTCCAAAACAACTAATTGTGTACAACTACAGATACTCCTTGTATAAAGTGAATGAGTTTGTTTGCGTGTCGCGTACATTTCAACGTATACTTGCATGCTGAGCATTGCATCACTGCTATGACGTAAACGTGTTTTTTTTAGAGTAGGTCACCTATTTTGTCGATATACTGCTTGACGCACGTATAGAGGCCGACTAAGACCTGACAAGATATATAAAGAAGATCTGGCAGAAATGGAAATTACCTGGAATGAGGCCAAAGAAATTGCGAAAGACCGTAATAGATGGAGAAAGCTCGTCGCCCGATGTCCCGAAAGGAACAGGAAGAATTAAGTCTAAGTATCGTATTCTTATCGTGTTTTATTCTTCTCCACCTGATGTTTGTTCCTAGGACTTTTAAAATCAAAATTATGATGAAAACAACATTTCCATGATTACATACATAGATATGACCACCAAATAAAATTGTAGTCGAAAGTGTTAAAGAAATACTACGAGTCTCGTAGATTGAACATAGAACTAAACGAATGGATGTAAAAAAAACAGAAACTACGTTATTTCAATCCTGTGAAACGACATCAATCTGTAGAGAGACTAATACCTCAAGGAAAGGTTGAAGACAGCAGAAGCATATGAAGACACAGAAGACAATGGGAGAAGGAGGTGGGTAAATGGATAGGAGTGGATGTCTGGCGATTGGAGAGATTTGTAGAAATAGAAAAGCAAATTCATCATCATCAGTCGCAAGTAGAAAAACAGCACACACAACCTAAAGTAACCACGCTAAGGAATCAAGGCCTTTAAATAAAACATATTACGTAGAAATAGTTAACCCAGAGCAGTTAATCATATTGAGACGCTTTGGTAGACCTACTCAACTCAGAAAGCGTTGCGTGCGGACGCAATGCAACAGATGGCATGTTGAAACTGTATAAATTGATGAACGCGGGACGAAGTAGTATTACTGGCTACTTGTGGGTTGCTGGCACAAAGTGTGGTACGTCACACTGAATTATGACGTAACGTTCTGGCTTCAACCACATGACGAAACACAATCCAAAGGTCATTGACTAAATCGTTATTTGATTCGAACACTGGTATAATTATATTAACTAGATACCGATTGTATAATACGCCGCATGTTTTCTTTTCCGACGCAAAATTTTCTATCCTTGGGCTCTTGGAGAAAACGACGGGTGTCGTCATGCATGACGTCACTTCCGACAATAATCTAGAGCACGTGCGCGCGGTTCTCCTTCTCGTGAATAGCTACAACTCAAAACACTTCGGAAAAAAATGCGATACATTTAAACCTTCGAAACCGTCCCTCGAGTAAACGGAGTGATATCGCACATACATATATATTTCTGCCAAACATGGTCTATTCCTTGACGCCGAGTCCGGCTTTTAGTGAGTAAATTATGCGTATCATTTGTGATTTCGGAAAATCAGTTTACACTCCTCTGCAACGGCGCAGTAACCGCACCGTGAAAACCGGTTACCACCGATCCACCAGCAGACGAGCGTAGGCAGGGACGGATTCACCAGGCTCTAGAAGAGTGCCCAAACTCTCCAATTGCACCCCCCTTGAGATTCGCAAAATAAACCACTTGCGGCCGAACCAAATACATATTGGGTAGGCTGAGTCGGAGCTTCAGAACGACTCCGCTGTCGGGTCTTGAGATTGGAAGGCGGGTAGGGGTGGCTGTTGGGATTGTTTTGCCGCGATGGGTATACTTTCATAACATCTAGGGGCCATATAACGGAGGCACATTGAAAAGGTCTAGGGAGGCACGCTACTCTAGCGCTACATTCCAAAGATCAAGGGGCACGTTCCCCCAGTCCACCCTGTATCCGCCTATGGTAGGCCTACTAAGTCAAAATTATATTTCAACGTGGTCAGTTTTGCAGGGAATTAATAAACAGGCTAGCTAATAGCTGGTCCGTCTTTTCTTTCAAGAAAATTAAGTTGCGCATTTGTCACCTGGCGCTGCTGTTGTTCCTCCCATCGATTGAACAGACGGAGAGAGTGACACGTGAGTCTGATGACACTGATTCGTGTGATCTGTAATTACGTTCTTTAGCACATTCCTACTAGAGAGTGTATGCAGCGCCTCGATCTCGACTCACTGTCCCAATCGCGCCAAGCGCTCAGTTGGACTATCGAACTGAGCGCATGGCGTGATTCGGTTACGGATAGGGAGTCGAGATCGGGGCACTTGCAGACACTCTTTAGAAAGTGTAGAATATCGCAGTATTCAGCCTTAAGGACTGTATAAAGTGATTCCCACTTCACTCCCTGGCTCATTGACAATTCTACGGGAAGCATTCAACTATGCTGCAAAAACTGCACGACAGTAATTATTTCTTCACATGCATAGATTGTATATTCGTAACTGTCTGCAGCCAGGTCCTCACTAATGCAGCTAAGCGGACTGATGGAACGTGGATTGAATGAAATTGCATAATCTTCGAAACTGCAGAACAAAGATTCTAATCCGGACAAGGTCGTTGATTATGCTTGCCTCAAGTATATAACTGACTACGTGGCTTTAGACAATGATGGTTATATATATATAAATAAACATTTGTGTACGAGCAGTCTTCGCGCATTAATTGCAGCGTGGCTGAATGCTTCTCAGAGAAGTCGAGATGGTGTTCGATTGAACAGGTCTGCCAGGCAGTAAAGTGTAAAGCGCTTTGAGCAGTCCTGACGACTGGATACTGCGCTACATAAGAACTTACTTTTACTTTAAACTTATCCATTGCTAATATGTTGGCGTTTCAACAAGGATTGCCTTTGCAGACCATCAAATACAAAAACGGAACAATGTGAGGAGTTTCAATCGACGTGCTACACGACACCATGTTGGGTAACGGGGAAGTGCATCGGTAAGTACAATACCACTGCCAAGTTCGTGGAGACACATTAATTGTGTATGTAAAGTCACGCATTGCATTGTGGCATTTGATAGGATCACGGACCCAGAGGAAGACAACAGTTCATGGTGCATCAGTGTATTCTCCATCCATATCGATGGTGAATGAATTCTGAGGGAGCTACTAACATGATATCTTAATGATATGATTATTTTAACATGCGAACTACGCGTATTACATACAAGCGCGCGTACAAGCACATGTGCACGCAAACACATACATGCACGCGCGCGCGCGCTCACACATACACACACGTCACAGATACACACACAACAACTTGAACAAGAACAAGAAAGTTTTATTTAGACCCCAATTACAATATGTGTATAATATCAAATTAACGTAACATGAATAGGCATATATATTCATATATACAAATGCAGTGTAGTTTCAAATTAGATGGGGTCTGTGACTCCTATTAAGACAATAACAGTCGCTCTCATAGGAGCCACAATAATATTTTGTTTCAACTCAATTTTACCGAAGGAAGTGCAAATGTAAATGTGCAGGAAAAGAAAAGAAACCGAGATTACTTGATTACATATATGCATGTATTGGAGTATTATTGGTATGTTAAAATAAACAAATACTAGTTGTCAATAGTACACATCAATATACTTGTAAAAAAGAAAGAAAAAAAATGTGTATATGCACAAATACAATACATATCCAAACATATCACATATAATAATACAGTTTTAATTACTTTGATAGCATGTATAGCAGTTTAATATTGTACACGTATCTACGTATTTTTCTAATAAATTGTTTTTGCATAATTAGCAAAACCTCTGAAGCTATGTGTTCCAATCTTCTCTGTGACTAACTTTGAAGTATTGTTAATGACATGTGGCAAACTGTATCAAAGACATCTTTTGGCAAATTCATGTTTTGTTCTGAATGGGTGTAACTCTGTTTTTTTCCTTGTGTTGTAATTGTGTACGTAAGCATTTGTATTTATTTTCCAATTTAATAGGTAGGCAGGGAGGTCATGATGTACATATTTATAATAAAACTTAAGTTCATGTAATTTTAACATGTCATCAATTTTTAAGATATTCATTTTTTTGAAAAGTGGCTCAGAGTGTGAATTATATTTACTTATAGATAAAATTCTCATAGCTTTCTTTTGTATTTTCAACAATAGTTGATATGTGATAAAAATAACGTATTATATAAGATAATTTTAATTTCTAGGGGAAAAACATATTTTAGTCTGTTTAAGTTGCCGACTGTTTTGGAACACTTGTTTGATACTTTTTCAATGTGTTTATTCCAATTTAAATTTGTATCTAAAGCAAGTCCTAAAAAATAAATTCATCTACTCTTTCAATGTTTGTACCATTTATATTGAGCGTAAAGTTATCGACAGCTTTATTTTGCATGTGAAAAATCATATATTTAGATTTGTTTCTGTTTAATGATAATTTATTAATGTTTAACCATTCAATTATTTTAAGGAGTTCATCATTTATTGCCGATTCGATATTTCTATTTGGGAAATTACCTTGAAAATAGTTGATGGTGCTAAATAAGGTGGTATCGTCGGCATACATAATAAAGTTAAACATTTCGCTAGCTTTAGGAAAATCATTAATGTATATTATGAATAATAGAGGACCAAAAATAGATCCTTGTGGTATACCAATTGTAATAGGTAGGATATATGAACTTTCGTTTTGAAATTCGGTGTATTGTCTTCTATTGCTTAAGTAGTTATTAAATAGATTCAGGGTAGGACCTTGTAATCCATAATATCTTAGTTTAGTTAATAGTATCGAGTGATCAATTGTATCGAAGGCCTTAGAGAGGTCAAGAAAGATACTGAAAGGAACATAATTTTTATCAATTTGTGTAATTATTCTATCTATTAGTTCAAGTGATGCATACTCGGTAGAGTGTTTTTTCCTAAAACCATATTGATTTTTAACAAATAGATCAGAATCATTAAAGTATGCTGTTAGTTGACTATATATTATTTTCTCTAACACTTTTGAAATTGTTGGAAGAAGAGATATGGGTCTATAATTTAAAAAAACAGATGGGTCATCTTTAAAAAAAATAGGAATTACTTTAGCGAGTTTAAATGTATCGGGAAATATACCAGTATTTATTACTTGATTTATTACCAGGGTTAATGGTTTGATGATGGAGGGTTCAATTATTTTCAAAAATTTACAGGAAATACCGTCACAGCCACTATTGATTTTATTGGGAAGGCTTTCAATGGTTTTCTTGACTATTTCTTCATCAACATTTAATAGACTGAAAACGGAATGGACATTATCATTTAAGTAGTAATTATAATCCTTATTACCATTGTAATGAATGTCTTGTGCTGTCGACTGACCTATACTTGTAACATAGTTGTTAAATTGGTTTGCAATAACCGTTTTATATGTTATAGTTATGCCGTTACTTTTAAACAAAACAGTGTTGTTTGTATTGTTTTTGGAAATAAATTCATTTATGGTTTTCGATGTATTTCTAATGTCATCTTTATATCGGTTAAAGCGTGACTCAAAGTACATTTGTTTTTGCAGTACGAATATTTTTCTTTAATATTAAATTACATGTTTTTAGGTTAGTTTGAAAGACTTCGTACATAGGTAAATTTGGATTAGACATTTTTTATTTCTTATAAAGCGAGTCTCGATATTTGATTGAATTTAGAAGACGGTGTGTGATCCAGGTTGAATGCTTATGTTTGTATTTATTATATTTCATGATTTTAACAGGCATATGCTTATTCTTAGCATGCATAATTTCTTCGTGTATTATGTTATAATTTAAATTGGGGTCAGCTGTAGGAGATTTGTTTATTTTGTTATACATTGCATCCGAATTTATCTCAAGTTTAACATTATGCAGAGCTGCCTTATTTTGTAGATTTACTCGAACACATTTTGGAGGAGGTTTAGATTTTACGTTGATATTCATGATTAGGAAGTAAGGTTGATGATCAGAAAGGGTATTAGTGAAGATTCCTGCAGTGCTATATAATATTGATTTATTTAATTTACTGAAAAAGTTGTCTATCAGTGTTCCGTTTGTTCTGGTAAAGCGAGTTGGAAAGGTAATTTGTGGATAGAGACTGTATGAAATTATAGTATCAAAGAATTCACTGTATATTTTGTTCTCGTTTATTTTAAGTAGATTGATATTGAAATCGCCTGAAATTATTAGATTATTACAACTTTCTAGAGTAGCCATTGTTGTTGAAAATTCAGCTATGAAATCTATCATATTTTGATTTAATGACCTAGGCGGTCTGTATATGTTTCCAATAGTAAGTGTTTTTGATAAGCTGCCTCCAGTTACTTGAATTACTAACCCCTCCCAATGTTCATACATGTTGATATTCTTAAGTACATTATATTTATATTTATTATCTACGTAAATTATTAAACTCCCTTTGACATTACAATGTTTCCCCTGAGCAATTAAATCATATCCGTGTAAACTGAATTGAGATAAATCGTCATTATTTGACTTCCATGTTTCTTGCAAACATATAATGCTAAATTTAAATTGTTTGTTATTTAGAAGCTCTACGAGTACTTGTGAAACATATCGATATCATAGTATGAAGAACAATGGGTCAACTGAGGTTCATTTTGTTCAGTACTATTTTCGTTTATATCTAGAAGATTTATTAAAGAACAGTTTCGGATACCTCCCAAGTGGGAGAGAAATGTCACATCAGAAGTCATTGCTTAGGTTCGGACATAAAACAATAATATAGCCAGCCATTGTACGTATGTTAGGTATTTTACAAAAGAGTGAACTTGTGTGTATTTATTTCCTGTGCATATGTGAATGTTAAGAAATACTCCGTGTGCGACAATGCATATAGCAGAGTAGTCAAGATTAGACTTAGAATAAATAAATATAAAAGATAAGAAAAAAACATGACAGATTGGGTGTTGAGTCATGAATATAAGGTGTAACGCCAGGGAAAGGGGTGAGCTATGTTATCAACGGTGACTGCATATAGATTAACAGTTGTCAAACTAAAAATAATAATAGAAGAGATATAATGTCGTGATTAGTCCAGTATCAAGATATCAAAAGTAATTAAGCATTACTGATGTTATGAGGAGAGAAACGATTAGTTATAATACTAGTTATTTAAATGTCATTCATACAAAAAGAAAAAGAAAAAAAAAAGAGGGCATGAATAGCCCATATATCATCAGATATATCAACAATACTGCAAACTGTAATTGCAGTTGGTCATACAGCATAAGTAGATTATGTAATTTATTTATTTTTTAACCGACAAAAGAACAGGAATACATAAAAAATATAAATACATAAAAAATAGAATCACATAAAAAATATAAATCACACAATAATCTTGAATGTATTACAGATTATCAAGTTATCAATGCTTTCATTGACAATAACGTACAACTGGAGATCATTTATAGATGTACAACTGGTGATCACTTACATATGTACAACTGGAAATCATTTACACATGTGATTTCTTTGATTTTATTGCTGAGGTCTTTGACCATAATTTTAGCGTTGGCAGTCCAGCAGTCGTTGATCTTTTTTTGGTTTTTCAGTTTTCTGCATTCATAAGCCAACATTGACCTACGACTTGTTAAATCTTCGTTAACGAAGACCCGTGCATTGCTATTTCTTCTGTTGTAGTCTTTCAGGTTAAAGCGACTGCGGAAAACGTTATCACGCTTTCGCTCTGTCTTAAAGCGCACAATGATTGGGCGGGACCCCGTGGCTCGTTTAGCGCGAAGGCGATGGCTTCGCTCTATGTCTTCTCTAGTTAGTGGCGGCGTAGTTTTCGTCTTGTCATTGATAATGTCAAGCACTATGGTGTCAGTGTCCTCACCCTCGCTTCTTTCCGCGATGCCGTGGAAAGTTAAGTTTGGGCGACGAGTATATTGTTCAAGTTTGTCAGCTGATTGCTCAAGCGTGTCGACCCTCGTTTCCAGCTGGGCAATTCGCGAGTCCTTCGCTCGTATTTCTTTTGTCAAATGTTCGATGCGACCGTTTAGAGTATCGAGTTTTTCCGCAATGTCACGCGGATACAACGCACTTTTGAGTTTCGCCAATACGGCATCGTCACTCAGTAACTCGATTAGACGTAATGCGAGGGCCTCCGGATCGTCCGAACTGTTTCGACGTGTCTTTGGTGGCATGTTCGGCACTGTGGTGGATGTTGTGTAATCACAGGTGTAGCGATTGTTGTTGGGCCTTGGTAGTTGTTACATAACCTTGGTCGGTTGTTATGTCTGGTCAAGAGCGACGTAGTCCTAGGGAAGCATTCATGGAGTGCACTAATAAAGGTAAACAACAACGCTACCTTTGTATATATGCGTGCGTTCGTGCGTGTGTGTAATTTATGTTGGAAATAACGCGGCAATTAGCGGACGAGCCGTTACATTTTTGGACATATGTATGCAACGACACAACCATAGACCTACGGGAAAACATAATTCTGTCAACTTTCGCTGTAGTTCTCAAAATCGACTTGATTGATAAGATTTACTACGAACACAAAGCCATTGTTCACCATATAAATTGCACAAACGTTTATTTGTTGCATTTCAAAGTCGGGTATATGAGTAATACGGTGTTAGCAAGTTATTCCTTCTATCGAATGATGTAGAACCTCCAAGCTGCGCCATCTGGTGGCTCGGTAACTTTGACAAGCAGTTGTTGCACCACCGTTTCTCGCCTTAGACGGCTCAAGCTGTTGTTGCACCACCGTACCTCGCTTTAGACGGATCAAGCTGCAGCACACCGGAAACACAAGTCAAAACAATAAGAAACAACATCACCGCAAATATTACAAAACGTATTATGTCAGTTTATTTAAACAATAAATCAAGTTTTGTAGAATGGTTCTCTGACGATAGTTTGATAAAGAATGTTTCTACTAAAGAGGAGATGCTGGGTTCGAATCTATGCAGTGTTTTTCGTTTTTGCTGTAGGCAACTTCGCAATGCGTGAAACATTCGTAAAGGCGTCATTAGATTTCGACCATTGTTCTTGCAGAGATTGGATGTCTGCTCTGACACTGGAAGATAATGAAAGATACATTTTCAACCGGGTCTCTTTTTTATAAATACCGTCTTGCAGCAACGAATGCTGTAGATACAAATGCAAATTACAAAAAGACGACAGGTATATATGCATACATACATACATACGAACTTGCGTACGTACGTACACGCGTACGCACGCATGCACGCACATTCACGCATATACGCACACACGCACACACGCACACACACGACGCACGGCGAAACAAGAACAAGACACATAGACAAACAGGGCGACGTCCTACCTTGGGGTTGTGATTCCATGCACATGAATGTTAGACAAGGGCCGAGGCAGCACTTCTTTTCCCCCGCGCAGTCGGCATCTATTATACACTTGTGTTGCGTAGGCTTCGTACACGGCACTGATGAAGGCTTAGAAGTAGTCGGGCAGTGGCCTGGTTTACGCACTGGAAACACGACGGAACCTGTGTTAAAGACGACACCCTCCAACTCTAATAATAACAATAATAACAATAATACAAGTTCTTTTACCGCGCGATCTCTCTAATAGTTAATCGATGCACTCACAATACAGAAACACTATGAAACAATTAAAATACTGTAAATTAGTTATAAATTAATTAATTTACAAAATAAATAAAAAATTAATACATAAAAATAGATTAATAAATAACAATTCTAATGTATGCTAAAAGATATACGTTGACTTGTGTGGCTACCGACAGTACAGCAGTATAGCTGCAGGTGTTTTGCTAATATCACAATGAATAATGTGGCCGATTTCGGAAAAAACTACCTGTTGACATAAACGATTCGAAACCATTATGTATCGTTACAAACAATACCAGGACGTCTATAATCAGCGTAAAACTAATTTGGTTGTACACGTGTTTTATAAAAACTTTTTATCATTTTATTTTCATATCCGTTATGTTACATTTTAGTTAAAGGATATTGTTATCCTGAAGTTATTGCAATAGGCTAGTTCTACGACGTATGCATACTAACAAGGAGGCAATATTGAATTCATAACTTGACGCTAGCTGAATGATGCAGGATGCATTTCAAAGAATAACTTACCTCCAACACAGGTTGGTATCGGCGCGCACCCGACACACATTGGTTGTATCAGTACGCATCTAGTGCCTGGTCTACAGTATATGTCCTGCAAAATTATTCAAATCGTTGAAGACAATTTACGCAGAAATACATTTTATGTCACTTCTTGGATCTAATCAATTCATATCGCTACACAATAGATGGGAAAAGGAAAATTGCTAGGCTTATGTGCATGCAGAAGTATGACATTGTGTTGTTGTTGACCTAATCTACTGAACTATTACCTAGTAATAAGGTTGTTCAAAATGGATGTTGAATAAGTGAAGCTATCTGACATCCCATCGTATATTTTTTTTAAATTGTGGCTCCAAATAGTTTTCTTTATAACAAAAAACTTTGGGCAAAATATTGTTTAAGCGAGACGTGTATCCGGGAAAAAGATAGATTTAGCAGACGTCTTTGCAATGTAACATTTTATATATATGTAAATATTCTTGGTGGGTGAAGCTTGCCGGGGCTCACGACATAATTGTGGTTGTGACGCAGACAAACAGTGACGTACTGGATATGTAAAATGCGTTTCACAGAAAGTACGGGTTTTACCAGAATTTCTGTAAAAGACTCGTACGGTATTTGAAGCAAAATCAGTATAATAATTTATATGGGTTGGCTGGAATGTAGACTCTGACATAGTCGAGTGTTTGTTCTGCGGATATCATATTTCCCTTAATACAATTCACTGTTCTTTATCCCAGCCGGCGAAACCTGACTTGGCAAATGCAGTTCAAATCTGCCTTCTTCATTAAACATGTTTTAGCTGTTTTTCTTGGTGCATTGATGAATCGGACGTCATGTTGTCACGTGTCTATAGTCAATGAAAAACTGAATGGGTAGACGAAACGTCAATGTGCCTTTTTCATTTGTCCATGTTTAACTGTTTTTTAATCATTAACATAAAATATGAAATTAAGATTTCCTAGTAACGACGACACATGTGTATGTGCATTAACGGAGAGATAATGCTATTTTAACTGTCTAACATGATTTTTGGAAAGATGTGCAGCAGTTTCTAGTAATTAGTTTTCCATATTGAAATCTAGTAAGGCAACTGATTATGATGGAAAAGCTAATTTCTAATGTGGACACGATGGAGTGTTGGTTACACGCTCACCGCGCATAGTTGGCTGCGACATACGCACTCAGGACACCCGTATTCGTCCAATCGAAAGCCATGTATGCAGATGAGTTTGCACTCGAATGGCGGACAGACTGGTTGCCTACACAGGGCCTCGCAAGCCTGTTGGGTCGCGAACCTGTTCCCGGTCCTTCCGCATCCTCTGCGGAATTTCTTGCACACGTTCCTGCGCTTGTTGTAGTACCATCGCATCAGCGGCGGGAAGCAAGGACCCCGACGTGCCCGCAGACTGCACACGTTCTTGTCAACTATGGGAACATAGACACACCACGTCTCTACCATAATGCATATATCAAATGGCACCTTTGCAAATTGCATGCAGCTGTAACCGTTGGAAATGGTGGCGTAGTGGTACAAGTAATCGAACAACGCCCGTTTATTGGTGACACTACGCCGCTGTTGAGACCGATTACAACGGAATGCATGTTGCAAAGGTTCCAAGTGATAATTAGTCCACACTCTTGATGAAATAATTGAGCCAAATCCATGTTGAGGACTATGTTCTGTATTGTCCCAGACGGTTGATATGCAGGTTTTCAAAACAGTTCTGAATGCGCTGACCGCATTATGACGTAACAGAATAGTCTTGGTTATAATTCTACGTTTGCGATTGTGAAATTGCAATTGCACGGCTGTATTGCACAGGGACGATTACACTCATGTATGTAATAAACAGCCCCGGAAAAGGCGAAGGGCAGAACAACTTATCGCATAGAAAATTGGAGGGAAAGATAGAGAGAGAGAGAGAGAGAGAGAGAGAGAGAGAGAGAGAGAGAGAGAGAGAGAGAGAGAGAGAGAGAGAGAGAGAGAGAGAGAGAGAGAGAGAGAGAGAGAGAGAGAGAGAGAGAGAGAGAGAGATGAGAGAGAGAGAGAGAGAGAGAGAGAGAGAGATAAGAGAGAGAGAGAGAGAGAGAGAGAGAGAGAGAGAGAGAGAGAGAGAGAGAGAGAGAGAGAGAGAGAGAGAGAGAGAGAGAGATAGATGGCACAAACAGGATGTAAATGGAAATAACAGGAAATAAACGCCGAAAACCGTGCCCGATGGAGAAGATTCGTTGGTGGCTAATGTCCCGTCAGAGAAGAAAAAGGCTTAATTCAAGTAAGTCAGTGTAATAAACAACGACATTTTCATTTATTTTTTACAAAACAGGTATCCCGTGTAACAGCAACGAGGGGACCTTACGAACGTTGGACAACACCGGAGGACATAGAATTAGTGTGATATTACGGGAACAAAAGCTGATGTAATAATTTTAAACATCCAGAGAGGATGACTGGCATCATGAAAGGTGTCCTTTGTCGAACAAAGTGGAATAAGAGACGGTCCGAGGAAGAACTTGATCATCACAGATGTGACCAAAAAACGATTAAACAACATTTCTTCTTCTAACTAGGTACTCCATAGAATCACCACATGTGAAAGGGCACATCCTTTAGTTATCACCCAGTGTTAGTGTTCTACCAAAACCATGAAAGGGACGAACCCAAAGCCAAACAAACAACGCTGTCCGAAACCATCCTTCAGGATGTTTCCCAGAAGCAGAACAAACGTTGCACCGTTGATAGATTAGGCGGTTCATGCCGCTTAACACCGAAGGCATGGTGCAAATTATCTCGGCTGCTAGGCCAGACAAAGCGACCCATACAAGAAGGAAGTACTCACCTTTGACACATACGCCGACGGGAGGACACGGTTTCTTCAAACAGTGACTTAAAAGAACCTCGCACTTTTCGTAGTCTTTACATTTGACATCCTGCAAAGACGTCCGTAATCGACAATGGTGGTAAAACAGAACTGAATCCTAAGGTCCACAATACCAGACGATTAATTTATTGGTAGATGTGCTAACGTTGTAGAGTGAGTCCATCACAGATTATACCATTGTCATAGCCCATGAGTATACATCAGCCGTACAAAATGTTTCTTATTCTGTTTGATTGTGGCATGTGTAGTATTTAATGGAACAGTTATTACTTACAAAGTATGATATCGATGCATAATCATCAAGGCCACGTGACTGTCAAGACAAGTGTATTGCTACCGTTTTTATCCGCTAGGTGTCACCATAATAATGAGTGCCACTACGAAATCTACATGATACTATACCCCTTTCCACCTTTGAATAAGACAAAACCATGATTATTATAATGTATGTACTCGAATAGAATGGGAAGAACATGTTTAACTGTCAATCAGAATTCACAAGCTTAATGTAAGATCTTGATTACTAATTTGGAATAATATCTGATTATAAAATCTTTTTTTTAAAGTAATATTACACATAACCAGCTGTGTGAGTACAGTTTAATGTATCACAATGTGTGTGAATGTAGTTCAAGTTTACAGTCTGTGTGAACACAGTTAAAATCTTCGTAGTCTGAGGGAAAACAATTCAAGTCTACACACGCTGTGAGAACACAGTTCAAATCTTCGTAGTCTGTGGGAAAACAATTCAAGTCTACACACGCTGTGAGAACACAGTTAAAATCTTCGTAGTCTGTGGGAACACAATTCAAGTCTACACACGCTGTGAGAACACAGTTCAAATCTTCGTAGTCTGTGGGAACACAATTCAAGTCTACACACGCTGTGTGAACACAGTTCAAATCTTCGTAGTCTGTGGGAAAACAATTCAAGTCTACACACGCTGTGAGAACACAGTTCAAATCTTCGTAGTCTGTAGGAACACAATTCAAGTCTACACACGCTGTGAGAACACAGTTCAAGTTTACATAACAAAGTCCTTAAAGTATTGAGGACTTCTGCGATTACGGCTGGGTCGGCTGGGTCGGCTGGACGGTACTGGTTCTGTCAGCTTCAGCTGGTACATCATGATACTCAAGCAGCAGTTCAGGCGTACTACGTTGCTGAGATAGCTGGTAGTGACTATGCTCTCCGTGTTCTGACTCTCGTGTTTGGTTACCGTTCACAGCTTCCCGGCACACTCTTGAAATGAGACGAGTTCCTGGTGATGTTATGATCACGGTGAGATGCAGTAATCATTGGTCCTTTCTTCTGAGTTATGCGATACAGTCCGGGGCGGTATGTTGGTGTTTTTTTCTCCGCCTAGGCTGTCTCACCATTACGGCATCTCCTTTGGCAAAAGTGCAAGGCTTGGCATGAGAACGATGATCTGCATAGGATTTCATTCTTGTTTTTGCTCTGTTGTCTGCATCACGGATCAGGTCATCACTCATTTTTGATTGAGATGAGGTGTGTAGTTTCATCTTCTGTTCGCGACCAAAGAGAGCAGCATAGGGAGATACGTTGGTTGTGGTGTGGGGCGTTGCATGATAGTTCCTAAAGAACTTGTTGAGTTCTTGTTTCCAAGGAATTCCCTCGGACGTTGCAGCTTTGCCAAGATTCCGCGTAAAGCGTTCGGCTTCGCTATTGGCATGGGGCCAACATGGAGTCGTTTGCGGTATTTGAATCCCATGTGTGCATCCGTTGAATTCGTATGTTCACTGTTGAAAGGTGGTCCATTGTCTGATTTCAGAACCGTGGGCATGCCAAACACAGATACCACCTTGTCAACCACAGGAATTACTGTGTTGGCAGAAGTTGATCGGACAATCGCGACGACTGGATATCTCGAGTAGTCATCAATGATTACTAGCAAGTATTCCCCAGATGATAATGGTCCGTAGAAATCAGTAGACAGTTCTCTCCAGGGTGCTTCTGGTAACGGGGTGATGTTGAGATGTTCATATTCGATTCGTGGTGATGCTGCTTGGCAGGGATCACAGTGTTTGATTGCAGTTTCTGTCATTTGGTCAATGCAAGGAAATCAGACTTTTATACGCTAGAGAGCCTTTGTCTTTGTAATTCCTTGGTGCCCTTCGTGTGCCAGAGCAATCGCACATTTTTGCAGTGTTGCTGGAATAACAATGCGGCTTCTTCTCATGACAATGTTTGCATTTGGAGCAACTGTCAGTTCATAACGCAGGTTGTGTAAAGGTCTGAGTTTGGTGTCTGCAGACCTCTGGATGCTTTTCCGGTGACCATCTCGCATTGCTTTCACAACTTGTTGAAGCACGTCATCCTTGATTGTTGCTTATTCAATCTCTTCTAGAGTGATGGCTTTTGGAAAAGCATTGACAATGATGAAATTTACATACTCTTTCGCTATCTTTGCTTCTCTTTCCGACATGTTACATCCTGAAGTGGGATGTCGTGACATGTAGTCGGCTGGATTGGTTTCTCCAGGTTGGTAGACAATGTTGAATTCATACTGTTGGAGTATCAGAGCCCATCGTTCTATTCGTAATAGTGGTTTGGAGTTTGGATTTCGTAGGATGCTCACGAGAGGCTTGTGGTCGGATGAGACAGTGAAAGGACGTCCATAGGTGGAAGTGATGACATCCCGGCCTCACCGCTTCTCTTTTCGTCTGTGAGTATCTACTATCTACACCAGTTAAGGCTCGGCTTACATAGGCGATGACCTTTGATTGTCCATCTTTGTCTTGCTGTACAAGGATTGCGCCGAGTCCCACTGGACTTGCGTCGACGTTCAGAGAGGTGTCTTTGTTCACGTCGAAGTAGGCATTGGCAGCATCTTGCGACTGTGCATCTTTTAGCTTGTTCAATGCATTATCGTGGATTGATGTCCACTTCCAACTGCGGTCACTCTTGGTGAGATCACGTAACGATTCCGTGATAGAGGCCAGACCTGGGATGTAGCGAGTACAGTAGTTTGCTAGGTTAAGAAGACTTCGTACTTCTTTGGAATCCTTTGGCGGTTCGGCTCGCTTGATGTCCTGGACTTTCTTTGGGTCAGGGAATACACCATTGGCACTGAAGATATGACCAAATAACGCAAGACTGCTCATGTTAAACACACACTTGTTCTTATTCAGTGTAAATCCCTTCTCTTTGAGTGTCTCAAAGACAGCTTTCAGCGACTTGTCATGTGCTTCTTGGTTTCTTCAGAAGATGAGGATATCACCGCTGATGTTGATTGAGCCTTGGATTCCCTGAATGCAATTTCGGATTGCATACTGAAAGATTTCAGCAGCGGAACTAATGTCGAAATTTAATCGCTTGTATCGTTGGAGACGACAGTGCATGCTGAAAGTGGTTATGTATCGTGATGTAGCATCCAGCTCACGTTGATGATATACTTTGCTGAGATCCAATTTCGAAAACACAATAGCACCGTTGAAGTCGAATAGGATGTCATCCATTGTAGGAGTGATGTGTCTTTCTCGTTGGATCGCTTTGTTTGGTAGGCGCATATCAACGCAGATTCGTACCTCGTTGGGTGATTTGGGTTTGGGTACGGCTATTATGGGTGATACCCATGGTGTCGGTTTATCAGCTGCTTCGACGATATCAAGCTTTTCTAGTCTGACAAGCATTTCTTCTACTTTGCGCCTCAGGTGGAATGGGATTCTGCGATGACTTTGTGCCGTAGGTTTTACTTCAGTGTCGATATGAAGCTTTATTTTGGTGCCATTGAGCTTTCCAAGACCTTCGATTATTTCTGGGTACTGAGAAGCGATGTTATTCGCAACTGTTGTGCTACTGACAGCATTGGTTATATGTAGCAAACCAAGTTCGGTGCACTTGTCATATCCCAGAAGACATCCGTGATTTCCGTAGATGACATAGAAGGATGCAGAAATCATCTTCTGTCCTGACACTGGATCAGCTGTCACTTTCCCTAGAATTGGGATTGGCTCTTTCGATCCATACGCATGTATCTTCTTGGTGACTGCTTCAACAACAAGGTCGGTGCATATGAGATCAAACGTTGATTTGTCAAGTAAGTTGACATTGGATCCCGAATCTATGAGGAGTTCCACACAGTCTCCATTGATGGTGACAGTTCTGCGTGGATGTGGCGAATCACCTTGTAAGTTGCCAATGACATATATGTACTCATCCTCACTGCTGGATGAAACAGCAATCTTGTTTACGTTGGACATGCGTTTGCCTGTAAACTTGTTTTGTGGATCCTTTGTGATTGTGGATCTGGTGAACTGCCTGGGTGACACCCTACTTTGTCTTGTCTTTATTCGGCAGCGCCGAGCAAAGTGATTGTTCCTTCCACAAGCATGGCCTTCCTGACCAAACGGAGGACTTTGGTTTTTGTGCGGATATGCACCACCGCAGTGGCCGCAGATGGAGTCACGTGCGGTGTCACGTGTGATCGTTTACCTTGATCGTGACGAGAATGGTTTTGCATGTTTAACGTACACTTTGTTCACCGATTCCCTTGTTTCAACTTCGATGATGATTGCTTCCTGTTCAGCAGCCTCCATGGTTCGACCTTAGTCGAGGACCTCTTTCAGTGTTATTCCATGAAGTAATGATCTACGTCGCACTTTGCTTGATTTACACTTTTGTGTTATTTGAGCTGTGATTTCGCTAGCGACGTTGACAAACTCAATGTCTCGCGCTAATGTACGCAATCTCGTGACGAAAGTGTCTAGTGTTTCGTTTTGTAATTGTTCGGCTTTTCGGAACTCGTATATACCATACTTTGTCAATTTTACAGGTTTGAAATGGTTGGACAGTTTCGCTTTAATAGTTTCAAAACTGTCATCTTCTTCTCTGAGTGTGTCATCAATGTCAAATACTCCCTCACCGGCATAGCCATAGTGCAAGAGGAGTGCTTTCTTCCTAGCGAAATTTGATATGTTGAGAGATATTAGGAAGTTTTCAAATCGATGGAGCCATTTTTCCCACCCTGGTCCGGATGAAACTTGGTCTGTTATGCCAAAGCACGGGTATGGTGGTAAGCTCGACATTGTTCTTATTATCGCCCACAATGCATTTTCAAATGTTCGTTGGACAGTTAATGTGTACGTAAACACGGTACAAATGGGCAGGATAGGTTCATAATATCCTCGTCGCCAAAATGTAGTATTTAACGGAGCATTTATTACTTACAAAGTATGATATGGATGCATAATCATCAAGACAACGTGATTGTCAAGACACGTTTATTGCTACCGTTCTTATCCGCTAGGTGTCACCATCATAATGAGCCACTACAAAATGTACAGGATACTTCAGCATGTATCATATTACTGGAACAACACTCAATTTGTAGCTGGCGGGAATATCTTGGGCTCGGATCATTGTGGATATCGGTGCTGAAATTTCGGAAAATACGTGGAAGGATTGAAGAAATAAGAATTGTTATTACATAAATATTTCTCATAAACTATCCATAGACATATATTAAGAAACACCTGTAGTTAACCGGTAGTCAGAGAAAGTGTATTATTTTGAGGAAGTTAGTCGTATAGGCTTTAGCCAAAGCTTCGGTGGGCGATAGTCGGGAAAATCGAGCTTGTTGATATGGCTAGTGTCCCGCGTATTCGCTAGGGCACAATAGAACCGAACTAAACAAGTCAATCTAGCGTAAAGTGTTTGCGCACAATAACAGTCTTCTAACAGACTACATAGTAAATAGTGTAAACACAGCTGACTAGATAAAAAAAAATACGAGTAAATTCCATCTAGTATGGCGCGCCGTACAAACGCAAAGTAAAGGCAACGCGACATTTGGTGTGTGTCGCGTGTAGCAGTTTGATTGACTTTGCGATGTCCGGCTCCGATAAGACGTATGCCGAGGCAAAGTTGGTAGGTTTGGATGTCGGGGTTATATAATAATAATAATAATAATAATAATCTTTATTGATACATAATGTTAAGTATAGCACAGATGTAGCAGTAATATGAAACATGTATACATTACGTATCAAATGGAACGAAGCAACGCATTGCTTGTGTTCCTTATTCATGTCATATATGCAATGAAATCTGATTCGTGTAAAAAATAAATAATAACAAAAAAAACATTTGTGCTCACGTTAGAAGTTTAAAGAAGGAAATAGACGAGTTAGACGAGTTAGACGATATAGTCAGGGTGTTTATAGGAAACACAAACGAGGAAGGGAAGTCAGGTGACATGACAATGGAAATGAAGGACACAGGTCGTGTGGTGAAGGATGCTAGGGAGATAGTTGACGAGACTGTGAAACAGAAGGAACAAGAGAAGAAGAAGACAGAGGGACGGAAGAAAAATGCCGGGCAGAGGAAAGATAAACGGGCCAGTGGGGACGGACAATCATGAGGTCAGACTGTAGAGAATGAAGAGAGAAGCGATAGCAATAGAGGCGATCAAGAGGTAGATATTACAAAGGCAGTTGGTAAGAACGTGAACCAAAAGACTGAGAAGAAAGCAGATGGAATTAGACAAAGTGTTCAGCAAAAGAAAGATAAACAAGTCGATGTTGAGGAGGTGCAACAGAAGGAAGGCAAGAGTTATGCAGATGCAGTAGTTCATAGGAAAGAATGGAAACTGCTAGTAGTCAAGAGGGATTCTGTTATCAGGAAATTGGACAAGACAACAATAGGGGAGGATATGACAATATGTCTGTCTACCAGGGGCGAATATAGAGGATGTCACAGAACGAGTAGGTCAGGTCATGGGTAACAGCTACGGGAGACCTATTCTTGTGCACGTGGGCACCAATATTGCTGAGAAGGAATGCACGACGGACATTTTTGGCAAGTATAGGAGACTGGTCCGCACACTGAAAGAGGCACGCATTGGACAAACCTTGTTATCGGGTATACTGCCGAGAATGGGTGGCAGGGAACAGTACTACAAGAATTGCAGAAGAATGGCCAGTAACACACTGTTTCAGAAGTTGTAGACATGTGGGCAAGATTTGTAGGGAATGAAGATTCATTGTGGTGTGATGGGCTTCATCTGACAGGAAAAGGAGCAGCAGTTCTAGGGAGTGAGTTCATCAGATGGATAGACGAAGGCACAGGCACAGTTGAGTCCTTAAACTAGATGCGCAGGGGATACGTAGAGCCACGTCAAAGAGATGGAACAAGCAAATCTACAAGGAAAGGTTCGCTAAATATCCATGAAAATGAACTCAGATTTGTATGCTTCAATACCAGAAGCATAGTAAATAAGACAAGCGATTTATAAATCATGGTAGCATTGATATTGACCCAGATGTAACAGGCATCACACAATTATAGGCAAAGGAAGGCATGGTAGATGCTGAACTAGTTCTATAGAGTTATGTCATGTTTAGAAATGACAGACAAGAGGGAAGGGGACGCGGGGTCATTATGTACATTAAAGAATGTATACAGACATATAAAGTACGACGGAAAAGTGAAACAGATCACGATTAAACTATTTGGTGGAACATATTTACAAGAAAGTCAACATTAACAATATGACTAGTTTATTGTAGCTCTTGAATACAACAAGAGGATGATATAAAACTGCACAATGCTATAAAGGAAAGGGGAATGTGTTACATTGGGTGATGTAATCACGGATACATTAAGTGGAAATCACTAGAGAGTGCTGTAGGTGATGTGCAACATTTTCTGCTTGTAATACATGACTGTTTTCGTACTCAATATGTTTTGGAACCAACCAGAAGTGGGAATGTTTTGGATTTAGTGTTCTCTTCACAAAACGAATTAGTTGATAATGTGAAAGTATATGAACCTCTGGGATCAAGTGATCATGATTAATCCACGTTAATATAAAAATACAATCAGGAAATAATTGTGAAAGCAACAGAGGAGAAACTTCAACAAACGCAAATACAAACAAATGAGAACATATTTAGCACACATAGACTGGACTACCTTAATGAAGAACAAGACACCAACATAATGTTGGACCGTTTTGAGAGGTGATATTGTGGGCATTATTGATAGGATTTGTTCCCCTGAAAAAAGGGAAATGATCCAGGAAGAAACACCTTTCAAAGGAGGCTATACATAATATTCCTTACAAACAAATTATGTGGATATTTTATAGAGACACTGGAAATACAGAAGACGACTACAACAACTACAAAGAGACCCTTGACATAGCCACAGCCGAAATTAGAAAATCTAGGTGAATTTTTGAGCAAACATTGGCGAATGATATCAAACAGACAGCAAGAGTTAGTTATGCTTATGTAAGGTGTAAAAACGTTTCGAGATAAAGTGGGCCCACTTAAAAGTAGCGCAGGAAACGTAATGTCTATGGATTTCAGTTGGCAGAGGGGAGGGCCTGAATGAGTAATTCAGCTTAGTGTATACCACAGAAGATATCAGTTCGCTGCTAGTAGCAGTTACTAAATTTGAGGGGGGTGAATCAGATCATTTATAACAGTTGTTTGCTACTCCTGAAAAGACACAAAGGAAAATTAAGAAGATGAATGAAAACAAATCACCTGAAGTTGACGGGATCCCACCAAAACTGCTTAAGGAAACTGTATAGCAAATCAGTACATAATTTGCTATATTCTTTAAATTGTCACTTAAAGAGGAAATCGTTCCATTAGAATGGAAAGAAACAAACATTACGCCATTATTTAAAAGGGATCGATGAGCAAGACAGAACATACAGACCAGTTAGTTTAACATCAGTTGTATGCAAATTACTAGAAACATATACAACAGACCACATGGTGGAATTCCGTGTAAGACACACATCAATAAATGAATCTCAACATGGGATCTTAAAAGTTTGGTCTTGCCTAACCAATCCCTTATGTTTTTTGGAAGAAATTACAAAGTGGGTAGACGATCGGTCACCAGTGTATGTTGTCTACCTAGATTTTCAGAAAGCATTTGATAAAGTGGCACATCGCAGATTGTTGCATAAAATTAAAGCACATGTTATATATGGGATGGTGTGATCAGCTGGATAGAAAAATGTTTGACAGACAGAAGGCAGAGAATACTATTAAAGGGGGAGATTTCAAACTGGAGACCAGTTTTGAGAGGAGTGCTGCAGGGGTCAGTATTGGGAATTATATCATGTTTGATATATATCAATGATTTCGATGATGATATATCAAGCAAAGTATAGAAATTCACAAACAATACAAACGTGTTCACAAGAGTTAGAACAGATGCAGAGATGATCTAGCAAAATTAGTAAAATGGTCTGAAAAATGGCAAATGTTATTAAATTTTGGGAAATGTAAGACACGAAAGTTTCAGAGCAATGTGGAATTGCTGCTTCGAAGGGTTACCAAATACTAGGGCTAATTAGAAGAAATATCACATGTAAGGACAAACAGCTGAATGTACCGCTGTACAAAGGAATAGTTAGACCTCGTTTGGAATATTGCATACAAGCATAGAGGCCATATCGTAAGAAGGACATAGATAACTTAGAAAGAGTACAACGACGGGCAATTATGCTTATTCCTGAACTGAGTTATCAAAGACGCCTATTAGAATGCGAGTTGACAACATTAGAAACTAGGAGACTAAGAGGAGACCAAATAGTATTTATTAAAATATTGAATGGTTATGAATATAGTGATAGGAATATTTTCTTCAAAACTAAAGAAGGCAATAGAACCAGAGGGCACGATGCGGCATTAGTGAACGAACAGTGTAGGTTAGATGTGAGAAAATACTAATTCTCTCAGAGAACAAATTATCTGATGATTATGTTAATGCTAGCAGTGTGAATATGCTAAAAAATAAAATTGACAGCTATCTGGAGAGAGCGGGCTATACGTAGTCGGAAAATTGTTGGACTCTCAATAAGCCAAAGGCTTCCTTGTCTGCATGCCGTCTGAAGCTTTTACCCCTGGGCGGCAATCATGTTAAATCTTTTTTTATTTGTGTGGGAGACATTTACAAAATGCGTGATACTTTCGTCTCCAAGAACAATTTAGTATTGTCTATGCTGGAGATTTGTATGATTGTCTATACTGGAGATTTCTCTGAAAGCAGTTTCAATCTTCGCCAGCTTAAACACTCCAAATGTGTTTGAGTTATTCCTTTTACGTATGCTTTTGGAATATATTATGTTAACTCACTGTAGTCTTTGTGATGTTTTTATAGGAGGAAAAAAAATTATGATCCATGCAACTGCAAATATATTTCAAACCACAAATGTATCCTATATCGAACTAACTACATGTTTGTTCTATATGATTAATTGATTAACCCACCTTACAAGGCTCGATACATTTGCAGATCCGACATCCGTCCTTGCCCAGCTGGAAGCCGTACTTACAATAGAGAGTAGGACTACACACGTTTGGTGGACAAGAAGAAGGCATGCACTTGGCCTCGCACTGTTGTCTGGTGTCGAACCTGTTTCCGTTGCCATTGCATCCACTGTAGACAAACTTGCGGCAGACATTCCACAGCTTATTGAAGTACCACCGCAGCAGTCGGGAATGGCAGAAGCCCCGACGACGTGACAGCTGGCACACGTCAACTGCATCGAATAATGATATGTATGTATATGATATATATATATATATATACATATACCGCATTATTACCTCTAAATTCAGTACCAAAAATCACCGCATTGCCTGTACATTTATATTACCTGTACATATACGTGTACAGGCAATATTTTAACCTTCCACACACATTTCTGTGGTGCAGATACTGACGTTTTTGTTAATCACATACATTAAGTGGGTGTTATTTTGAGGAATTATGCAGTTTATTATGTGTTCTAGCGTACTGTTTTATATTTATACGAACAGGAAATTTGTGAGCGTATACTTTTTGTGTCGAACATTGCATGTACATATACGTTTATCATATATGGTGTTATGCTAGCGTTATAATCGAGTGTATATTTGAGATTAGATCGCATGGTTTGCAAACTACTACCATCATTGAAACGTTGCGCGAATAAAACAGAGAATATTACGTATTTTGGTTAAAAATTACTGCGTACAGAGTGTCGTTCATGTATATTTCATACGCGAATTGTGCGCATGCGTCAGAATCTAGGTCACGCGTAAGGAAATTGGCGAAATTGTCTTGTCTTGTTGCCAAAGCTCTCACTTCAAATATTGATTTAGTTTATTGTGGATGATTCTCTGTAAAATTTGACCAAACTACTATAGACAGATAGCAAAAAATGGTAGCGCGACAGAATATGCACCCGAGCGAAGAAGTAGAGTTGAGAAAGTTGCGGATTTTATGGAAGAAGTGGCGCGTGCCGAGAAAACCACACACACTGGGCCGACACGGCACATGGCAACATACACCGGTACACCGTACAGCTTGTAATTTATATACTAGACTCGAGTGTCAAGTTTGTGCATAGCGAAATTCCGTAACAATGCGGTATTGTGGCAGTTTTACGAAATTTTCCGATGCACGTTCGAACTTGCGGCACTAGTATACGTTGTTTAAAATACAACACTCGCGACACTGACAGTGACATTCGACATATGATATATATTGTGTTTAACTTTATGAAATGTGTATGTCACCATGTGTGAAATGTTAACGCTGCAGTGGCATCTTTTTGGAGGCATTTTCGCTGTACGATGTTGGATATTGTATGAACTGAAATATTTCACTTGTTCTGAATTAATATCATGTAAATTAGAACAATTTAAATAAGTAATCCCTGTTAAGAATAATAGCTGCTTTGTTCAATATGTATCACTTATACTATTGTCTATTAAAATATTAATCCTGCATCGTCATCGAACTTTTTTTATCAAGTCTAATTCAAGGTGATAAAATAAATTAAAACATTGTGTTATTTGTAATTAACTGAACTGTGTGATGTCTCCAGTTGTCTCCAAAAACAATGGTGTGTCTCGTAAATTTATTTCTTGGACGTTCCGACTTCTGAATGTCCAAAGCATTAAGTTGGTTTCTGGAAAACAAATGACAATGCTTAGTTAGTACATTAACTGTACATGTAGATTCCTTCCTCTATTTATGCCTCTCTCGTGTTTTAGGTAAGGCCGATGATGGTAACGTCCTTCCGAGCAATAGGTAAAGAAGGTATCTAGTGAGTAGCGTTACTGTGTTATCTGAATGTATTGAGACTTGCTTATGTTATGAAATATTTTTAAAATGTACATTTTGTTTTTTATTTTTTATGTCAATGTCAGTGTTCAAGATTACTGCTGGTCGAACTAATAAATAGCATATAAAAGGAAGATGGCTCCTGTGATTGCGACTACGTGTTAGCTTAATGGCTGACGTGTTGAATATTGGTCACTATTCATATATATTTAAAGTGTGTTTGATTATTGCAAAAAATACAATTTATGCATATTTGAGTAGATACGATTTTTATTTCTGAAAAATAAAACGGCTAACTTACATGGCCTCAATAAACATTTACCCAGACAGGTTGGCTGTTGTTATCTTACCCACATGAGGGGTCATCTTCATAATTATTTAAATGTTCTGTAATTTTAAATTCAAATTAAGTTCAAATTTTACAGAAAGCCAATAAGCCGGGTAAGATGACAATAGCCAACCTGTCTGGGTAAATGTTTATTGAGGCCATGTAAGCTAACCGTTTAATTTATCATTTTTTAAGAAATTATGATGGACTGCATTTCAGTGATTATGTATATATGCTACTTCTTAAAATCTATCATAGACATTTATCGGGAAACATTAAACTTAGGTCGAAGACGAAGGTCCGGTCGCTTGTGCAAGCTGACATGATTTATTCCCATTGTATTTGTAGTGTTTAATTTATCACTTTAACTATTAGCAATATTGTTTTTTTTATGTAATTTATTATGAAAATGTTCCATGTTATATTTTGAATCACATATATTTTAACATGATCATCCATAGCTGAGTTTGCCAAAACAGTTAGCTAGACTTCACCGCTCATCAACATTAAGACCGAAATTGACCGACAAACTATAGCTATACTAGTTCAAAGGCCACACTCCACAACAACTAACTGTCGTTGTGAGTTTAGCAGTTGGGTTTTGGCTTAGGGAGTTAGGGCCTAACCTTCTCTGTATAAGTTGTGGTGTCTTACTCAAGGCAGGCTCATCTGAATCAGTGAATGACACTGTCAGTTGTCACTGTTACTGGCAGTGATGACTGTTGTCTGTAGCCAAAGCATAGACTGTAGTCTACTCTAGTAGAGTGTTGTTGGGCAGATTCGTATCCATAAGCCATAGGTATAGCCGTAGCGTGGGGCCGTGGGCGTAGAGGGCAAATGAAAGACGACGTGAAAACACAAAATCTCGGCTAGGCCTACCACGGTAGTTTTTACTTTTACCCCTCATAGACATACTAACAGTAACACAATCCTAATAATAATAGGATACAATACATTTATAGCATCTTATATCCAGGCTTAAGTCATCATCCATGCTCATGCCCTGACTGACCAGGCATGGCCAAGGTTCATGCCCTGGTCATGCCGCATCCCCTTATGGCTATGTGGCTCATATCCGTAGGCAGCTATCCTTATAAATTGTACTGTATTGTTTTTAAATTTGCCCTTTCCTCTAAAGTTGGCAATGCCAGGCTTTGGCCTTTGCAAGGAAATTGCCATGACAGGTCTATGGCTAAATCATACAGAAGTTACCTTTCATGCGAAGCCTAGGCCTGTGCCCCATTTGTATGGTTATTGGCTATGCCTACATGATTTATACATGACTTCATGTGCTACAGACAGTAGATATATTATGTTTAGAAACTAGTCATAACTTTGGGCACAGGACTACTGGAATAAGAAATCTCTAGTCTGTCTTTACTCCATAGTTTGGATATCCCATCCAGAGCTCCCTGCATTTAGAGCCCCCATTATAATCATTTACGGGCCTACCTAGAACAGTGATGGTAATTACGCGATGTTATATAGGTTGCTTTTTCCTGTGTTCCAACATATTTTAAAGTAAGTTAGCTTGCACTATAATTATTATCAGCTGCAGGCATGTATAACTAGTATGAATGTGTTTATCCTAAGATATTGGTAAATAAGCTCTTGTAGCATAACTTATGTACTTTCTCAGAAGTATCATTGAGTTATAGAATTATTATTTGTGTACACACATGAAAAAACAAAATGTGTTGAGATACAGGGGGGCATCATACTAATGTAGGAACGACCCTACATATGAACATGTACTTTATAAGAAACTTGACTTAAAAGCAAATGTATCTTTTAAAATTCTCAAAAAAATTGCAATTGACATTCTTGTTTTATTCCAGCTGAAGGAAAGTCCTGCTAAAAGAAAACAAGATACTCAGGTAAATTACAATTTACTCTACATATTCAGTGCCTGTGGCCGGTACCTTAATAAGTGATATATTAACTGTACATTAATACAGAGTCCAGACAAATTTATTATGTTTTATAAATAGTTGAATTAATTCCCACCTCAAAATATCAACTTATATGAATTCAAGAAAATAATGTTCACTAATTTAATTTTGTTGCAGGATTTGTGCAATAATTGTGGTGTTTCGTCCATAAGAATTTATCCTAAATTTTAACAAGATTTAACAAGATTGCCATCCAGAGAATTAACTCTAGATGGCAGGTGGACAAGGAAGCCCTTTGGCTTATCGATAGTCCAAACATTTTATTTACATATATCCAGCCCTTCTGAGGTATGTGTCGATTTAATTTTTAAACATATTCACACTACTAGCACCCACACAATCATCAGATAATCTGCTCCATTCATTCACAGTCCTTTGTGAAAATGAGAACTTTCTTACGTCTAATCTACACTGCTCCTTTACCAATATAACTTCATGTCCTCTAGTCTTTCTATCATTCTTAACTGAAAAAAAACATATTTCTATCAATATTTTCATAACCATTCAATATTTTAAACACTCCTATCTGATCTCCACTCAATATCCTGGTCTCTAGTGTTGTTAAACCACATTCTTTTAGGCGTTTTTCATAACTAAGATCCCTCAGTTTTGGTATCATTTTAGTCGCTCTCCTCGGTACTCTTTGTAGCATATATATGTCCTTCTTGTGGTATGGCCTCCACGCTTCTATACAATATTCGAAATGAGGCCTAACTATTGTTTTGCACAGCGGTATTATTAGTTATTTTTCTTTATATGCTATATTTCGCCTAATCAATCCAAGGATTTGATTTCCTTTTGAAGCTGCAAATTCCACACAGCTCTGAAACATTCATGTCAGCACTAATTGTCAGCCCTAAGTCTTTTTCTTTTACAGTTGTACTTAGTACAGTTCCTCCCATTGTATATTCTACATATTCGTTCCCATGTCCTGTGTGAAGGCATTTACATTTCCCAAAATTGAACAACATTTGCCACTTTTCAGACCATTTGATCAACCTGTCAAGATCATCTTGTAAATGCTGTCTATCTCCATCACGTTTAATCCTTCTAAACACTTGTATCATCTGCAAATTTTAACACCTTGCTAGGTATATCATCGTCCAAATCGTTTAAATATATTAAGAATAAGGTCCCAGTACTGATCCCTGTGGAACCCCACTCAAAACTGATTTCCAGTTTGAAGCCTCCCCATCAACAACTACCCGTTGTCTTCTGTCAATCAGCCATTTTTCTATCCAGTTAATTATACCATTTCCTATGCCATGGGCCTTTAGTATAAGCAGTAATCTTTGATGTGGCACTTTGTCAAAAGCTTTTTGAAAATCTAAGTAGATGATATCTACTGGTGATCCATCGACTACCCACTTAGTGATATCTTCCAAAACACATAACATATTTGTTAAGCATGACCTCGCTTTTAGAAATCCATGTTGAGATGGGTTTATCAAGTTATGTTTAACAAGAAAATCCACCATGTGATCTTTAATTAATCTTTCTAATAATTTACAAATCACCGATGTTAAACTAACTGGTCTATAATTATATGACTTGTTTCTCGAACCTTTTTTAAATAACAGTATACTGTTTACTTCTTTCCATTCTAAAGGAACCACTCCCTCTTCTAATGACAAGTTGAAAACTGTTGCAAGCGGTATGCTAATTTGTTCTACAATTTCCAATAATAGTTTGGGTGGAATACCATCCAGGTGATTTATTATCCTTCATAGCCCTAATTTTCTTAGCTACCATTTCTGGGGTTCTGGAACTGGCAGGGAACTAGTGTCTTCTCTGGTAAACACAGAACTAAAATATTCATTCAGGTCTTCTGCCATTAATCCTTCTGATATTATATTTCCAGCACTATCTTCTAGAGGACCGACCTTATCCTGAACTTTCTGTTTGCTTCGAACATACGCATAAAAACTCTTGCTGTCATGTTTTATATTGCAAGCTAATTTATGTTGATAGCTTCTCTTTGAATTTCTAATTTCAGCTGTAGCTTGGTTTAGTGCTTCTTTATAAATGTTGTAGTCTTCGTCATTTCCAGTACGTCTATATGACTTCCACATCATTTCTTTATACTTAATTTTTCTAATGGCTTCTTTCGATAAGTGTTTCTTTTTGGACCGTTTCCCTTGTTTTTTGAAAGGTACAAATTTATCGACGATGCCCTTAGTTTCACTCTTTAATATATTCCAGCATTCTGTTGCTGTCTTACTTTTCAGTGTGTTATTCCAGTCTATCTTTGCTAAATATTTCCTCATGTCCTTATATCTTCCTTTGTGGAAATTTATCCTATACTGCTTTTTACTATTCCTTTCTGATTTTACTTTGATGGTAAAATGTATCTGGTTGTGATCACTACTCCCCGGTGGCTCACATATCTTGACATTGTCAACTAATTCATTCTGTGAGGACAAAACTATGTCTAACACATTCTCAACCCTGGTTGGTTCTAGCACATGTTGAGAAAGGAAAGTATCTTGAACTAAAACTAAAAACTTGTGGTCATCACTCCCCATACTCTGTAGAGATTTCCATTGTATATGCCCGTGGTTAAAATCCCCTATAATAAGACAATCCCGTTTGCTTACTTCCATTATAGCGTTTTGTATGTTTTCATTCTTTTCTATGCTTATGTTTGGACTTCGATAAACTAACCCATCTGTTAACGTTAAGTTTCTTGTAACTCCACCTCCTTTTCTTCGTATTCTATCTTTCCTAAACATTACATATCCTGCCAGTCCCAATTCGGCATCTGTTATATCGGTGGTGGTCCAGGATTCGGTTATACCTATTATGTGAAGGTCAATATCTTTCCAGACTGTTCTTTGCTGATTTATTTGTGCTGTCTTTATCTATGCCTCCAGTTTCAGGCTTTTCTGTGAGTCCCCCCTGCGAATCTGGTTTAAATAGATGCAACCTGTCCCAGTGTCAACAGATCGCAGCAGGTTCTCTGAGAAAACTGCTGCCCCCTTTCCACTAAGATGGAGGCCATCTCTCATGTACATAGCTTCCCTCCCAACAAAGTATCCTCATAAATCTATGAAACCCACCGCCTCTTCTTCACACATCTGCTTAACTAGTGCGTTGATCGCCATCCTCTTGCAGTTTCTATACGTTGCCCCCTTCCTCCCAATACTGGCAAAATTCCTGACAGAATAATCTGTTCATCTCTTGTCTTCTTTAGCTTCCTCACTAACTGTTTATACTTCTGTACTATCCCAGTTGTTCCCTCCCTGTCTGCATTATTTGTTCCTACATGTACTAGTATAGACCCTCTCTTGCCATGTCCCAATACCTTCTCTACCCTGTCAGTCGCGTGTTCTATCCTAGCCCCCGGTAGACAAACAACGACGTCCTTCTCCTCGCTCAGTGTCTTGTCCGTCTTTCTCATAATGGAGTCGCCCATGAACACCCTCTCTTTCCTCATTGACCCCTCAATCACTGCCTCAGAGTAGCTCCTTCTTCTGTTTGCACCTGTCTGGTTATTGTCTTTTTCCCCTGCCGTCTTCTCTCCTGTCACATTCTCTTCCGATCGATTCTTTCCTGTAGCTTTTTCTCTTTTCACCTTTCCTCCTGTCATCGACCCTTTTATCGACTTCTCTTCTATCACATTTGCTCTCAATTCCTTTCGTCCCTTTATCTTTCCTCCCATTTAATTTTCTTCTCTCCTCACCCGTCCCATCTTCCCTCCCTCCTTCTCTACGGTCACATTCTCCCCTGTCACCTTCACGCTTGTCACGTTTTCTGTCGTCGATTTTCCAATTTTTTCCCCTCCAATCACCTTCCCTCCTCTCATTCTCCTTTCCTCAGTCTTCTTGCCACTGCTATTCTCCTTCAGTCTTGCAGTGTTCCCACCTCTCTCCCTGTCGTCTCTCTCCATTCAACCCGTCTCCTTGCTAATTCCCATCTCCATTCCCTTCACAATATCTGTCAACCTTACTATCTCTTTCTGCAGACACTCCACCTTCTAACACCAAATGCACTGAAAGGTGAATCCTTCCTCCATGGTTTCTGCCCATGACTTCCCACAGCCGGACAATGCAAAATCTACCCAGCTGTGGCAGTGGTCGCACACCAAGTGTCGCTTTGCCTTGACTTGCCGCTTGCAAGGCGCCATATCCCTATCAGAATTTACTTAATAACTTAACTAACTTAGTCTTTATAAAGACTGTTTCCTGTGTATTACTGCACACTTTATGTTACAGATTTCAATTACACAGCCTACTATTTATCCTATCACGAACGCTAACATTACCGGTGGTAACCTTATTTAAATACAATAAATCACGTTACGTTAGGGCTTAGCCTTAGGCTGCTTTATTTATTTAGGTTACGCCGCCCGACTATCGACTTTGCTTAATTTTAACAACAATGCTACCTAATCAAAATATCTAGTAAGTATTGGCTTACACAGATATTATCTTATGTAAGTAGTTTGATAGTTGTTACTTTATCTCCTGTATATTCTACCACATGATCAGGTTTGTTAAATCTTGTTTACAACTTATCGAAGGCTAAGTACCCTATTATCACTCACTATACTAAGGTGTTCTGAAATACTTTAACTAACTAACTTTAAGCACAACTGTTACTCAATATATGTTTACTGCAACTTTATGAATGATATTAAGGCAAGAATAATACTTATCAGTCAGTAATTCCACTTGTTTATCAACTTTTCTGCACCACCAATTTCTACGATCTGTCTCCGCCAAATATAGCCTCCTAATGTCTTAAGCAACATCGGTAGGCATACACCTTTTAAAGCAAATACAACATGGTGATTTACAACTACAGTCAAGAGAATCGCACCAGTGGTTTACTCAGGGAACTGTTGTAACATTACATGCTATAATCATGTATTTAATTTAGTTATGCAATGTTATAGGCTGCATTTCTTGTGTTCTGCCTTATTTTAGAGTAAGTTGGCTTGCACTAAAATCAATTATAGCTGGATGCATATAAACAATGCATTTTCTTCAGCATGTAATAGTAATAGGAAGGAAGTTATGTAATAATAATACATTACATTTAATGTAATTGACCCCCAGACTGCACACATTTCATTTTGTCGCAAGATTTGTGCACTTTTAACATTGTGGGATTTTGTCTGTTTTGTTTATTGGATTTTGTTCTGGATTCCCCATGGCCACGTACCTGCTTCTGTTCAAGCCACTAAAATATGAACCCGAAAAGATAGCAGCAACAATAGATTGAGCAAATGTCAATGCATACTTTTATATTTTACTTGAACAAATCAACTTGAAGGCACAGATTTTGTGTAACAAGGTGTTGATAATATTTTGTAAATTTATATTTCAAGTGTCTTTTCCCGGGCACCTGTAATATATGTACATTTTTCTTTTCTAATAGAATATAAATAATAAGGGAACTTTGTATCGTATAAAATGTATTAATGTCAATCATGTGTTTGTATAATACTAAAATGTGTGCACATAACATTTGTAGGCTTTGGGATACCTTCGATTGCCACAAATGAACTGCAACCGGAGCAGTAGAGAGGTGATTATAATGTCTCCAGTTGACAGTTAATCTGTATATGAAATGCCCAAATTGCACATGATTTAAATTGACTAACGTGTGACATTACAGTGCATCTTCAACTGTGTACTCATCTGAAATGTCAAATATTGATCACCTAAAATCTCATAAACATGTTGTATTGTGAAAAAAGCTGAAAGTCCATATTTGGACAACCAATTGTATCCCACAACATCCCTTATACAAATCCTAGCTATGCCCCTGGCTAAGAGTGTAAGCCACATGATCTTTGTGCACTTTAGGCTTTGTTTTATTTTATTTTACACTTTAATCTGATAATAACTATTATGACATATATGGAATATTATGTAACATAAATAATATGGATGTAAGGACATTTATAAACTAAAATGGCAGCATAGACATGCAAAAAGGCCTAAAATACCACCGATTGAAGATGCACATTTTTTTGTGGATCTGCAACACTAAAAATGTATTTAAATACATTGAATTAATTTTAATTGTAAGACGCTTCCTACAGGTCATATTTTTAAATGTTGTTTTCCCTTCCAGCTTCGGCCATACACAAGGTGAAGTTAGGAGGACACCATGCTTACCACATCATACATTGAAAATAGTATGACTGATGAAGAACGATTACCTGGTTAGTTATTGTACTTGTATACAACAAAGAAGGGCACAGACCATTGTTAACTTTTCCACTGACAGCCTTGTTAATGTTTTGTTAGATTATAAGGAAACTACTATTCAACAATCTGAAATTTCAGAAACGATATGCTGACCAAATTTTGTCAATGTCAAGTACTTCCAGTTCTTTTAAAACACATCCATGCTCGGTGCCCATCAATATTTACCAAAACATGCATGATTCCCAGCATGCGCGTGTGTCATGTAAATAAAAATGGCAAAAATTCACTACGCGAACTACACTCTTCCAAATATACATCGTTTCACTGCCAATACATGCTAGCACTCAACCTGCTAGGTCTATTGCATTCATTTACCACACATTCCAAACATCACCAGATACAAGGTACTGTGTTACTGCAACACAACAGGAAGGCTAACAGTGTTCTGGCCACATACGTTTTTCTCTTATCTAGATACGTTTATTATAGTAAAATGAAGAAAATGCAATGTTTATATTTGATATTTTAAAGTTAATAAAATAACCACTGCAATAAAGTTTCATGCTAGTATTTTTAATGTTTAACACACATTTATTTCATGGATATAAGACAGGAAAAACATTTTACCAACAGTTTGCATTGATCCGGGTGATAAGGATACTGCACCATAAAGTTTGATGATGCATGAATAGATCTTATTATATACATCTGCTTCACAATTGTTTTGTGTTACTCTTAAAATATATATTGGAAGATTACACTGAGAGATGGTTTGACTAATTAAACGATACTATGTATTTAAATGTTTGCAGTGATGCAATATGCATTTAAATAAACCATACAAGATGACACTGTGTGCTGTTGATTTACTCTAACAATAGTTGTTTTTGCTCAATTGTTGCACCAACATTTCTGTCAACAGGAAAACAGAGATAGAAGCCTTCAAACAAAGCAGAGTTGGACCATAATAAAGACAGCATATTTGTAGTCAAACCATGATGATATTGATGGCATGCAAGCCATAGTAGTATCAAAATGCATGATTGTAGTGATACGATTCAACACATGATGGTATTGATGGAATGTATGCAATAATGGCACGGGTGGCATGCAGGCCATGGTGGTCTTGATGGTATGCATACCATGCTGGTACGGATGGCATGCATGCCTTGATGGTATTGACAGTATGCAACCCATTATTATACACATGATATGCATGCCATGGTAGTATTGATGATATGAAAGCCATGATTGTATTGATGCAAACCATGATTTTATTGATGCAGTGCAGGCCATGGTGGTTACTGATGGTATACATGCCATGGTGGTATTGATGGTATGCAAGCCATGATTGTATAGGTGGTGTGCAAGCCATGATGGTATTAATAGTATGCAAACCATGGTGGTATTGAAGGTAGTCACGCCATGGTGGTATTGGTGCCATGCTAGCCATGCTGGTATTCATGTCATATAAGCCATGATGACATTGATGGAATGCAAGCCATTTTTTATAAGATCTTATCGAAAGCAAAAATAAATGCAACATTGCGTTTCCTTTTGCATTAAAAATATGCTATAGGAACATTAAATATACTTTCTAGAGCTTATACACTGGTTAGGTATTGTTATTATAAAAGTACTTAAATTACATAAAATGTTTGGATATGCGGACTGACTAATGTAGTTCTCAACTGCAAATGCCTGGCAAACTAGATGAGTGATAGAACGTATTGTGCACAACATGTAATTAGTATTGCATATGACGCCAACTTCACTACATGTTTGACCATGCCTTCTTTGCAGAAAATAGGCATAGATTCATACCAGAATACTATTCAAACAGCAACAGGCATGTTAACTTACAACTGTTAATGTCAATTGGTTCAGCAAGTGATCTGCAATAAGCATGTTACTACTGTCATCGTTTCCACGCTGATGTAAACAAATGCAATTACGTTGTAGATCTACGTCAGGAAACGACGTCGAAAACATATTTGATTTGAAAGTTGTACCAACGTCGGGTACCAACTTCGTTCCGATGTCGGATATCGACGTTGTTCCGACGTCGGGTACCGACGTCATTCCGACGTGGAATCAACGTTGAAAACATGTTGGATTTGAAAGTTGTATCAACGTCGGGTGTCGGCGCCGTTCCACTTGCAGTTTGTATCAACGGCTAGATCGGTAAGCGTTTTTCTTGCAATGTAGTTTGTGCCATGTTTCAATCGAGTATGCTTAATTGGGCTCACTGTGGAGCTTACGACAAACATGCAGGTCCTAAGCTGAAGGGAAGACACCCCACTTTAAAAGTAGATAAAATACTGTTTTCACCATATTCTGAGAGCTGTCTATATTATTTGTCAATAAAGGTCACATTTGTGACCATTATTTATACATACCTCTCAAACTTTTATTTATGAGCATATATTTATATATATATATATATATATATATACATATATATATATATATATATATTATATATATATATATTATATATATATATATATATATATTGTCTCTATGAAGTAATGAATCCAGTTACACAACCTCCGAAGGCTGTTTACAGGAAATAACATTTATAAAACAAGAAAGTACAATATTCAAAACTGTGTAGAAATGGTTTGTGGAATATATTGGGAGCATTGTATAATAATTTTGAATTTACAATGGTATAATTGTGAGAAAAAAATCAAAAATTATTTTTGCAAATGTTTTATGGTTAAGTGATGACTGGAACAACTTCACGAAAAAATTTCCATCACTTTTCTTTTAGTTTTATAAATATTTGGATAGGCAATAATTCAGACCAAAACAATTCCATTAATTGAGCAATTAAATAAAACTATCTAGCTGTGGTATCTCCTCTTAATACTATGTCAGCGTATGTACAGCATTAAAAATAAAGATATTCATAAGGTCGTGGTACAAAATACATCGCTTTATTTAATACACATCCAACAAAACACTACCAACACCGCTACACAAGTGCAATTGTGTCGTTGTCGGTGTTCTAAGACACTGCCGAACTACGTTCAACTTCATTTGTCGACACGCTTTTTCGCTCGCATATCTATTGTTGCCACTACGTTATTATATTTGATGCATTCTGTGCTTTTTGTACCATCTTTGCATTAGTATGTATTTCCAGCTAGGTGCAACCCATTTTCTTAATTGTTCTTCCAGAATCGGTCACGCCTCTGTTTCTAGGCTGTCCACTATTTCTCTACATTAGAGGATTCCAATATCCCCTCAATTTTGTTTTGTTAGTTCTTTCTTTACATTAAGTTTTGTTTAGCTCTTCTCTGTAGGATAGGGTATGTGTTGTTGGAAATATTGATTCAGGTAAAATTTGAGTAAATAGTACCAATGATTTATGGTTGGTTTAATGGAGCACGCGGATTGTTGAATCAAGGCATAATGAATGTATTTAGTGTGTCGAAATGTGTTCATCAAAAACACAAAGTTTGACTATAACTGGATAAAATATATCTTAGTCCAGAATTAAAGGGTGTGGTATTCAAACGTACAATATTTCAATCCTGTAATGAATATCATGTTTCAGCGAGTGTCGTGAAGAACCAGATGGGAACAGAGGCAGAAGTCAATACAGCCGTCTCTGCATGCCTTATGTATGCACCTGACCGGGCTGGAGGTAGTGGACGGAAGGCTCGCAACTAGTATAGAAAGAGTACCAGCTTGTGTAGCGGTGTTGGTAGTGTTTTGTTTTGTTGGATGTGTATTAAATAAAACGATGTGATTTGTACCACGACATAATTCAACTTTTGGGGGACTTCCGGTGGTGAATTTATTTGAATTTGGTGCAGCAAACTTGCGAAAATATAAGGATATTTGATCAAGATAAGTGATATTATTGAGCGTATAGCATACATAACGTAATTATAGATATATATTAAGCAATATTTTTTGTTAAAAGTTAGCTAGAGGGAGTAATCTAGGGTAGATTAAAATTAGGCGATTTGCGAGCGATAATTGGGGACGTTAATGTAATCGGAACGTTGTTTATAAAGTAGGTCACTGGCAAAGTTAGCGTACCGTGAACGACAATAGAATAGCGTTATTTGAGATAATCGGTGTAGTTAGATGAGTAATTAAAACCTGAAATAACAATCGTTTAAAGTGTATAATAGTACACAGGAAACAGTCTTTGTAAAGACAACCTTGTATCTAAGCCTAACTTGAATACATTGTCATCGACATCGTAACTAGGTAAGGCACGGTGTGTCACTGTGTGTTAACAAATATAACTAACTATAACCTAAACAAACTGGTGTAAATTGTACACAGAAAACTCTTTTCAAAGACTACATAAAAACTACTTTGAACATAAATAAATTCTGATATGGCACCTTGCAAGCGGCAACTCAGGGCAAAACGACACCTAGTTTGCAACGACTGCCAGAGCTGGGTGGATTTTGCGTTGTCTGGCTGTCCAAAATCATGGGCAGAGACCAAAGATGACGGATTCACATTTCGGTGTATGGGGTGTTTGAGGGTAGAATGTCTGATGAAGGAGGTGTGTAAGTTGACGGATATAGTGAAGGCAATGGAGGCGAGACTCAACATAGAAATAGATGGAGCAGAGAGGGATGACGCGGAGAGAGTTGAGAATTCTACAACACAGAAGGAGCAGAGTTGTGACACGGAGACTGAAGAAAGGAGACTGAGAGGAAAGAAGGTGACTGGTGTGAAGAAACAAGACATTGAGAAAACAGAGGGACGAAGGAAAAGTGTTCGGCAGAGGAAAAGAAAACGGGCCAATGGGGATAGATCAGCAGGTAGTCAGACTGTAGAGAACGAGGAGAGACACGACAGCGATACAGGTGGTGAAGAGGTAGATACCACTGAGGCAGTTGGTAAGACTGTGAGACAGAAGACTGATGGAAGAAGACAGAGTGTTCAGGAAAAAACAGAAAACATGACAGGCGTGAAGATGACAGGGGAGAAAGTGACCGTAGTGAAGGAGGTAGCCGGGGAAAAGGGACGGGAGAGGAGAGAAGAAAATGTGATGGGAGGAAAGAAGAAGGGACGAAAGGAAGTGAGAGTAAATGTGCTAGAAGAGAAGAAGAGAGGAGGAAAGGGGACAAGAGAAAACGCGACAGGAAAGAAGGGAATGGAAGAGAATGTGACAGGAGAGAAGACGACAAGAGGAAAAGACAACAACCAGACATATGCAAACCGGAGGAGCTACTCCGAGGCAGTGATTGAGGGGGCAAGGAGAAAAGAGAGAGTGTTTATGGGCGATTCAATTCTGAGAAAAACAGACAAGACTATATGCGAGGGGAAGGACGTTGTTGTATGTCTACCGGGGGCTAGGATAGAGCATGTGACCGAAAGGGTAGAGAAGGTATTGGGGCATGGCAAGGGAGGGTCTATACTAGTACACGTTGGGACAAACAATGCAGACAAGGAGGGAACAACTGGGGTAGTTCAGAAGTACAGACATCTAGTGAGGAAGCTAAAGAAGACAAGAGTGGAACAAGTTATTCTCTCAGGAATGTTGCCAGTAATGGGAGGAAGGGGGGCAAGATACAGAAACTGTAAGAGGATGGCGATCAACGCACTAGTTGAGCAGATGTGTGAAGAAGAGGGCGTGGGATTCATAGATTTATGGGGGCACTTTGTTGGGAGAGAAGATATGTACATGAGAGATGGCCTCCATCTAAGTGGAAAGGGGCAGCAGTATTCTCAGAGAATCTGCTGAGATCTGTTGACAGTGGGACAGGTTGCATCTATTTAAACTAAATTCGCAGGGGGGACTCGCAGAGAAGCCTGAAACTGGAGGCATAGATAAAGGCAGCAAAAATAATTCAGCAAAGAACAGTATGGAAAACTGTTCTGAAGCTGGGTATAAATGTGTTTGTTTAAATGCAAGGAGTATAGTAAACAAAAGAAATGAACTAAACATTATGGTAGAAGATATTGACCCTCACATAATAGGTATAACCGAATCATGGGCAACCACCGATATATCAGATGCCGAATTGGGACTGACAGGATATGTAATGGTTAGGAGAGATAGAATAGGAAGAAGGGGAGGTGGAGTTATTTTATATATTAAAGAATCTATCCAGGCTTATGAAATAAAATTAGACAGAGAAGCAGATTGCGAAGAAGCTGTTTGGTGTAACATAGTTACAGGAAACTCAACGTTAACGGTTGGATTAGTTTATCGAAGTCCAAACATAAGCATAGAAGAGAATGAAAAAATACAAAACGCTATAAGGGAAGTGAGCAAACGGGACTGTGTTATTATGGGGGATTTTAACCATGGGCATATAAAATGGAAATCTCTACAGAGTATGGAGAGTGAGGACCACAAGTTTTTAGTTTTAGTACAAGATAGTTTCCTTTCTCAACATGTGCTAGAACCAACCAGGGGAGAGAATGTGTTAGACTTAGTTTTGTCCTCACAGAATGAATTGGTTGACAATGTTAAATTATGTGAGCCTCTGGGAAGTAGTGATCACAACCAGATACATTTTACCATCAAAGTAAAATCAGAAAGAAATAATAAAAAGCAGTTCAGGAGAAATTTCCACAAAGGAAGATATAAGGAAATGAGGAAATATTTAGCAAAGATAGACTGGAAAAATGCACTGAAGAATAAGGCAGCAACAGAATGCTGGAATATCTTAAAGAATGAAATAGAGTCCATCGTAGATAAATTTGTTCCCTTCAAAAAACAACGGAAACGGACCAGAAAGAAATACTTATCGAAAGAAGCCATTAGAAAAATTAAGTATAAATAAATGGTGTGGAAGTCATATAGACGCACCGGAAATGACGAAGACTACAACATTTATAAAGAAGCACTAAACCAAGCTACAGCTGAAATTAGAAATTCAAAGAGAAGCTATGAACATAAATTAGCTTATAATATAAATCATGACAGCAAGAGTTTTTATGCGTATGTTCGAAGCAAACAGAAAGTTCAGGATAAGGTCGGTCCTCTAGAAGATAGTGCTGGAAATATAATATCAGAAGGATTCTTAATGGCAGAAGACCTAACTGAGTATTTTAGTTCAGTGTTTACCAGAGAAGACACTAGTTCACTGCCAGTACCAGAGGCTAAGTTCAAGGGGGCAGAATCAGACTATTTAAGACAGTTAATTGTAACCCCAGAAATGGTAGCTAAGAAAATTAGGGATATGAAGGAAAATAAATCACATGGAGTGGGTGGTATTCCACCCAAACTACTAGTGGAAATTGTAGAACAAATTAGCATACCGCTTGCAACAGTTTTCAACTTGTCATTAGAAGAGGGAGTGGTTCCTTTAGAATGGAAAGAAGCAAACATTATACCGTTATTTAAAAAAGGTTCTTCAAACAAGTCAAATAATTATAGACCAGTTAGTTTAACATCGGTGATTTGTAAATTATTAGAAAGACTAATTAAAGATCACATGGTGGATTTTCTTGTTAAACATAACTTGATAAACCCATCTCAACATGGGTTTCTAAAAGCGAGGTCATGCTTAACAAATATGTTATGTTTTTTGGAAGATATCACTAAGTGGGTAGATGATGGATCACCAGTAGATATCATCTACTTAGATTTTCAAAAAGCTTTCGACAAAGTGCCTCATCAGAGATTACTGCTTAAACTAAAAGCCCATGGCATAGGAAATGGTATAATTAACTGGATAGAAAAATGGCTGATTGACAGAAGACAACGGGTAGTTGTTGATGGGGAGGCTTCAAACTGGAAATCAGTTTTGAGTGGGGTTCCACAGGGATCAGTACTGGGACCTATATTATTCTTAATATATATAAACGATTTGGGCGATGATATAGCTAGCAAGGTGTTGAAATTTGCAGATGATACAAAAGTGTTTAGAAGGATTAAAAGTGATGGGGATAGAGAGCATTTACAAGATGATCTTGACAGGTTGATCAAATGGTCTGAAAAGTGGCTAATGTTGTTCAATTTTGGGAAATGTAAATGCCTTCACACAGGACATGGGAACGAATATGTAGAATATACAATGGGGGGAACTGTTCTAAGTACTACTGTAAAAGAAAAAGACTTAGGGCTGACAATTAGTGCTGACATGAAGGTTTCAGAGCAGTGTGGAATTGCAGCTTCAAAAGGAAATCAAATCCTTGGATTGATTAGGCGAAATATAGCATATAAAGAAAAAAGAACTAATAATACCGCTGTACAAAACAATAGTTAGGCCTCATTTAGAATATTGTATACAAGCGTGGAGGCCATACCGCAAGAAGGACATATATATGCTAGAAAGAGTACAGAGGAGAGCGACTAAAATGATATCAAAACTGAGGGATCTTTGTTATGAAAAACGCCTAAAAGAATGTGGTTTAACAACACTAGAGACCAGGAGATTGAGAGGAGATCAGATAGAAGTGTTTACAATATTGAATGGTTATAAAAATATTGATAGAAATATGTTTTTTTCAGTTAAGAAAGATAGAAAGACTAGAGGACATGAAGTTACATTAGTAAAGGAGCAGTGCAGATTAGACGTGAGAAAGTTCTCATTTTCACAAAGGACTGTGAATGAATGGAACAGATTATCTGATGTTTGTGTGGGTGCTAGTAGTGTGAATATGTTTTAAAATAAATTCGACACATACCTCAGAAGGGCTGGATATATGTAGATAAAAGGGTTGGACTCTCGATAAGCCAAAGGGCTTCCTTGTCCACCTGCCATCTAGAGTTAATTCTCTGGATGGCAATCTTGTAAAATCTTGTTAAATCTTGTTAAATAAAGAATATCTTTATTTTAATGCTGTACATACGCTGACATAGTATTAAGAGTAGATACCACAGCTAGATAGTTTTATTTAATTGCTTAATTAATGGATTTGTTTTGGTCTGAAGTATTGCCTATCCAAATAATTATAACACTAAAAGAGAAGTGATGGACTTTTTTTCGTGAATTTGTTCCTGTCATCACTTAACCATAAAACATTTGCAATTTTTTTTTTCTCACAATTATACCGTTGTAAATTCAAAATTATTATACAATACTCACAATGTATTCCACAAACCATTTCTACACAGTTTTGAATATTGTACTTTCTTGTTTTAGAAATGTGATTTCCTGTAAACAGCCTTCGGAGGTTGGGTAAATGGATTCATTACTTCATAGAGACACTATATATATATATATATGTATATATATATATACATATATATATGTATATATATATATATATAAATATATGCTCATAAATAAAAGTTTTAGAGGTATGTATAAATAATGGTCATAAATGTGACCTTTATTGACAAATAATATAGACAGCTATCAGAATATGGTGGAAACAGTATTTTATCAACTTTTAAAGTGGGGTGTCTTCCCTTCAGCTTAGGACCTGCATGTTTGTCGTAAGCTCCACAGTGAGCCCAATTAAGCACACTCGATTAAAACATGGCACACCCTACATTGCAAGAAAAACGCTCACCGATCTAGCCGTTGATACAAACTGCAACTGGAACTACGTCGACACCCGAAATTGATACAACTTTCAAATCCAACATGTTTTCAACGTTGATTCGACGTCGGAATGACGTCGGTACTCGACGTCGGAACAACGTCGACATTCGACATCGGAACGACGTTGATACAACTTTCAAATCCAATGTGTTTTCGACGTCGGTTCCTGACGTCGGAAGAACGTCGACACCAGACGTCGGAACAATGTCGACACCCGACGTTGATACAACTGACAAATCCAATGTGTTTTCGACGTCGGTACTTGTCGTCTAAACAACGTCGTTACAACGTCAGTTTGCCTGCTGGGAGGTAATGTTTTGTTATGTATGTGTGAAAAGCTCGTTATATACATCATTTATCATATAGAAAACAGGTATCTCGGAAGACAAGTTTTGCGACTTACAGCACGTTCTTTCTACACTTACGTATTCATGTAATAGTCATAATGTTTGAAACATTTTAATTATTTATGTTTGCTTGGTAATAGTTTCTCGTACTTCTGATTCAAGGTTATAAGGTTTTGTCACTACTCTGTTTACTCCACCCGATTGATATAAACTCCCATCCCTTATATGACATAATGGGAGGGATGTCGACTCGAATACAATATATTGTAGGGTTTATGGTTTTTGTAACGATTATTCTGTTCTATTGTGCATTCGAGACAAATATACATTTCCTGTTCAATCGGATAACAGTCATTCATGCACGAGGCACTTGTTACTTTAATGTAGCTGTTGACATTCTCGTGTTACAAACAACTCCTAAACATTTGTTATCAGTGAACATGTACCTGGCATTACGGGACGCACACACACGAGTCCTCCACAGAAATGGATGCGGCAGCACTTCAACGAGCCTGGACAGTCTTCGTCATTGTGACATTTGTCGACTGGCTTCATGCATGTTACCGTTGGGAACCTCGGGCACTTCCCTGGTTTCGTCACTGCATGATTATATACAGTTCCATTGGTTATTTCCTTAGCAGTTGTTTTCTATTGCACTTGTTTTGTTGATTAAATGTAGCATGTTCAACTGTATTGCGTTTTGTTAAGAGAAATGCCACATATTAAACAGCGGTTGTGTTTTTTCTGGTTTGACGCAATCATTCAGGAGTAGTTTATATATGTGGTTATAAGGGCAAGAATCATTGCATAATAAGTTATTATATAAATTATAACAGTTTGTGTCTGACGTTCCAATAAGTAGCATGAAGTATGTCAAACTATGCAAAATTTATATTGTAACTCATTACAATACATACAAATAAAATTAAGACAAATCATATATATTAACGTAATAAATGAAAACAGCAAGGGAAGAACATTATATAATGTTATACTCCATACTGTACATTTCAATGTAAATATCATAATAATGATAATATTTACCCGACAAGATGACCGTAGTTTTCAAGCTCAACAGCACAGTATAATTTGTTATTCATCTGACGCCAACATTTGCACTTACCTGGAGCAGGAGGGCATCGGGAGAGGTTTGGCAGCTTCAGGTGATCGTTTTCGTGGTTAGATGAGAAAGAAAAAGATCGCTACTCCTACGTACCAGACTTTATTGTTCTTTTGCGGGTGAAGAAAACCCAATTGCAAAACATTGCTGCGGGTTTATTAAACACATGACAAGCAGTAGGTCTTCAATATACTTATTGTAGTATTGCTAAGCATGGAAGTAAATGCTAACAACTAGAGTAACAAACATAGTACCTTTACAGAACAAGAACATTTTAAATATCTTCTGAACACAATTTGTGTGTAAATGGCGACCCTATGTGCATACAAGTGGCCACACCTTCCCTGGCATAGGGGGTCCACACAGGAGGGGGCATATAATCTACCTGGTGAAGGGGGTCCACACATGAAGGGGCACACAACTTATTTGTAGAGGGGGTCAACACCGGGGGGTATATAACCTACCTGGCACAGGGGGTCCACACACGAGAGGGCCACAGAACCGTCGACGACAACATTTCTCCAAGAGTGGGCAGTCCCCATCATGACGGCACTGGTCGTGTGGGGCTACGCACGGGTACGGGGGGTTGGGTGTTACGAAACGCGGACATTTCCCCAGTTTGATCACTGTAAAATATGCATCGAAACGTATCGGTAACGTTTATGTAAATGCTGCTTTAGTCTACGTTTTTGTATCACAGATTATGCTAATGTTGCTGGTTACTATATCTGTTTTAAAAACAATATGGTTCTCTGTCTGTCTGCCCGTATGTATGTATGTCTGGTTGTTGACCAATATTGTCGTTAGTTATGCATGCATAAGGCTGCATAACTAACGACTTTGCATGTTATCTAACAAACCCATTGGGGCGGTAGATTAAAGTTAATAACAGTCGACATAAATATTGTAGTGCCAGATTAATTTCAGTATTCATTCATACGCAACAAGTCACAGTAAATTACGTTTCCTTTCGAGTAACTGCACACTTAATTGACGACCATGACCGGTTTTACGATGACGTACTAGTTTACCGAATCAGCGTTACTATGAAACTGATTGACCTAATTAAGTTCGATAGTAAAGTTAGGTTCTGGCGTATATTGGATGTGAATTAAGTCCCATGTGTTTCTACATAGTAGTAATTTTATAAGAATCAATACACTTTGAACTTTAATTATATGGTTGGCAGCAATTTTTGAAGGTTTCTTGCATGCGATAACCGCGCCATAATTTGAACATAATTAGTTCCGACGTAAACGCACACGTCGGTTACAATGTCATAACTGACATCACTCTTTTGGGGGGAGCATAGTGTACGAGTGTGTAATACAACCATGAAACCCATGTCAAGACCTACACCGCTACAATGTTAGTATGAATCGTGACGATAACGCACCTGGGAAAACGGTTTTACGACAAATCTGCGCACAACCATTCGACGCTCTGCAACATTTGTTATCGTCCGGACAGTCGGTGTCGTCCACACAGTTCAGGGAGCATATCTCAGGCTTCAAGGCTTCAAAGGGCACGAAGGGACACTGACCGGGTTTGTTTACTGAAAATAAAAATATGTATATTATTTATTATATGTATATGATGTATCTTCTTCAGTTCAGCATATCTCTGCGAGACGTAGCTGCACGGATGATCATACGATATGCTGCTCTGTCTGCCGTTCTTCTCCCTACTCTCACGATGTCGTCTTCCAACCAGTCGCTGATGTCCTGCTGATGTATAGCTGTTGAACTACCCTTTAGCTAAGGTTAAACTGACATGACCCGCCACTTTGCCAGGATGTCATATTTAAAAAAACCGTTGTGTGCCGTAATTATGTTCCATTCGTTAGACGGCGCCACTGGAGGAACATTGTAATAAGCACACCACTGCTCATCAATACGTAATGTGGAACTTTAGTAATGTATACCTACCTGGAACACATTTGGTTTCTATACACCTCGACTTCTCACACGGTACTATCTTGGCTTTGCAACGATAGCCCGGCTTGCAGAGAACATCCTTCAAGAAAACGGTCAGAATATATTTGCATGCGAATACGAGTTGAATAACTGACTATCTTAATGTATTACTGAAGGCTCGGTTTTATTTCACTAGTGCACTCCAACATTAGTGCACTGGGATGTCATTGAAAGGGCTAAAAGAAACGTGTACGCAAACGACTAATTGACCTATCCATCACGTGATGCGTTGCCAAGTAAAAGGTACGTCAAGCCACCAAAAATGGCTGCCGAACACGTGGAGAGTTCACACATTCTCTGGTATATTTTTTTGAAATAGCCCCCAATTTTTACTTTATGGCAACTACACACAACAATTTTGTTTGCAGTGACAATTGTATATAGACATATTTGATCTAAGAGGTATCACGCCATACAATAATAAAATAATTCACATATATAATCGTTATCAACACTGTTGGCGAAGGCGCGCATAATTTTTATTATGACGAAAGCAAGCCGCGACGTAGCAGATCCATCAACCAACGGATCTAATATGTTGCAGTTTGCCTACGTCAGAATCATAATTGTGTGAGTGACCTCCGTTAAGCATCGTCTTTCCAACAATGTTTACACATATCATGTGCACTACATTATAACAGTTCTTTTATCGCAAAACAAACAATTTGGGCCCATAGCTTCAACCAAACCTACAACAGAACGTTCAACATCGGCACAGGTTCGGCAGCCATCTTGAATGTTTTACGGATATTGTAGCTAAGCAATAAATCACGTGATGGCTGACCAATCTGATGCGTCTTTTCATGTTTCTTTCAAACCACGATGCGTCCGATTGGTTTGGGTACACAATTTCGCCGTTCAGTCGTACAATCAATCGCTCGTGTAACCAATTCTTAATAACACAACGAAAACAAAGCTTAACAACTGCATTTCTTACGGCGGTCTTTAAACATGTATCGTTATATTAGTAATCAGGAGAATTTCTTTAAATATTTTTTATAGTAAAGTGGACCTTCGTTAATTGGAATACTTTGATGCCCAGCGTATATGTCCAGATTAAAAAGTTTTCCACAACACGAATCACGCATGTAAGGCTATATGTTGATGATAACCGTATGCCAAGGCTTCCGTTTTATCGGTGTACAAATGACCGAGGTTCCATGGTGTGTGGAGACCAACTGACCTTGCAGGGATCGATGCATGTGCACGTAGAGCACCCGTTCTTGTCGGACACCTTGCCGAACTCACAGTAGTTGGCGCAGACGGGCGGACAATCTTAGCACATGAAATTAATACATTATGTAATATGAAACGGTTGTCTCGGTAAGCTGTGCTGGCAGTAACGTGGGTTTTCAAAGTTACGAATGAGGTAAAATGACTGAGTGCGTAGTGTGTGTGCGTTTTCGTGTGTGCGTGTGTGCGTGTGTGCGCGTGTGCGTGTGTGAGTATGTACGTGTGTGCATGTTCGAGTGTTTGTGTAGTAGTAGTAGTAGTAGTAGTAGTAGTATTTTATTAGAGTCTCACTCCACGTATACATGCATTAAAATACAAAACAAATAAATACATTACATTCACAGTTAGCACTGTATACAAAGACCACTCAAAAAGAGTTATGAGAGACTTGTAAAAACAAAAATGTACAAATAAAAACAGTAATAATTTAATAAACATGTGCTATTATTGTGTTGTATTGTGTAATCTTGTGTGCAGTATTTTTGGAGGATGCAGGCAGTTTTACTTATTATATTGTCATTACTCAATAAATATACACATTTATCTTGATCATTCATACTGGAAAAAGCTGGATCATTAATTGTTGCATAGCCTATTAGTTCTTTTCGTTCGTTAAAATATAAAGGGCATTTCATTAAAATGTGAAACCCATTTTCTATTTCATTCGTGCAATTATAACACGTCTTAGCTTCAGGTGGGGGGTAATTTCGTTCAAAACGTCCAGTTTCAATTCTGATTGGTGCCACGCCACATCGACATTTTGCACGTGCTGATCGATTACTTCTAGTCATAATTTTCTTAACATAATGCTCAGTTAAAAAATTTGTTTTGAACTGTTTATAAGTCCTTAGTTTATTTCTACTACCATTCTGCCCTCTTCTCTATTTATAATATGAAGCCATTGCTGTTCCTGTAATATAGACAGGCAAACATCTGTGTGTTCTATTGTAGCCTTTGTATTAACATGGTCTCTAATATTAGTAAGATTATGCATATTTAAGTCATTATAACGATGGTATACTTAGTAGCCCCACTTTCGTTTCCCACTTACGGCCATTTCCATCATTCATAGAAACACACGTTTTGTCACTCTAGATACATCCATATTGATCAAACGACACCAGAGCCTAGTAACATGTAGCCATTGTTGTTGAGTCGGGGTTTTCCACCCCATTTCACCCTGTACTGCTGCTGATGGGGTATATTCACCCACACCTAGGAAAAATCGACAGGCCCTATTATGTATGCTATTTATAACCGAATATTCCTTTGTACCCCACACAGCAGAACCATAGTTAATAATGGAGAGCAGCATCGTATAGTTTTGTAAAACAGTTAAAAGGCATTTCTCCATTACACTTTGTCTTAGCTATTAACAAACACAGAGCTCTGTTCGCCGTAGTAGCTACTGTTTTACCATCACCTTATAATCAGGGTATTCAGTTAAAATCAAACCTATATATTTATACTTATTTACGATGCATATGCTTTGATCACCTAGTAGAAAATCGTATGTAGTCTCAGATATCGATGGATTACGAAAATGTACAATTTGAGTTTTGTCTTTGTTAATAGACATGCCACAGTCATTGCACCATTTCCAGATAACATTTGACAGTGTCTGCCGTTCTTCTGCTGATTCGGCCAGCAATACAATGTCATCTACGTATGCTAACAATATAACAATTTCGTCTCCGATCCTAACACCTTTACCCGTGCCTTTCAATTCAGCTGATAAATCGTTTATAAACATATTGAACATGACAGGGGATAGAACACATCCCTGCTTAAGCCCGCATTCAACGTTGAATCAGTCAGACTTTAAGTTGTTGACCCTAACACAACATTTGTAATCAACATATAATGATTTCAAAGCCTCAAAAATTTTCCCTTGTATGTTAAAGTTTCTAATTTTGTTCCGGAGGAAATTTCTATTGTTACGGTCATAAGCTTTACTAAAATCTACGAAACATGCAAACGTTTGCTGTCGGCACTTCTTTCTAGTATTGATTATGTTTGTAATGGTAGATAGGTGGTCGAGACAACTGCGACCTGGTCTAAACTCATTTTGCTCATCGTACACGATATAAGACGATCATTTAAAATAGAGCAGTATATTTTATACACATGGCAACTAAGCGTAATTCCCCTATAGTTCAATGGCACTCGTGGATCAGACGTACAACACTTGGGTATCGGGGTTACAATGCCCCGATGCCATGCTTCAGGAACCATGCTGTTGTTAAAACATTTATTAAATAGTTCGTTAAGGAAGTCTATGGCATTTTCATTGACCAGCTTTTCGACTGGGATGTTATCATCACCCAACGCTTCGTGTTTCTTGGCCTTGTTTAAGGCCAGGCGAATGTCCTCCTTAGAGATAGGCCAATCAAGGTGTTCCGAGTGAGTGGGTCTCTACCGGCGGTTGATAATCAATTGTTTGTTCGTAATTGACCGGGTTCAGCAAAGTGTGAAAGTCAATTCTCCATTTATGTAATATCACGCCTTGATCAGTGGATACAGAGCCGTCCTCTAGCATCACTTCCGTTGGTATATCATGGATGCGTTCTTGTTTTATCCCTAATTTTCCAATATGCTTCCAGAAGGCATTTGGATCATATGACGGCAGATCAAGTAATTGTTCTTGTTGTTGACGCCAGAATGTGCGTTTGGCAGCTTGCACGTGCCTGCGAGAACGTGTGTGTGCCGAATATATCTCACTCCCTAAAATCACATGGGATTTGACCAGACAATTACATCACTTATCCGAAATTTGTATGTTGGACAGCAGTCTGCAGTGAGATTAGAGTATGGTATCACAGACTGGTTCCCAGTCGGTATGGGTGTGAGACAGGATACATTTTGTCCCCCCCCCCCATCTGTCCAGTGTGTACACAGAGAATATCATGTGAGAGGTCGAGACTGACACGAGAAGAATGTTTTAATGGACTGAAAGTGAATGGACAGTAGGTATATGAATTGAGATATGCCAGCGACACAGCGTTATCCGATACAAAAGAAGGATTGGATAAATTTATAACTATTGTTAAAGAGCACAGTGAGAAGAAAGGATTGAAAATAAACGTAAAGAAGAGTAAAATTGTGGATGTGAAGGGACGTCGAGAACCACCAGAAATCATAGTAGATAGCCAGGAAATAGAACGAGTGGAACGTTTTTAATATCTGGGGTCACTAATGGAAGCGGACGGAGATGGGACGGAAGAGATCACGCGGAGATTGGCAATAACGAGTTTGTGTGTGTGTGTGTGTGTGTGTGTGCGTGCGTGCGTGTGTGTGTGTGTGTGTGCGTGCGTGCGTGTGTATGTGTGTGTGCATGTTTGCGTGCGTAAGCATGTGCGTGTACGTAGGCGAGTGCATGTTTGTGTGTGCGAGTGCATGCGTGCATGTATATATGAGTGATATATTTAATCAGATAGTGAGTTATTCCATTTACGTTTGAGTCCAAAGTCAACCCTAAGAAGTTAAATACGTCTATTTTTTCAAAGTATAAACCACATTACAGATTAATTTCCACAGTCGTAAGCTCAGCAGGTGTTTGACAAACGCGAAGTCACTGGCCACAATTATGTTGTATACAGCACCACACAAACTGTCATTGAAACGTAGTTACCTCCCACGTGTTTATTAACAGTGCACCACACATTAAACAACTCTAGCATGACTGGACAAATATCGTTTATTTGACAAAAGAGCATTTCAAACGGCTGACGTCAATGGAAGTTATATTGCAACCACCTGGACAACTATTCAGTATAGAGTCTGGAAAAGAGCTCCATTATATCACCCAGGTAGATGCCAAAAAGCATCGAACAGAAACTGGTGCTGAACCCGTTTTGCAGCTGTGGTTAAATTCGCGATGTTATTTATTAGTTTACGCCAGAAAGCGGCATGGCTGAGGGGATCGAATTATTTGTAATCTTCTGTCATTGAGGCTTATCGAATATTGTGTACTTGAAATCAGGTGTGGCAACGAATTATATTGAAAGGGTGTTCAGGGCGCACTGGTATAATGTTCAGAGCATCGGACTCTCAATCGAGAGATTCCGGGTTCGAATCATCTTGCAGCCATTACGAATTTCGTTCACTCCATGTTGCTCCAGTTCACTCATGCAGCAGTAAGAATCAGCACCTGGCCACATTTATGGATATGTGTTTACGAATCGTCTTCGAGCATTAATTACAGCATGGCTGAATGCTTCCCAGAGAAGTCGAAATGGTGTTCGAATGGACATATCTGCCGGTGTGTGATGAGTAAAGCGCTTTGATCTGCCTTAAAACTGGATACCGCGCTATATGATAATATTCCTTTTTTTGTATTTAGTCTATACATTTCTTTGTATCATATCCAAACGTCAAATTACCTGTGCAGAGATTTTCGCCTAAATTCTCAAGATGGTTTATTAATACGCCTGTTATCCTGTTGGTGTAACATCAATGTATACGCGCACAAGCACGAACTTTCTCAAAACATTAGTTGTAATAATGAAGCCGCTAAGCGGAGATATTCAAAAATCTCCGTACAGGTAATTTGACAGTTGTTATAAGACAATAACACCTTCATAGATTAAAACTAGTTATCCTCGCGAATGTTCAGTAATCTGGTACATGTTTAAAAATACGATGTCTGCTCATCATATTGACATTAAATCTTATAGTGTTGTTTATACTAGACTAACTATATTGTAAATATACCGTCCCCAAATTGTGTTTAGGCATTTAATATGCTCGAACGAGAGTACACCGTTTGAAAGTTTCACCAGCGAAATATTCAAATTGTAAACAGAACATCCAAATATTAATCAATCACGATTGCCTTTCCTACCCATAAAAAACCTTTGAAGTTCCCGAATTTCCATAGGCGGAACCAGAGGGGTACGTGCCCCCTAGAACTTTGGAATGAACTATGGAGCCTGACGCGTCCCCTTAGAAATTTGATACGTGCCCCCGTTTCTGCGAGCCTCACGGAAGGGTGGAATAGGAGGTTTTTTGAAAGCCTCTATGTTGATCTCTTGGAGGGTTTTGGAGAACCTTAAGGTTGATGGTTTTGTTGAAGCTCACGCGGTGCAATTGAAGGTTTTGCCCCCTCAACTGACTACCCTCTCTGTATCCGCCCCTGTTCCGTCGCACCAAGCCATACGTCGGGCGAAGTAATACTAATTAAGCGAACTTCCTGCTAATAATTACAAAAACCTCCCTTAGTCCTTGCCTGGTTTTGCCATCACGGCCGTGGTGGCGACTAAAGTGATCACGGTCCATATTGACGGACGTAGGGCCGGCATAGTTGACTGCAACAAAGGATACACCGCTGTTAGTCCCGCATTTCCAGTCGTTTTACAATCATGACGCTTGTATAATATATATATATATATATATATATATATATACCTTGAACAATGAGACGATCAAAGTAAACAAATCGGCAATTTGTCTACGGCGTAAATATCATGTTATCTGAAGGCGACAACCAAGGGTTCCAACGTAAGATTAATGTTGGTCTTTACTGCAACGACAACGACTTCTTTTGTTGCAATCAGTAATAGCATTACTGTGAAAATCAATGCGGAAGAAAAAACAATTGTTTCAGCATGTTTCCTAAGTACGTCACTTACTCCAAGTTAATTCATGCTATAATAATTACATGAGTGGTCAAAAGCAAGGCTCAGTATCAAATGTATGTTAACGTTAGTCTTCGGTGTTCAACGATAACATAACGAAAGGATGCGTGAAGCGTACAGCGGAGTACAGGAGTTCTACGGAGAACTTGTGACAGGGTTGTTTTGGAAAATGTAACCACTGAAAATCGTGGTACATATTGTGCGTGTGCGGGTGTGCGGGTGTGCGGGTGTGCGCGTGTGCGCGTGTGCGCGTGTGCGTGCGTTTATATGCTTGCGCGCAAGCGTGTGCGTACGAGAGTGACTGACTCAGTGAGTGAATGATTCGGTGATTGAATGAATCGGTGAGTGCGTGAGCGAGTGACTGAGTGTTGACTGAGTGAGTGAGTCCTTGAGTTAGTGTTTTAGTGAATGAGTGAATGAGCGAGTGTGTGAGTGAGTCTTTGTGAATACAAGAGTGAGTGCTTGGGTGAATGAGTGCATGGATGAATGAGTGAGCGAGTGAGTGAGTGAGCAAGTGAGCGAGTGAGCGAATGAGCGAATGAATGAATGAGTGAAAAAGTGAGCGAGTGAGCGAATGAGCGAATGAGTGAGTGTGTGAATGAGCGAATGATTTAGTGAGTCATTGAGTAAGTGTTTTTAGTGAGAGAGTGAATGTGTGAGTGAGTTTTTATGAGTGTTTAAGCGCGTGCTTGGGTGAATGAGTGAATTGATGAATGTGTGAGTGAGTTTTTATGAGTGCTTAAGCGAGTGCTTGGGTGAATGAGTGAATGGATGAATGAGTGAGCGAGTGAAAGGATGGATGAATGAGTGAATGGGTGAATGAGTGAATGAGTGAGTGAGTGAGTGAGTCAGTGTGTGAATGAGTGAGTGAGTGAGTGAGTGGGTGGGTGGGTGAGTGAATGAGTGAGTGAGTGAGTGAGTGAGTGAGTGAGTGAGTGAGTGAGTGAGTGAGTGAGTGAGTGAGTGAGTGAGTGAGTGAGTGAGTGAGTGAGTGAGTGAGTGAGTGAGTGAGTGAGTGAGTGAGGTGGTGAGTGAGTGAGTGAGTGAGTGTGAGTGAGTGAGTGGGATGAGGTGAGTGAGTGGTGGGTGGTGAGAGTGGTGAGTGAGTGTGGTGAGTGAGTGAGTAGTGAAGTGGAGTGAGGAGTGAGTGGTGAGTGAGTTAGTGAGTGGTGGTGAGGTGAGTGAGGTAGTGAGTGAGTGAGTGAGTGAGCAGTGAGGCAGGAGGCAGAGCGAGCAGTGAGCAGTGAGTGAGAAGCTAGTGAGTGAGTGAGTGAGTGAGTGAGTGAGTGAGTGAGTGAGTGAGTGAGTGAGTGAGTGAGTGAGTGAGTGAGTGAGTGAGTGAGTGAGTGAGTGAGTGAGTGAGTGAGTGAGTGAGCGAACGATAAAACGAGCGAACGAGCGAACGATAAAACGAGCGAACGAGCGAACGAGCGAACGAGCGAACGAGCGAACGAGCGAGTAAGCAAGCGCGTATCTGTGCCCGTTGAAAGCTGTCTCTTCATGACTTCTACATATTTGATATCTGAGCCAGGCTCTATTATAGGTGTCCCAGTGGTAAGCTAAGGTCGCAGCAAGGACGAAGTGTTTTGTTGACAATCGCGTTGACGTAGCACGATTTTATTACTGTGTCAAATTCACGTCAGTAGTTATCTCGGTTTTTGTAGTAAGCAACGGGGGGGTTGGTGCCGGTGCCCCCATGATGAAATTCCAAGATGGCACGTGTCTCACGTGTATCTATCTGTGTGTGTGTGTGTGTGTGTGTGTGTGTGTGTGTGTGTGTGTGTGTGTGTGTGTGTGTGTGTGTGTGTGTATTCACGTGAGTTAGAGCCTCCTCGTGGAATGCAGTGAAGGCAGTGTCTCCTGTGGGAAGGTGTGGAATGTCCTATCGCTTATAAGTAAGAATGAACAAAACACCATATTTGAAAGTTTACAAACTTGAAAACACCCCTATATATATATATATATACATATATGAGATTGTTTGTCGTAACACCCGAACTTTGCAACCGGAGGTATGTGCTTATCACATTTTTTCTTCTCGTTACCCTCTCGCGTAACGATAATTAATGGACCGGTACTTAAACACCATGCAATTGTCGTATACGTATCTGTACGCGACGGTAGTATTTTTCAAACGTGCAAAGTGCAGTCTCCCAGACGTAGAATGATAACAACATATGGTATTGACATAA
>CM034543.1:19042591-19255091 GCA_020002185.1 Paraescarpia echinospica | reverse complement strand
TACAAGAGTTCAAAGGTTGTTACAATTACATTCATTGGTTGCTTCTTCCCATTTTCATTCACGAATACATATCCACACACACAAGAATATATGTCCAAACATGCACATTTATTGTCCTCGCCCACACCTTCCTCTGATTTGTTCCGTCATGGCTATTTCATCAATCACCTTCACACACGCATGTCCTATTTACTCATGCGCTTATACTGTCCACATCCACTTCTACCATTCAAAATTACATAGAGTAGTTACATTCATCATCGATTAAACGTTCTGAGAAAAGTGACGAAGAAACCGACAATACGAGTTGGTGAGCTAGTGGTATAGAGACGGAAATATGATGAAAACGCCTATACGGTTTGGTGGATCAGCTTCTTTCCTCTCGAACGTTTACCCGTGTCAACTATAAGCGCACGGTCGGGTGTTTTAATCTGTTAAATATGTTTATCAGTATAGAAAGACGATGTTTAATGAAGATGCCGAATGCGCTGAAAGTATCAAAGAGGCAAGGTAAATGTGCATGGCGAAATGGAGAAGTAGAGCCGTAAGGAAAACGAGAAAAGCCTGCGAGTGGGATGCTATCCGTGTCGACTGTACACGGAACTTATTGATGACAACGTTCACAACCTCTAGTGATTTGAGAAAGGGATTGCTGTCTACTGAAAAAGTTGATTTGGTGGAAAGGATGCCGTGGAAAGAAACTTTTGGGAGGTCTTCTACGGCGGTAAAAAAAGGCCGATACTCGCTCGGAAAATAATTGATGGAGGTGCGTGATAAATGCAAAAGATAAAACGCGTTTCAAGTGGCGCTGCCTTGTCGTAGATGACACTAGGTTTGACATTGATTTGCTTGTGACGTGTTTCGGAATTGATCGGCACCGTGTTTCCTTGACAAGGTATCATCATCGCTCAAGCCTACGGCGCGGTGGTCAGACACCCGTAAGCTCATGACCTATGCCACGGTGTTAAGTCACCCGTAAGTCTCATGCATATACGAGCCAATGGCGTGGTGTTAATCACTCGTAAGCTCACGACCACTGGCGCAGTGGTAAAACACCTGCAAGTCATTACATTATATGCTTGAATGTTTGGTCAATGTTTGTGCACTCGTATACTACCGTGTTTTGTTCGTTTTTTCATACACCCACATGCATGCACACACGATTATCCCGATAGGGGGAGGTCACCAGCCGTCCACCACCTCCCTTACACGCACAAGCACACGACACTACAGGGGAACTTCCGGTGGTGAATTGGTTTGAATTTGTTGCAGCAAACTTGCGAAAATATAAGGATATTTGATCAAGATAAGTAATACTATTGAGTGTATAGCAAACATAACGTAATTATAGATATATATTAAGCAATATTTTTGTTAAACAATGTTTTGTTAGGGAAGATTAAAAGTAGGCGATTTGCGAGCGATAATTGGGGACATTAATGTCATCGGAACGTTGTTTACAAAGTAGGTCACTGGCGAAGTTAACGTGACGTGAACGACAATAGAATAGCGTTATTTGAGATAATCGATGTAGTTAGATGAGTAATTAAAACCTGAAATAACAACATTTTAAAGTGTATATTAGTACACAGAATATACCTTGTATCTAAGCCTAACTTGAATACTTTGTCATCGACATCGTAACTAGGTAAGGCACGGTGTGTCACTGTGTGTTAACAAATATAACTAACTATAACCTAAACAATCTGGTGTAAATTGTACACAGAAAAGTCTTTTCAATGACTATAATTTAAAAACTATATTGAACATAAATAAATTTTGATATGGCACCTTGCAAGCGGCAACTCAGGGCAAAACGACACTTAGTTGGCAAAGACTGCCAGAGCTGGGTGGATTTTGCGTTGTCTGGCTGTCCAGAATCATGGGCAGAGACCAAAGATGACGGATTCACCTTTCGGTGTATTGGGTGTTTGAGGGTGGAATGTCTGATGAAGGAGGTGTGTAAGATGACGGATATAGAGAAGGAGATGGAGTTGAGACTCAACATAGAAATAGATGGAGAAGAGAGGGATGACGCGGAGAGAGTTGAGAATTCTACAACACAGAAGGAGCAGAGTTGTGACACGGAGACTGAAGAAAGGAGACTGAGAGGAGGGAAGGTGACCGGTGTGACGGAACAAGAAATTGAGATGACAGAGGGACGGAGGAAAAGTGTTCGGCAGAGGAAAAGAAAACGGGTCAGTGGGAATAGATCAACAGATAGCCAGACTGTAGAGAACGAGAAGAGACGCGACAGCGATACAGGTGGTGAAGAGGTAGATACCACAGAGGCAGTTGGTAAGACTGTGAGACAGAAGACTGATGGAAGAAGACAGAGTGTTCATCAAAAAAACAAAAAACATGACAGGCGTGAAGGTGACAGGGGAGAAAGAGACCGTAGTGAAGGAGGTAGCCGGGGAAAAGGGACGGGAGAGGAGAGAAGAAAATGTAATGGGAGCAAAGATGAAGGGACGAAAGGAAGTGAGAGTAAATGTGCTAGAAGAGAAGATGACAGGAAGAAAGGGGACAAGAGAAAACGCGACAGGAAAGAAGGGAATTGAAGAGAATGTGACAGGAGAGAAGACGGCAAGAGGAAAAGACAACAACCAGACATATATGCAAACCGGAGGAGCTACTCTGAGGCAGTGATTGAGGGGGCAAGGAGAAAAGAGAGAGTGTTTATGGGCGATTCCTTTCTGGGAAAAACAGACAAGACTATATGCGAGGGGAAGGACGTTGTTGTATGTCTTCCGGGGGGTAGGATAGAGCATGTGACCGAAAGGGTAGAGAAGGTATTGGGGCATGGCAAGGGAGGGTCTGTACTAGTACACATAGGGACTGACAATGCAGACAAGGAGGGAACAACTGGGCTAGTTCAGAAGTACAGACATCTAGTAAGGAAGCTAAAGAAGACAAGAGTGGGACAGGTTGTTCTCTCAGGAATGTTGCCAGTAATGGGAGGAAGGGGGGGCATCATACAGAAACTGTAAGAGGATCAACGCATTAGTTGATCAGATGTGTGAAGAAGAGGGCGTGGGATTCATAGATTTATGGGGGTACTTTGTTGGGAGAGAAGATATGTACATGAGAGATGGCCTCCATCTAAGTGGAAAGGGGCAGCAGTATTCTCAGAGAATATGCTGCGAACTGTTGACAGTGGGACAGGTTGCATCTATTTAAACTAAATTCGCAGGGGGGATTCGCAGAGAAGCCTGAAACTGGAGGCATAGATAAAGACAAAAAAAATAATTCAGCAAAGAACAGTCTGGAAAACTGGATATTTAACAAGATTTAACAAGATTTAACAAGATTGCCATCCAGAAAATTACTCTGGATGGCAGGTGGACAAGGAAGCCTTTTGGCTTATCGAGAGTCCAATACTTAAGAGAAGGGAATAGATCAACAGATAGCCAGACTGTAGGCTATAAATGTGTTTGTTTAAATGCAAGGAGTATAGTAAACAAAAGAAATGAACTAAACATTATGGTAGAAGATATTGACCCTCACATAGTAGGTATAACCGAATCATGGGAAAAAAACGATGTATTAGATGCCGAATTGGGACTGACAGGATGTGTAATGTTTAGGAAAGATAGAATAGGAAGAAGGGGAGGTGGAGTTATGTTATATATTAAAGAATCTATCCAGGCTTATGAAATAAAATTAAACTGAGAAGCAGATTGCGAAGAAGCTGTTTGGTGTAATATAGATACAGGAAACTCAACGCTAACGGTTGGATTAGTTTATCGAAGTCCAAACATAAGCATAGAAGAGAATGAAAAATTACAAAACGCTATAAGGGAAGTGAGCAGACGGGATTGTGTTATTATGGGGGATTTTAACCATGGGCATATAAAATTGAAATCTCTACAGACTATGGGTAGTGAGGATCACAAGTTTTTAGTTTTAGTACAAGATAGTTTCCTTTCTCAATATGTGCTAGAACCAACCAGGGGAGAGAATGTTTTAGACATAGTTTTGTCCTCACAGAATGAATTAGTTGACTATGTCAGGATATGTGAGCCACTGGGGAATAGTGATCACAACCAGATACATTTTACCATCAAAGTAAAATCAGAAAGGAATAGTAAAAAGCAGTACAGGAGAAATTTCCCAATGGAAAATATAAGGATATAAGAAAATATTTAGCAAAGATAGACTGGAATAACACACTGAAGAATAAGACAGCAACAGAATGCAGGAATATCTTAACGAGTGAAATTGAATGCATCATCGTCAAATTTGTTCCCATAAAAAACACGGGAAACGGTTCAAAAAGAAACACTTATTGAAAGAAGCCATTAGCAAAAATTAAGTATAAACAAATGATGTGGAAGTCATATAGACGTACTGGAAATGACGAAGACTACAACATTAATAAAGAAGCACTAAACCAAGCTAGAGCTTAAATTAGAAATTCAAAGAGAAGCTATGAATATAAATTAGCTTGTAATATAAAACATGACAGCAAGAGTTTGTATGCGTATGTTCGAAGCAAACAGAAAATTCAGGATAAGGTCGGTCCTCTAGAAGATAGTGCTGGAAATATAATATTAGAAGGATTCTTAATGGCAGAAGACCTGAATGATTATTTTAGTTCAGTGTTTACCAGAGAAGACACTAGTTCACTGCCAGTACCAGAGACTAATTTCAAGGGAGCAGAATCAGACTATTTAAGACAGTTAATTGTAACCCCAGAAATGGTAGCTAAGAAAATTAGGGCTATGAAGGATAATAAATCACCTGGAGTGGATGGTATTCCACCCAAACTACTATTGGAAATTGTAGAACAAATTAGCATACCGCTTGCAACAGTTTTCAACTTGTCATTACAAGAGGGAGTGGTTCCTTTAGAATGGAAAGAAGCAAACATTATACCGTTATTCAAAAAAGGTTCGAGAAACAAGTCAAATAATAATAGACCAGTTAGTTTAACATCGGTGATTTATAAATTATTAGAAAGTCTAATTAAAGATCACATGGTGTATTTTCTTATTAAACATAACTTGATAAACACATCTCAACATGGGTTTCTAAAAGCTAGGTCATGCTTAACAAATATGTTATGTTTTTATTAAGATATCACTAAGTGGGTAGATGATGGATTTTCAAAAAGCTTTCGACAAAGTGCCTCATCAGAGATTACTGCTTAAACTAAAGGCGCATGGCATAGGAAATGGTATAATTAACTGGATAGAAAAATGGCTGATTGACAGAAGACAACGGGTAGTTGTTGATGGGAAGGCTTCAAACTGGAAATCAGTTTTGAGTGGGGTTCACATGGATCAGTACTGGGACCTATATTATTCTTAATATATAAATAAACGATTTGGACGATGATATAGCTAGCAAAGTGTTGAAATTTGCAGATGATGCAAAAGTGTTTAGAAGGATTAAAAGTGATGGAGATAGAGAGTATTTACAAGATGATCTTGACAGGTTGATCAAATGGTCAGAAAAGTGGCAAATGTTCAATTTTGGGAAATGTAAATGCCTTCACACAGGACATGGGAACGAATATGTAGAATATACAACGGGGGAACTGTACTAAATACTACTGTAAAAGAAAGACTTGGAGCTGACAGTTAGTGCTGACATGAAGGTTTCAGAGCAGTGTGGAATTGCATCTTGAAAAGGAAATCAAATCCTTGGAATGATTAGGCGAAATATAGCATATAAAGAAAAAGAACTAATAATACCGCTGTACAAAACAATAGTTAGACCTCATTTAGAATATTGTATACAAGCGTGAAGGACATAGATATGCTAGAAAGAGTACAGAGAAGAGCGACTAAATGATACCAAAACTGATGGATCTTAATTATGAAAAACGCCTAAAAGAATGTGGTTTAACAACACTGGAGACCAGGAGATTGAGTGGAGATCAGAAAGAAGTGTTTACAATATTGAATGGTTATGAAAATATTAATAGAAATATGTTTTCTTCAGTTAAGAAAGATAGATAGACTAGAGGACATGAAGTTACATCAGTAAAGGAGCAGTGTATATTAGACGTAAGAAAGTTCTCATTTTCACAAAGGACTGTGAATGAATGGAACAGATTATCTGATGATTGTGTGGGTGCTATTAGTGTGAATATTTACAAAAATAAAATCGACACATACCTCAGAAGGGCTGGATATATGTTGATAAAAGGGTTGGACTCTCGATAAGCCAAAGGGCTTCCTTGTCCACTTGCCATTTACAGTTAATTCTCTGGATGGCAATCTTGTTAAATCTTGTTAAATCTGACACGCACGCATTAAGAGGAGGTCCACCATACCAGTCGCTAGAGTGGGCGATAACTAAGAGATGTAACGTCACCTGAAATATGTCAAAAGTCGCTGGGGACGCTCATTAACCAGAAGACAGTCAGTGTCTTAAATTCCTGAATTTCATGCAGACTGATTTGCTGGTCGTAATCCTTATCCGATAAGAGGTAGCAAGGCGTGTTTTCTATTTGATATAGCTGTGGCTGTGTGTTTTATCGACCTGGAGAAAGCTTATGACACGGTACCAAGAAAGATGGCAATGGCGACACTGAGATGGATGCGGCTCCCAGAGGCAGAGGTCAGGATGGTGGACGGGACATATTAAGAAACGAAGGGCAGAGTGGCGGGTGGATCTGGAATCTCGGAAGAATTCAAAGTGAATGTTGGCTTGATACAAGGGAGTGCCTTGAGCCCATTACTGTTTATAGCAGTGATGGAACTGATAAGTATAAAGACCAGTACGAAAGATAGAAACTAATCTATGCACACTATCTAGCGGTGGTAGCAGACGGGGAAATGGATCTACAGGAACAACTGATAGAGTGGAAGTATATCTTCAGCAAACACGGACTGAAAGTGAATCTGGGGAAGACAGAGGTGCTGTGGGCTGGATAACAAAGAAAGAACTGGAAATACACGTGGAGGGGAATACATTAAAACAAAGAGTTTCTTAGCGGGAGCGTGCATATGTGTAAGGCTAGGAGGGGTTGATTAGCGGCTAATGACCGTCTCTTATCCGTTAGATCATCGTATGTGCATGCGTGTGCGTATGAAAAACCGAACAAAACACGATAGTATACGAGTGCACACAGACAACACACCTCACTGCAGCACATAGAAAACACAACTAAATATAGTACATAGACAGCACACTTTGCTACCTCTTATCGGATAAGGATTACGACCAGCAAATCAGTCTGCATGAAATTCAGGTATGTAAAATACTGACTCACTTCCGTTTATTGAGCGTCCCTACCGACTGTTGACATTGTTCAGGTGACGTCACATGTCTTAGTTATCGCCCACCCTGGCGACTGGTATGGTGGACCTCCTCTTAGAGCGTGCATGTGGTGTGCTTGTGCGTGTAAGGGAAGTGGTGGACGACTAGTGACCTCCTAGTATCAGGATCATCGCGTGTGCATGTGTATGGAAAAAAGAACAACACACGGTAGTATACGAGTGAACGATACAAGTGTATAATGTCATGACTTGCGGGTGTTTTATCACTGCGCCAGTGGTCGTAAGCTTACGGGTGATTAACACCACCCCATTGGCTCGTGCATGCACGATTCTTACGGGGGACTTAACATCGCGGCAGAGGTCGGGAGCTTACTGGTGTCAGACTACTGCGTCATAGGCTCGAGCGATGATGATATAATAATAATAATACGGTATTTATTTAACGCTAATTCCCGCATAGCGGATCGACGCGCTGTACAAGCGATACAATAAATGTATAGTAATATATCAAAAAATAAACACTGGTTTTAAGACACATAATACTGAATGATGATACCTTGTCAAGGAAACACGGTGCCGATCAATACTGAAACACGTCGCAAGCAAATTTATGTAAAAACTAGTGACAAGGCAGCGCCACTTGAAACGCGTTTTATCTTCTGCAATTACCACGCACCTCCATCTAGAAATTTCCGAGCGTGTTTCGACCTTCTTTTACCGCCGTAGCGGATCCCCCAAAGCTTCTTTCGACGGTATCCTTTTCACCAGTTCGTTCAACTTTTCTAATTGCCAACAAGCCCTCTCTCAACTCTTTCGAGGTTGTGAATTTTCTGTTATTAAAAAGTTCCATATACAGTAGACACGGATAGCGTCCCACTCGCATGCTCTACTCGTTTTTCTTATGGCTCTACTTCTCCATTTTGCCATGCACGCTGACCTTGCCTCTATGATAGTTTCCGCGCATTCGGCGTCTTCATTAAATATCGCCTTTCAATACTGATAATCATGTTCAACAGACTTAAACACCCGACCGTACGCCTCGAGTCGGCACAAGTAAATGTTCGACAGGAAAGAAGCTGAACCACCAAATCGTATAGGCATATCCATCATATTTCAGTCTCTATACCAATGACTCACCAATTTGTATAATGCATTTCTCCTTCATTTGTCTCAGAACGTTTAATAATAATAATAATAAGATAACTTCTATTGCGACTAAATCCTTGGAAACCAAGCAGTATTCCAGTTGTCAACGGATGAGTCAAGGCGCTAGGGAGCTATGGTGGATAAGCAAGGTTGTAAAGATAAGTTTTTAAATGACGACGGAATTTTTGTAATATTTTCAACTGATCTAACACTAAGAGGCAGCATATTCCAAAGACTTGGTGCAGCAACAGAAAAAGCCGTAGTTCCAATATTAGTGTTGCTTCTAGGAGAAAAATAGGTCAGAACTAGATGATGGAAGCTGGATAGGTTTTCTTACAGGAGTAAGCAGTGAATGCAAATAAGATGGTTGCTTACTGGATGGTGCCTGATATGTAATGGTACAGATCTTAAATATTATACGATATCTTACAGGAAGCCAATGCAAAGACTTCAAAAGTGGTACAGAGAAAAACGAGGTCTTGTAGCTACCCTTACTAGACAATTCTGGACACGTTGAAGTCTTGTAATAGCCTTGCTAGCGATATAAAGGTGGGAATTGCAATAGTCAAATCTGCTACTAACAAGCGCTGTTGCAATCATTTTAGCAACATAAAATGGCACACACCGGCGAATACGGCGAAGATCACGAATATGATAAAAACAACAACGATATGTTTGAGATATGTGTTGTCGGAAATTGAAGTTACTGTCACAGATCACTCCTATATTCCGCACCGAGGTTGCTGGCGTGATAAGTTGATTAAAAAAACACATAGGGAATCAACATCCAGTTTACTACGCTGCATTGGAGTACCAATAATGATCAATTCAGTTTCATTTGCATTTAATTTTAACTTTCTGTCAGTCATCCAGTTAAAGATATTTTGAAGGCAATCACTAAGTTGGTTAAGCGAGCAATTTGTATCAGGGGTAGCCAACGAAATTGTGATCTGAGTATTATCAGCAAAAAGATAATGATCCAAGTTATTTCTTTGTATAACAGAGCTGTGTGGCGAGGTGTAAAACGCAAAGGCCCAAGAACAGAACTCTGGGGAACACAAAATAAAGCCGGCAGTGCAGCTGAAAAGTAGTTCCCAATCTTTGATATGTTTGGTATCTATCAGTTAGATATGAAGAAAACCAGCTCACAGCTGTGCCAAATATGCCGTATCTCTATAATAAACGTTCAGTGAGAATGCTGTGATCAATCGCGTCAAAAGCAGCAGAGAGATCTAGTAAGGTAAGTGCAGTCACTTTCCATTATTAATGTTCAAGTTAATGTCATTATGAACCTTCAAGAGGGCAGTCTCTGTTGAATGAAACTGTCTATACGCAGATTGTGATACATTAGTTAAGACATTTGTGCTAACGTGAAACCTTAGACGACTTGCTACAACCTTTTCTAGTATTTTGGCAATAAAGCTGAGGTTAGAAATAGGTCTATAGCTGTTTAAGTCTTGCTTAGGCTGAGATGACTTCTTAAGAAGTGGCGTGACATTGGCGTATTTGAAATCATCAGGAAAACAGCCAGAGCAAAGTGATGCATTTATAATATTTGTTATAGGTCCAATTAGTGTATCGAGACATGCTTTTAGCGGTATTGTTGGAAATGGATCAAGTGCACAAGATTTATGTAAGCGTTGATGAAGGTAACTACCCTATATATGAATGGTAGGTGTAGGTGTGTACAGTATGTGCGCATGCATGAATGTGTCATGTGTGTGTGTAAAGGTGATTGATGAAAAAGCCATGAAGGAACAAATCCGGGGACGTTATGGGCGCGGACACTATGTGTGCATTTTTGGACATGTATTCTTGCGCGTGTGGATATATATTCATGCATGAAAGTTGTAAGAAGGAACCAATGAATGGAATGTAGACCACCTTTACATACTTGTAGACCACATTCGCACATTTGTAGACCATCGGCGAACACTTGTAGACCACCTTCGCACTCTTGTAGATCACCTCAACACGCACACATGTAGACGACCTTCACACACTTATAGACCACATTAAAACACCAGTAGACAACCTTCACACATTTGTAGAACACCCGCACGCACACACACACACACGTGTAGAACACTTTCATACACTTGTAGTCCACATTCACACACATGTACACCACTTTCACACAGTACACACAACAAACACAACTGACACAACACACACAACACACACACACACACACATGCAGCACACACACAGCACAGACATAGCACACATACACACACATAACACACACACAACACACATACAAACACAACACACACATGGAACACCCATACAACACACCGATACAAAACACACACAACACACACAACACACATACAATACGCACATAACACACACTCAACACACTCACAGAATCTTAGTTAGTGACAACCTACGCACAACAGACGCAAAACATAGCCACAACAGACGGCCAACACATGGCCGACAGACGCAAAACACACGAACAACATACATACAACACACGTACGTCACAAGTACAACACATACACAAAAGAAGCACAACATTCGCCCAACAGACAGTCAAAAGAATGCCAAGACACACACACACACACAACGCAAAACAGAGGATCAGAAGACGGACAACAAACACACAACAAACTCCCAATACATGTACAATAAACCCCCAAAACACACGAAAAATAAACACAACAGACGCACAACACACACAAAACACCGCACAACACCGCACAACACCGCACAACACTGCACAACACCGCACAACACCGCACAACACCGCACAACACTGCACAACACCGCACAACACCGCACAACACCGGACAACACCGGACAACACTGCACAACACCGCACAACACCGCACAACACTGCACAACACCGCACAACACCGCACAACACCGGACAACACTGCACAACACCGCACAACACCGCACAAAACCGCACAAAACCGCACAAGACGCACACCACGCACACAAAGCACACAACGCACACAACGCACACAACAAACCTTAAACACACTAAACATACACACACAAACACAAACACACACACAAACACACAACGGATACACACACACAAGACACACACAACACATAATCACAACACACACGCCATAAACACACCATAGACACACACACAGACAAAACACACTCACACACAACACACTCAAACAGATAACACATACTCACACACGCCCTGAAAACACACAGACACACAACACACACACCATACACACACAACACGTACACACACTTCCACACACGTGCCCACGTACACACACTCACCCGCGCGCATACGTACACACGCGTACACGCGTACACACATACGAATACACACACTACCACGCCACACACGCACACGTACACATGGACACATGCACGCACGCAGAACGCACGCGCGCACAACACACGCACGCACGCACAACCCACTCATGCAAGCACACCACACGTACACACGCACAACACACTCATGTAACGCACGCACGACACACTCATGTACGCACGCATGCACAACACACGTATGTACTCACAACACACGCACAACAGACACCCAATACATGTACCACACGACAAACACGCGTAAACAAGCACACCCACAACGAACACAGCACATACACACACATACAACACATATATAACACACACACACACACCACACATGCAACATACATACAACACACATACAGCATACACACAAACACAACACACAAACACACATAATACACACAAGCAAAACACACAACACAAAAACACTCCCAATACATACATACAACACACGCACACACACACACTCAACACACGCACACTTAACACACACACGCAACACACTCACACAACATACAAGTACACAAAATAAACACACCACTCTCACACACAACACACTAAAACCCACAACATATATTCACACACACCCACACAACACACAGACATACAACACACACACCATACACACACAATACACACACACGCATGCACATACACGTGCACACACGCGTAAACACACACATACACGTACCACACCAGACACGCGCATACACTTGCACACACACACAAACACACACACAAACACACACATATACCCTCCAAGAGAAACGCACACCCACATATAGATTGTACACGGAGAGAGATTTGATACATTATCTCCAGATCATTTTCGACGTGATGCAACTCGTTAATATGTACTCTAAGTCAACGCTATACCAACATCTTCTGTTTGAAAAAACACTACCGTCGCTCGCTGCGTACAGATAAGAATACAACAATTGCACAGTGTTTAAGTATAGGTCCATTAATCATGGTTACGCGTGAGGGTAACGAGAAGAAGAAATGTGACAAGCATAAACCTTTGGGTGTCATGACAAACAATCTCTTGCATATAAATGGTTCGTTTGTGTTGTTAAAGACGACTGAGTTGATTTATAAACAGACAAAGCAAAAACAGGCTCAAAATAAGATTGGTAAATCACGTCTGCTTAATAAAGAGACGACGGGTTTCATGCATAGTAATGACGTTGATTTTAAAACACACACGTTAGGGTTCATTCGCGCACAGACATTCAACACAAAAGAAAAATGGCGCCAACAAATAATGGAGGTCCCCCTGAAGCTCGAGTCTTCACAACTAAACTTCTAAATACTGGACGGGGGGCCAACGCTGATGACGTCATCAATTACGATGTCACCAACATATACCCACGCAACAACGCATCCTACTCAAACTTGTTTAAATCACCCGCCATTTTAATCACATCCGAGCATTTTCTAAATACTCCTTTCTGACTAAACATTTTCACAGCAAGGAGAGTAGCTCCACCTCCATTTCACACAGACACTTTTCTACATATTCGTCGCTGAGTGGTTCATTTCATACCATTACAAATATCTTAGTTACCCCTACTACCCTTCATTCCTCACAACTACACCTTACTTACCCATACTTACCCATTATTTACCCCTAGATACACACAATTACCCCTTAGCCCCTTGATAACCCCTAACTACTCCTGAAATAACCACAATTACCCTTTAATTACCCATTAAATCACAACTACCCCTTAATTACCCCAATTACCCATTAGTTACTCATAAATACCCACAATTACCCTATTAGTTACCCCTTAATAACCCATAATTATCCCTTAGTTACCCTTAATTACGCTCAATAACCCTTAATTACACTTAATTAGTGCTAATCACCTATTAAGTACCCTTCATTACCCCTGAATACCCTTAATCATCCACAAATGCCCATTAATTACCCCTAATTACCCCTTAGTTACCTCTACGTACCCTTAATTATCTTTAATTGCCCTTAATTATGCTTATTCACCCTTAAATACAATTTAGTTACCCTTAATTATGCCTTAATTACGCTTAATTACCCTTACTCACCCCTTGTTTACCCCCAGTTACAATTAATTAATCCTAATTACATCATAAGTACCCTTCATTACCCCTGATTATCCTTAATTATACACAATTACCCACATTTACCAATTAATTATCCCTAATTACCCATTATTTCCGTCTAAATACACATTGTACCCCTTAGTTACCTATTTATTCACAATTACCCCTTAGTTACATCTAAATACCCTTAATTACCCCGTAATTACCCCTAATTACCCATTTGTTGACCATAATTACCCCTTAGTTACCCCTAAACACCCTTAACTATCTTGCTATACCCTTAATTGTCCCTTAATTACCAAAAATTACCCATTAGTTACCCATAATTACCCATAACTACCCTTAAATACCAATCATACTTTCGTAATAATACATGTCCTACTTAGTTAAACTAAAAGTGAGTAATACAGTTACTACGTACGTTTATCAATATGTATCATAGCTTGATGTCATGAGTTTTTAAAAGGTACTTGTGTAATTATACAGATGAACTTGTATATGTGGTGGCTAATGATACTACATGACCTACTTAGAAGCGTGCTAATTCTCCACTTCTCGATACGTGATGCTACGTGATTACATCACTTGTTCAACAGTCCTTGTTTATATATGACTCTTGTCTGTAACTTGCCCCGGCTTAACCTCTTCTCCCGTTGCCTAGCGACGTAGAGACTCTTTACACTGTTTCGCGTCCACCTGTGCCTCGTAATGACTGTGTTTTCAAGTTTGTAGACTTTCAAATAGGGTGTTTTGTTCATTCTTGTTTATAAGCAATATGACATTCCACACCTTCCCACAGGAGGCACTGCCTTCAATACATTCCACGAGGAGGCACTACCTTCGCTCACGTGACTACACACACACAGATAGATACAACTGAGACAGGTGCCATCTTGGAATTTCGCCATGGGGGCATCGACTTGGTTGCTTATTACAAAACCCGAGATAACAACTCACGTCACTGCAATGATAGGACCCTTCGTAGACCATGTCTATTAGCACGGCCAGAAGATCAATATCTTCTTTTTCTCTTCATCCAGTAGGACCTACTATGCAAACGTAGGTAGATGGGTGGGATACTGTCAACTATATCGACAAAATGTATTGTTTATTATTGAAATGTTTATAACAACGACCTACACAGACCCTAAATACTGTTTGTCAGTAGCCAGTCGCAAGGCGAGACAGCCACATTAGGTTACAGTTATGCACATCTTCGTGATAAACTAGATCGATTTTGTTATTATCTCGAACAACAATACGTAATTTGGCGGACGCGCCCAAGCGCAAAGATATTCCCGAGTTATGATAGATATTCGAGTGATCCTTTGATCAAGTTTACTATATTGTACTCGTTAGCTAGTGTTTCTGAAACGGAAGCCAAAATGCTATCCGTCTATATTGAATTCCGCTAACGTTGGAGCATTGTACAATATATCCTCCCAGGCTCCGAAGCTCATTCAATGTGTGAACGTGTTAAAAGATGAGTATATTCTACACTATAATAGCGATAACTGCTGCCCATCGTTTGTTGTTCCACGGGTTGCGTCGTGTGTGAGGAAAATGATAACAAAAAAGCACACACATACCCTAAGCATACGTACATAAGTATCTTGTAACTGTAATAAGGGGGTTTGCAATCAAAACCAGTATATGCTGCTGTGTCATATTTATCAGTGATGACCAACAATCGTGTAAGGATACCGACTAGTTCGCGCAGTGTAATATATGCGTACACACACACACTCCTGCATAACTCACAATACTTCAAGAAATGGGCAATGTTTTGTTATTCACAACTAAATGGCATAACGTTCGTCATATACCGTATGCTGTTGGTTATTTAATTTGAAAATGTTGACTCGAATAAAAGGTTTATATTTATATCGAAATGTAAGTTTATTACAATCACATTACATTTAACAGTTGTTGTGGTTGAACACAGTTGGACTGCCAATATGTTAGAATAAATACAATTCACACGATATAAGATTATTCAACAATAAATACGATCAGATTTGATCAGATTGCGTAGCTTTACATCACACAAATCGTCCCAGTTGGTTATACACTTACCGGATATATCGTCAGCTGCATAGACTAGTTGCTCGTCCACTACGAATAACAACTAATTTACGTCCGAAACTCGTACTTATACCTGATTGTAGGTGTCGCTGCGCAGTCACTCAAACGTGACCTCGGTGTATATGTTGATTATACTGTCTACGTGGGGTGTCTGACTGGGTTAGATGCGGTTGCGGATTGTGTGAAAAATAGGTTGAAGATAAGCTAATTTTAAGTAATTTTGTTTCAACTTATGTGTGTATGTGTGCGTGCGTGCGTGCGTATGTGTGTGTGTGTATGTTTGTATGTGTGTAGGTGAGCGGGTGTGCTTTTGTATGCACGTATGTGCGTTTGGGTGCAAGTGTGTGTGTGTGTGCGTGCGTGCGTGCGTACGTCTATGCGTGTGTGCGTGACATGCACACTTGTGTATGCAGATTAACGTCTTAGAATGCGGTGTTCTTTCAAACATGCACGTTATGCAGACATGTACACTGTAAAGGCACTTTAATAGTTTGTTGTCCGATTTTGTGCGATTCATGCATATCTGTCGATCGTATAGGGTTTCTTTGTTAGAATTTAATGCAACGCTATGAAATTCACGAAATACGTTTAGTGCATTTGATGGTCTATATAACCAATATATTTTTGCAGCATCAAATCGTTGAGTTGTAATAGTTTTTCGCCTAAATGTTTATTTGAAATCTAGGGAGAAGTAAGTGGCATATTCAGGCAAGAGTGCATTAGGGCCCGCACTCTTTAGTAATTTTTTTAATGTATAATATACTGTTGCGACCCTACGATTTAGCATATGGCAAACTATCATATAACTGAACTTGTCCCTGGCTGCCCCTTTCCGAAATCCAAGGTGAGAGAAGTGGACTTTTCACTTTGATTAATTCGCCCACGTTAATGGAGTAATGGTAACCTATCTGCGACATTCACCGGGTTTGTTGAAAGTCAACAAAATGACATAATTGTCGACGACATATTCTTGGGATCGCGGATTACAAGGCGTTTTCAAAATATCGTCAACGTTGAGTCACATGTATCGTCGTCATTGTGTGTACGTGTGTAGGTGAATGCACACGTGCGTGTCAGGGTGGGTGCTTGTCCTGAAGGATGTGATTGTGTCTGAGCAACAGTATGTATGGCCGTTGCGAGAAACAGAAAACGCTTGTTGTTCGTTTTTGGTTTATCTCATGTCAAAAGTAGGAATTAATGGCACATTTGAGTATATAAAAACATGTGGCATTGTTATCATCAGCCCTATACCACAGACACGTTAAGAGACACGATATAACGACACGAACCAGCTTCTCCCTGTAATTAATTTCTTATAGATTTGTGCTGCGTTCAGTCTATTTTCGTATATTTTATGTAGATCCATAAACATCCATTTATGTGCTACCAGCATGCAGTCTGATCTTTTTTAGGTAATGTTCAGACGGTATTAATATTATGTTACCAAGTTCACTTGATGTCAATAGATGTACGACTGTCTCAAAATATGTTGACAATTGCTATTCTTTTAAATTTATACTAGTTTTAGCATTGTTTCATAATGTTTCTGATTGTATATTTTGAGTGTGCATGATGGGGGGCAGCGGAGACAAGCGTGTATGTAAGTTGGCGCCACAATGCCAAGAATTCCTGGTACATTTTAAATGCTACTTGGTAATAAACAGTCTGAATCTCTGAATATCTATCACCAAGATCAGCAAAGACAACGTATACATAATTAACTTTGGGGATGGTTTTGTTATTAAATAGCCAACGTTAATGGCGTAATGGTAAATAATCAGCGCATTCACCGGGTTCGTTGAAAGCCAACAAAATGACATATTTGTCGACGACATATTCTCGGGATCATAGATTAGAAGGCGTTTTCAAAATAACGTCATCGTTTAGTCAAATGTCTCGTCGTCATTGTGTGTACATGCGTAGGTGAGTGCACACGGGTGTGTCAGGGTGGGTGCCTTGTCCTGGTGTCTGAGCAACAGTAGTTATGGCTTATAGAAACGCTTGTTGTTCGGTTGACGATATGACGACACGAACCTTCTCCCCGTGATTTATTTCTTACAGTTTTGGGCTGCTGCGTTCAGTCTGTTTGCGTATATTTTATGTAGATCCATAAACATCCATTTATGTGCTAGCAGCACGCAGTCTGATCATTTTTCTTTTAAATTCATGTTTAAATTATTATAAATTACACGTACTCACGCACACACACACACACACGCGGCCACTCTCACACACACAAAATCACAATTGCATTAATATAATTTGACCATTATTAATTTTGTGAAATGCGAATGTTTCGATTCGGATATATTGCTCAATCAAAATCATGGTCAGTTTTCGTAAGCAAATAATGAACATCAACACACGCGGTTAATTTGTTAACATATAGTGTACCATAACATAGTTTTACGATTACTATTTTCAGATTATTAATATTGTGTTTAGATACTCTTGATTGGTGAATTATTGTAACATGTGCTTGTCGTACGCTAAATGCGTGATGATTACCAGTGGAAATGTATAACTTGACGTTCGTTATAGGGTCATATTACATGTCTGTTGTAGGAACAATGGTTAATTCAACTCAAATGGCCATTTAATTACCAGCCCTAGTCCACTTTAACGGCTTCAGTCCAGCCCAAACACGGGTGGTCATGCGCAGCCTGACACGGCACGGTACGGACACAAACGCTGAACCAGTCATACGTGACCGCAAACGCCTCGCCCCTTTTGTTTTAGAGTTTTCCAATTAATAATAACAGCTCTAGTCGCAATGTAAATAAAGGAGTGTTTTTCACCTTTTAGTGTATAAGAACGGTCTACGAAGCAACACAAACAAAATCGGTTAACGGTCTTACGTGAACGCGTGTCAACTCTAAGACATCACCGCTGCCTAGTCAGACGATGATTTATTACAATCGACAGTGGGGATTCTATCGGCGCCTGTCTCGGGCTGGTGTGACTATGCGGGGGGTCGTGCCAGGCGCGTGAAGGTGCCGGCTAAAACGGGCGCGTGGAAGCTCCTTACGACACTCAAGCACGCATAGCATCAGGCACGAAAAGTCGGTCCACTCAACGCTGCCCTTGACGTATTTCTCTGTAAATGTCTCCACCCACTCCATCTACGACTATGTGGTTTTTGTTGTTGTTGTGCAACTTCTATACTAGTTTTGCACACTGCGTGACTCTGTCTTTGGTGTCTGATTCCACCGAAATTAACTCTACGACCCGGCTGTTTTTGTTGATGTTGTCCATCCACTGTATTACAGTTGTACACTGTGTGTTTGTTCTTATTGATAACAATGGTCAAAACTGTATATTACTTTATTATAGCAAACATTGCTTTGCTGTTTCTATTTCATTTAATACCTACTATCTACCATTTACATGGCTAACACCGTGAAAGAAAATTACTCACTCTCAAATTGTGATGACATGGATAACATATTTGAAACCTACAAATATACTGAACACAGCAGGTGTCATTTTGAAAAGGATGTCGACCCTGAAAATAATTATTACAACAACATATCAACATCTTGTAAATATTATACACAACAACAATTCAATAATGAGGTAAACAGAAATTATGATGGTGGTCTGTCTTTGGTACATTTTAATGCTAGAAGTCTGAGTACTAGCTTCAGCGATATACAAGATCTTCTCAAATCACTTAATGTAAAGTTTGATATTATAGCAATAAGCGAAACGTGGCTGAACAAGGACTCATCTCCTTTATATACGTTTAATGATTATGATGCTTTTCATGTTGTTAGAGACAACAGAAAAGGTGGAGGTGTGGTGATTTATGTTAACAAGAAGCTAAATGGGCGATTATGCGAAAAAAAGTCATTAATAGTTGATAACTTACTAGAATGTGTTACTGTTGAATGTGAAATTAACCGACACAAAACTGCACTGATCAGTTGTGTATATAGGTGCCCTGGGTCTAACATGGTTTCATTTAATGACAATATTGAACAATTGTTTAGTCGTATACGTTGCACCAAAACCATATATGTATGTGGTGATTTCAATATAGATTTGTTTAAATGTGATAGTCATAGTGGAACCAAGCTATTTGTAGATCTTATGTACAGTCTTGGTCTATACCCTTTAATTAATAGACCTAGCAGAATTACTACTACCTCTGCAACCCTTATAGACAACATTTTTACTTCTGAACTTGAGTGCAAGATTGATAGTGGTCTATTAGTAAATGATATCAGTGATCATCTTCCTGTATTTGCTCTGTGCCATTGTACTGTAAAACGTAACGTGAACGAACATTCTAACAAGTGTATTCGTCATCTTAGCGAAGAAAACATCAATGCATTGAAGTGTAACTTAATGCAAAATTCTTGGCATACTGTTATCGGTAGTGAAAATGCAAATATAGCATATGACAACTTTCTTCATGATTTTACACAAATGTACAACAAACATTGTCCTGTGTCAACTGTACGACCTAAAGTATTAACAATTAGTTTTTACAAACCGTGGTTTACTAAAGGACTCAGAAATGCATGTATCAAGAAAAATCATTTGTATAAAGCATTTCTGTCATCCAGATCAATTATCTCGGAAACTAGATATAAATCATATAAAAATAAATTAACAGGTATTCTCAGATCCACTAAGAAACAATATTATAGCAGTTTACTCGCACAGAAGAAAAATGACATTGCAGGCACCTGGAAAGTACTTAAAACTGTAATGGGAACACCTCGCTTAGGAAATCACTACCCAGATCAGTTTGTTAATGATGGCATAACCATTAGTAATAAGGAAGATGTAGCGAACATGTTTAACAATTATTTTACTAATATCGGTCCGGAGCTGTCAAAGGATATAACGGCACCAACAAATGTTTCTATTTATGACTACCTAGAAAACAGAAACAGTAACAATTTATTTCTAACTCCAGTTAATGAAGATGAAGTTATCCGAGCTGTGAACAATTGGGAAAGTAAAACATCCACAGATTGCGAAGACATAAGTATGCATTTGGTCAAAGAAGTTATTAACTCCATTGCAAAACCTATCACTTATATTTGTAATCTATCTTTCACTTCTGGAGTATTCCCGGAGAAAATGAAAATAGCAAAGGTTATCCCACTCTTTAAATCTGGGGATAAGTATATGTGCACTAATTATAGGCCTATTTCACTATTACCACAATTCTCAAAAATATTAGAAAAATTGTTCAGTTCTCGTTTAGATAGCTTTATTACCAAACACAAACTAATAAACCCAAGCCAATATGGATTTCAACAAAATATGTCAACATGTCACGCACTAATAGATCTTGTTGATGCAATAACCCAATCATTGGATGCAAAAAAATATGCTATTGGTGTTTTTATCGATTTAAAAAAGGCATTTGACACTGTCAATCACAAACTGTTATGTAAAAAAATGGAATTTCTTGGTATCCGTGGTGGGGCATTTAACTGGTTAAATAGTTATCTAGAAAACAGAAAACAATTTGTGTCCATTGACAAATGTAATTCTACTGTGCGCAATATATCATGTGGTGTCCCACAGGGTTCGATCCTGGGCCCCAAACTATTAATTCTATACGTCAATGATATGTGTAACATATCTAATCTAGTAAAATACATTCTCTTTGCAGACGATACTAATATCTTTTATGCAAATAGTAACATCAATAAACTAAACGAAACTGTATGTAACGTTCTGGACCAAATGTATACATGGTTTGCAGTAAATAAATTAACTCTGAACATATCTAAAACCAATTATATGTTATTTGGAAATCGTATGCTAAACAAAGAAATTAATATCAAAATACAAAATGTTAATATCGAAAGAGTAAGGGTCACCAAGTTTTTGGGTGTGTTTATTGATGATCTACTAAATTGGAAAGCTCATATAAAATACGTACAATCAAAGCTTTCAAAAAGTACAGCTATAATGCATAGATGCAGTCATCTACTTGATAGAAATAGTAGACGTATTCTATACATTTCTCTCTTTTTGCCGTATTTAAATTATTATGCAGAGATATGGGGTAACACGTACCCAACAAATACTAACTGTATTTTCTTATTACAAAAAAGAGTAATCCGCATTATATTTGGTGCAAGATGGTTGGATCATACAAACTCACTTTTCCAACAATTACATGTTCTAAAATGTCCAGATATCATAGAACTGAAAACATCGTTATTTATGTACATAGCTTACTACAGCTGTTTGCCATCAAATATTCAGTGTTTGTTTACTAGACGGGAAATAGCATACTCAATGCGAGCTAATCATGACCTAGAACGACAGAGAGTCTGTTCTACCATGCGATCAATGTCTCTTTGTGTAAAGGGAGTGCAATTATGGAATTCTCTACGTGATCATTTAAAAACTACTAATACTATTACTGAATTTAAGCGTAAATGCAAGAACCTTTTATTTGAGAAATATCTGGTTGTGGAAACCTAAATAAAATCAAACACAAATGTAATCATGCCATTGAGGAAATTACAATATGTGTAAAGATGTGTACTTATGGCATACTTAAAATTTTGAATATGCACATATTCCATTGCATGTTTTCAATTATTTTAGCTAGATGGTTAGATGAATAGCAAATTCGAATAATATAATATTGATGTCTCAAAATACATGTATGTATGTATGTGAATATATGTATGTATATATGTGTGTATATGTGTGTATACATACATGTATATAATTATATATATAAATACATGTCAGGGGTAAATTTACACAAAAGTCAGTGACTTCGTATTTACCCCCTTCAAACATTGTATATTCTCACTTGTATTATAGTTAAACTTGTTTGGTTGTCTTGTCTTGTATATATTGTTATCAATGTTCTGAATAAACGTTCATTCAATTCCCAGACTGATGTGACATCGCGTGCTCATTTAACCACGTTCGCTTTGAGCTTGCTCGCCGATAGTCACGTACACTATTGTCTGAAACGCGAACTGACATATTAAATATGACATGATTTAAAACACGCTGTGCAAATTACCGACGACGAATCTATAGAGACACTTTATCTCAAATTAAAACACATTTCAGCTTAATGTGTTCGCAAATGCGTTTAATCGCTGTAACATGGGAAATTAGGTAATATACTAAAAACACACATTTATGATCTTAAATGCACATATTCTCCCTCTGTCTCCCTCGGACTCCCTCTGTCTCCCTCGGTCTCCCTCGGTCTCCCTCGGTTTTCCTCCGTCTCCATCGATCTCACTTGATTTGCTCGGTCTCCGTAGGTCTCCCTCGGTCTCCCTCGGTCTTCCTCTGTTTCTCTCTGTCTCCCTCGGTTTCCCTTAGTTTTACTCCGTCTCCCTCGACCACCTTCGGTTTCACTCGGTCTTCAAAGGTCTTCTATGGTCTCTTTCGGTCTCCCTCAGTTTTCTACCGTTTCTAATTGTCTCCCTCGGTCCCTTTCCTTCTCCGTCGGTCTCCTTCCGTCCCCGTCTCAGCATGAGAAAGTCTGAACGAGGGCCGCCAAGGAATCATATATTAAAAATTAAAACATTGTGCACCAGTTCAGCTACGCCGTTGTGTGGTTTACCAATCCATGATACCGTACCAGGCGGCCATCGCTCCAGATTTATGTTGTCATACGTTTTCCAATGCCTGAAGCGGTACCAGGCGACCATCGCTCCAGAATTATGTTGTCATACGTTTTCCAATGCCTGAAGCGGTACCAGGTGGCCATCGCCCCATAATTATGTTGTCATACATTTATATTTGTCGACTGAATCGTTTGTTAATAACACGACCGCGTCCGCTACAAATATATTTCTTTCCATTGTTTTTATTGTTGTTTTATTGTATCTGAATGTGGGCTAGCTGAAAAGGCGGGGGTCATTCCAAAGCCTACATGTTGTGTCAGTATATCTTAAACCCAACATGTCCCTATCCATACCCGTTCCAAGAATCAAATGATACCACTTTAAAACCAACTGACAACAAGTAAAGCACTTCTGCTGCGTACGTGAGATGATATATTTGAGTAACAGCGTAGACAAATAATAAAACACTTACACTCTTGAGTTCGTTAGCAATGTAATGCTCTCACTAACGAACAATCCGTGGAAATATATTTAGATTGTTGTAGTAATATACAATACTCTATAGATATCTACAGAGTGTAGCAATAAGACATTATATAAAACTATGGAATAAACATTCTATAGAAGTATGTTCTACTTACATATTCTTTTATAGAAAACCATCCATAATAATCCAAAAGAGTAATATATTTATAGAATGTTACAGAGATTGTACCAAGCGACGTGTGAATAGTATATCGCGTCAATTACGCTAGGTCGGTGGCGCGGCGCGGTTGAAGAGTGAATGACATAATTTCCGTTGGACAAAGGTCAAAGTTAAATTTCTAGGCCATGGTCAAATGTCAACTGGCGCCCCTGACGGATAGATCATGAGCTACAAAAAGATCCCCCTGGTGGATAGTTGATGAACGAAATATCAGTACTGCTTAAACTCGTGCCTCTTATTTTTGTGAAGCGGTTTCCCTTGACGGATAGATAATGAACTAAAAGCGCCCCTGACGTATAAGTCATCAAATAAATATATATGCCAAAGTTCCAGGCCAAAGAGTCCTTGCTTATTCGGCACGCCCACGTGACCTTTATGATTGCAAGACTCTGTATCAGAGCAGTGGCGAAACAATGTCCAGTCTCTGGTTCTTGCAGTTATGGATGGAGTGGAATAAACTGTACAAAAGTTATCTTATGTCATTTTTCGTAGTATAAGTACCGTGCATCCTAGTCCCTTTTATCATTTGCGTAAAGTATGGGCACGAGGTTAATTCATCCGTTTACCTGCAGCTTCGTTTGGCTGATAGGCTGTTGAAAAGCGACGTTTGTTGTCTCTTTACTACGTCATTCTGCCACATTCATAAACTCACCGCCCAAAAAAATCACGTGGTTTTAGAGTGACTGGCAGGCATTGTATTCCACGCTCTGTACGAAACACCCGAACATAAAATGTATCGATTGTCTTCCCGATGTGTTGTCTTTCGATCCTAACCTGGTAGTTATCGACGGACAAGAGGATCACCGAACTGTTTACGAAGAAGAGTCACCATTGCAACACGTCCGTAATATATTTAGTGGCAAATTTATTTCCCAAAGGGAAAGAAAGTCGTACTGTACGTATAAGCGTACTCTTCAAGAATCATCGCGACAATATGCATATGGTCATGCATATGGTCAATTTGGCCAAACAGATCTATCCGAATAACATAAAATACATACAAGAAGCTTCCAGAGAAGCAACATCCGTACCGCAATGGTATTTGTTCATCGACCTCATACAGGCCACACCTGAACACTTTCGCCTTCGTACTAATATCATACCGGAACCCAACAAACTTCAGTACGCCTACTTTCTGAAGATATAAATACAAAAACGCTGTGACACTCGTCATTCGACATATCAGCGCCACTGAAAAGAAATGCGTTGTGCTTTTTTCTTCTTGCTAAAGCGGATCCTGCTTTAGCCAGAACCATCATCGACACAGGAAAACCCGATCTGGTGCGTAGTATGTGCGAGTGTGCTCAGAACATATTAAAAGGGAACGTACCATTAAAGAAAGATCACAAGTCTAAACTACGTCGGTACAAGAAGGACCTCCGAACCTTGGTCCTAAATAAAACTGATCTCCGTAAGTAGAAACGTATTCTACAGAAAGGTGGTATCCTTACGGCCCTATTAGCACCCTTAGATACGTCCCATCAGGCCCCGTTGTTGACGAAGTTGTTGCAGTCGTACCTACATGACCTGTCCGTCAACAGATCCACATCACCACCGTCGTTAGCACCGTTCCAGTGCCCAGATTGCAAGAGGCATTTCACACGTCGGAACAATTGGAAAAGGCAGAGTGCCCACATTCTCTGTGGACTATCGACAAGCACCGCGTCACTGAATAATTCACTTGTCCCGGCGCCGACTACGACACGTGCGCCTCTGGCACCAGCGACAAACTCGATAATGCTGTCTCCATCTCAGGTCACAATGGAGCATAGAAAGAACATTTTGGAAAACAGTCAACCGCAACTGCCTTCGACCAATTCTATCAAAAGTGTCTAGCGACGATTCGATGATGAAATGTCAGACATATTAGAACGACACGATCTACATGAGAGGGAAAAGGTTATATTGCATAACTAGGTGCTGAGTCGGTACAACGATCTTTCCAACAAACGTATGCAAGTATCACTGCGGGTGTGGCCATCGAAAACAATTCCAGTGGAGATGAAAACAAAGTACAACCTGCTAACGAAAATGAAATCTTCGAAAATGAATCGAAAACGAAATAATCGACAGCTTTCCAAAAGCTATGTTGCAGAAAGCAGATTCCTCAATAAAAAGTAAGGTTCCGTAATGAACGATCGTGGCGAGAGGTTACAGAAACGAGGCGGTTCCCGGAAGAAATATCGTAAACCTCGTGATTGACGTGTTGAGAAAGCGGAAGTCGTTTGAACCAATGGGATGGAAAACTTTCTCTCCTGGTCTGAAGGGCGTGGACCCGCCTGTGGATTCAGTGTGAAACCCGGAACGGTGGATTTACATGCATACAGCGTCAGTGGGCGACGACAACATTGATGACGACTTTTCAAAGCAACCTACCATTCCATAAGTCGCGGTCGTGGTCGTCGTAGACTTCCTGATTCGTCGCAGCGCGCAGCTCACTTGACGACAACGTTGCAAAACATGCGTTGGAAATGTAACTAATAGTCTTACACTTCACAACCAAAGAGATACTATTCGTATTGTAAATATTAGGGTCATCGATTGTCATAAAACAGGTTCGTGTACAACATGCAAGACACAGGAACACTATGCAAGGGATATCATGTCGGGAATATTCTCTCTATTATATGTCAGAAGTGCATGAATTGACAAAAATATAAAATTGTGTTGACACTGGACGAATGTGTTTGTTTTATTTTTTATTTTCAGTATTGTTAAGGCACTTCTCTCTGTTCCCCATTTCAATGGTAACAATTCTTATGTCAACGTGTCACTGTGGGTGGCGTTCATTTCGGATAAGCATAGAATATTTTTCAAATTCAGCAATATTCACATGTATATTCAGCAAATTCAGCAAGACACTCTTGTAAATTCACCTAGATACACAGGTAAATTAAGAAAAATTCAGCAAGATACACAGGTAAAGTCAGCCAGATACACATGTAAATTAAGCAAATTCAGCAAGATACACATGTAAATTCAACAAATTCAGCAAGATACATAGGGAAGTTAAGCAAATTCAGCAAGATACACAGGTAAATTAACAAAATTCAACTAGATACACATGTAAGTTAACCAAATACAGCAAGATACATAGGCAGATTCAACAAATTCACCTAGATACACAGGTAAAATTCAACAAGATTCACAGGTAAAATTGAGTAGGGTATCCCGAATCGTTCAAAAGCTGGATGAATAAATCGTCGCTCGTTGCGTATAAAGACTAGTACACACCGGTCGAGCCGTCATTCGTGTCATGGAACATTCGACGGACGTTCGCTACCAAAACACTGACGATACCGGAATTACAAGCAGACATTGGGTGTTGTTTGGAAATTCGGAAATATTCTTATTCTGCCTAATTATCATACTGTACATCGTTATATTGGTCAGTATCTACAACCTGACTAAATTAGACGGAAACTGTAATCTGTGGCCGGCTTTGTTGAGTAGTTGTCTGGGATACCTATTACCTAATCCGTCAATGAAACGCGGTGACCACGTCGTGTGATTTTTACCTGACATTGCCCAGCAACGCGTCAATGAAGTTACATCCCGACAACACTTTGACCCACCAAGTCACGGCTTTGCCGCAATAGTTTAGTCGGTCAGTGGGAGTGCGGGTTGGTCGATATTCAATATACGCACTGTTGGTACAACTTAAGAGCAGATGATGTTTCTTTTGCCGTGGATGCTGATGGTAAGAATTATGTGGTGAATATCGAGGCAGGCCACTACGATAGTCCCCAAGCGCTCAATTGTGCAATCAACAGAAGCATAAAGTCACCGATAAAAGAAAAGCAAATAAAACTGAGCCACTGTGACATCACAAAACAGTGACTATAGACATGATATAAAACATACAATTATCCGTGTATTCGTTGAACCTATAACGTTTGTTATGTTTAAGAATTATGTTTACACCACTCCGGAAGAAGAAGGACCATATTATTATTACGATAAGAAATCCGATTCTCTGGTAGACATGGATCAGGGGTTTTACTCGCTGAGCGTCTACACCAACGTTGTGGAACCACGTGTGTTTGGAGACAGCGTTGTCCCTCTTTTGAGGGTTGTACCGATAGAACATGAACACGAAGACGTGGTGACCAAAAGTTTCGACAATTACAGTACGATCCCTTCATATACAAAACAATGTACGACTATTAAGATCGATATAAGAGACAACACGGGACGTCGCGAACAATTCGAGCGCGGTAGAGTGACGACGACGATCCATTTTCGACGACGCAAGCCATCGTTTTTTGATGCATGAGTCGTAATCATTCCTACAAAGACTATTACGTCTACCAAGTCAGTGATGGATTGCCCGTGTTTGTTGGGGCAAGATTGAAACGAGGTCACGCTCTAGGTAGTTTATTTGATGGCTTCATTCGAAGTGCAATGCCGCTCATAAAAAGAGGCGCAATCGCTTTGAGAAAAGAAGCATTAAAGACAGGGTACGGTGTGGACGGCGACGTGTTTTCTGGACAGAGCATTAAAGAATCTGCAAATTGGCGTGTTAAAGAAACCTCAAAGGATATGATCAGTAGTGTGCTAGGAAGCAGTGGACCTCCTGACATACGCAACGCTCCTCGCACTATAAAACGCAAGCCGACGAGACCGTAACCAGTGTCGCCAAGAGACGCACACGACAGAAGACGCTTCGAGACGGTATAGTCGGCTAGACGTGGCTTTTATGCACAAGTTGTCGTGTGAGGGAGTCAAAGGCGAATTGGACCTGTTTAGTTTACCGACGACACAAACGAGCATCGAACACATACAATGGGTGGAGCATCGACTTGTCACCTCGATAGGTACGGGTTGTCCTATCGAATTCTTATTATCAGGATCGGGAGATGATTATGTGGATGTGGCCAACACTTATATATTGGTGCGAGCACGTATAGTCAAAGGAAATGGGACGACATCGATCAAGCTGAACCTGTTGAGCCAGTAAACAATGGGATGCATTCGCTGTTTAGTGAAGTCGACGTGTCTTTGAACGGTGCCATTGTTACACCTTCCTCGAATACCTATCCTTATCGTGCGTACATAGAAACGTTACTGAGTCATGGAGTAGAAACAAAAAAGAGTCAACTGACTAGTACCTTGTGGTACAAACACACGGCTGGACACATGTATGCCACCGATGATGCAAACAAGGGTCTGCAAAAACGAAAGAACTATATTACCCGCAGTCGAATCATCGAGATGATGGGTCGTCTACACGCCGATCTCTTCTTCCAAGATCGTTATCTATTGAACGGCTTCGATGTTAAAATTCAACTAGTACAGAGCAAATATGCTTTTGCACTCGTGGCTGCTGGTGGTGACAATGTCGATTACTAGGTACGCATAGTCGAGGCCCGAAAAGCCAAACAGAATCCTGCCGTACAGATGGGTCACATCAAAGCGCTTCAAAAGGGAATGGCCAGGTATCCATTGAGGAGAGTCGATTGCAAGGTGTTTTCCATAGCGCAAGGTGCCATGTCGCACACTCATGAAAATGTTTATTCGAGTGTCTTACCCAAGAGCGTAGTCTTGTGTTGTGTAGACAACGGCGCTTACAATGGAGCAATCGCCAAGAAACCGTTCCACGTAAAACACAACAACTATTTGCTGGAACGGGAAAGATGTTTCAATACGAAGGAAACAACATCATTCACAATGTGCTTGGCAAAGGATACACCCTGTTTGCGTTTGACATCACACCAGATTGTTGCGACGGCCGCCATTTCAATTTGGTACATAATTGCAACCTACAAGTCGAGATGCAATTTAATCAACCCCTCGACAAGACGACAATCGTCGTCGTCTACGGAGAATTCGAGACGTTTTTGGAGATTGACCACAACAGAAATGTCGTCAATGATTACTGATGGACACGGCACAAATAGAACGAATCAGCAAATAATCACACTAGGACCATTGTTACAGGCATATTACGTAAATGCGTACTTGTATTACCCACTAAGACGACTTATCTTGGCGGATAGTTGGCGAACTAAATACCAATAGTGCTTAAATTAGTGTATCATATTTTTGTCAAGTGGCGCCCCCTGGTGAACAGGTCATGGACTATAAATCGCTCCCCGTGGTGGATAGTTGGTGAAGAAGTACTGCTTAAATTCACGACTCTTCTTTTTGTTAAGTGGCGCCCCCTGGCGGATATGTCATGAAATAGCGTCCCTGGTGAATAAGTGGTGAATGATTTGAGGGGTACTTTGAGAGCTACTTTGATATGTACTTTCAAAGGTACTTTCTGAGCTATTTTGAGTGGTACTTTGAAAGCTACTTTCTACTATGAGAGCTAATTTCTAACTCTGAGGTCCTCGCGTGTATATTCTACTATTAGGTCCCTGACCTTTCGGCACCCCCACGTGACCTGTATGTTTCATATGTTCCTATATAAGACCGTGGACACGATCTGGTTGTTATTCGTCATTCGACATCGTCATGGCAAACTAAACTCGCGCAATGGATAAAATCAATGATACAATACAACAGTGTAGGGCCGGTGGCCATCACGGCAAGTGTACCGGCTTGACCCGTATCCCTTTTACACTCGCCTTCCCCCACTACCAGCGACGGCCTCGACTGTAGCAAGCATCAGCATCATGGCCAATATAACAGGCTTGACTCATATTCCTTTTTGCCATCACCCCCCCCCCCCACTACCAGCGACGCCACTAAAATGGCGTCCCCGTGTATCTTTACTTCTTGCCAAAAATATTTCTCCCTAAGCACTTTCGCTAAAATGGCGTCCCGTGTATGTTTACTTCCTGCCAAAAATATAACTCTCTATACTCTTCCGTCAAAATCACGTCCACGCGTATGTTTACAGTCTAAATTTACTTCCGCTAAAATAAATGGCGTCCCCCTGTACCTTTACTTCCAGCCAAAAATATGTCTCCATGTGCACTTTCTTCAAAATGGCGTACCCTTCTATGTTTACTTCCGCTAAAATGGCGGCTCCCACATACGTCCTGCTCCAACATATCTGCTCCCACCCTCTTTCTATCGGCACACTGTCTTCATAGAGTTATTGTCTTCTTATCGACTTCAGGTCACCGTACTTTTGGTCATATGACTTTCGATCACATGTTTTCCCTATCATAGAGACTGAAATATTTAATTATTCTAGTAGAAATTCATCAACGGACTCTTGTCCCCTAAGAGGCAAACGGCCCCTATAGCCACCGCGACAGCACCGGCTCCGACAGCCACTAGGACAGTTAGACAGCGGGCACTGAAGCGTTATCTTGTTGAAAGTCCAAGTCACCCAGTTGCTCTGTATAAAATCCACGAATTCGGCGTGTCGAGGTGGCAAACACTAGGATTCGAAATATTCTCAACGTCCGTCTTTTGCAATAAACATGCAGATCCAATGTTGTTGTATGTGCAGTAGCACCTTCACAAGGAGAAGAAATTGGCACCGTCATATAAAAGAGGGGCGATGCCAAAGAAAGGTGCAGAAGCAGCCGAAGCGGGAAGCGCACATTGAAGAAACAACGGTAAGTCTAAGTTAAGTATAAAAAATACGTCGTATATTTTCGTTAGTGCCCCACATAAATAGAGAATGTGTGTATAAATAAACAAATTAATAATAACCAAAATATGAGTCGATAAACATAGTACTTCATCACAGTTACATCAAGACCGGATTATAAACGGCTAACTCACGAGTGTACCGATACAAATGTCAAATGTGCACTCTTTTATAATTGACAAAACGGATAAACATCATACCTGATCACGGTTACACAAAGACTGAATATTACACGGAGAGGGATAGCTCACGAGAAGATTTACTTGGTTGTCTATTACACTGGACATGGGTAGGTAGAGATTCCATCGGAATGTACTGGTCGATTGGATTTAAAAAATAAGTTAATGCAGAATGTTTTTGAATATAAGTAAAAACTGAAGCATCTCTTACCCGAAAACCTCGATTGTTCCCAACTCGACTCTTCCTGGTTTTAATTACTTCAAAAGTGTGTCTTTGTCAATTTCGCTGTGTCTCTTATTGAGACCTTTGGTGCTGAATTTATCCACATCTCCAAAACAATAACATGTTTTACTGCACAACCCGATGAAACCTCTACTGTCATATTCGACCTTGAATAGGTCAGATGTCTTTTTGTTGTGATGCACATGCGCAACACATTTCATTCCACTGACATTCCCACATTTCGACGACCTCTGCATATTTACGCAAGTGTGTAGTGTTCTTTTATGTTTTGATAGGAGACCAACTTCCCGTTGACAGAGTTGGTGTGCTCCACGTGACAAGGACGACCGTGAAAATAGCGACCACGAAATTTATAAATGGTGCGAGTCTGAGCACACCATCCTTCAACGGGAAGTCTGCGATCACCTATACGTTTCTCCTCTCCGTTAAAATGATGTCTTTAAAAGTATTCTTCTCGTGAGCGACCCACTCTAGCCATTCAAGTGCCATCTTACCATAAACATGTGTTTTTTGGGTATAAAATTATTTTCCCGGCTACGACGCGTATAACATCCTTTAGGCATATCTTGTGAAAGGGCCCCCAGGTATTGTGCATTTGCATCGTAGCCGACAATAGAACTACAGGGGAAAGCTGAGTCGCCTATATCTGATTCTCGAAGACGTGTAACATCGACTTCGTGATGGCGGTGATATATTATTGAGGGGCCAACTACGATGCCTTTTTTAACACATCACGTAAATCTGAATCTTTTGATTAAATAAACTAAAATAAATGTCACTTGGTAATGTGACAAACATATATTTCATGTTTACACCAAGAACGCTAACACGATCTTTAAACATGTCTATGTGGCGCAAGTTGTAAAAAGAAAACTGTTTTGATAGCTTCTAGGAAAGGGACGACATATGTGTTATTGTACCAAATAAGAAATTTACGAAACGCTTTCATATCGTGATTACGCCAAATTTGTTCGCAGGTGGCGTAATTATCATCAGAAATATCTTCGTTTTTCAACTCGCTGTGGTAATCTCCCCTTGAAGGAAGGGATTCACTGTTGAGTTTACTCAAAGAAAATACACACTCGTAGGAAAAGTAAACTTTAGTCTGTGTACACACGTACGCTTTCAGAAATGCATCTTAACTAATACCGGTAGCCAAGTAATTTATAATGTCCAAAAATGTCAAAGTCGCTGTTTTTAAACACATGAAATTAGCGCATTACCACGAACATATAGTTTTTAGAATTTTATATGATCCATTTGTGTCGTCCGTCTCGTCACTTACGTCGGTTGTCAGGAAGTGTGATGTGTATTATTTTTAAAGACGTTCAAATCGCATTTTCCCGAATTATAGCCAATGACGAGTAATTATATAAGAAATCCGTGAAACATACCAATTAATTTTGAAATTAGTTCTTTTGTGATTATAGGTAAATAGGTCCCGTCATCTAGAATTTCGTTTAAGGAAGGTTAAATCAATTTAGCTTAAGGTGATTTAATATTTTGGTTGTTTATTTAATTCATTAAAATCAAATTTATAATGTGTTTTCAAAATTATATAAGCGTATCACTAATTTTGTAAAGATAATTGAGAAAACGGTCGACTAGTTGGTTCGGATCACCCTCACTAACAAAACAGCGTGTTTCGTTATATGGACAATGGATGCCACACTGACGCTGAATATGTCGTGACAAGCCAACCATTCGACCTTTGGACTATTTACCGGTAAGTTGGTAGTATCAAAATAACATTCAAAATCAAATGTGGCCCGAAACGGATAATACCGGTATTTTTTATCGACATGTATACCCAATTCATATAGTTTCTGAAATTTGTATTCCTGAACGTGATATATACCACCAGGGAAAATTCTCTTGACCTCCACTTCGCAAGATTGTTGGTGTCGTTTTAAGTACTTTAAGGTATGCCAAAGTTTGTCACATTTTATACATTTGAAAGAATGAGAGTATGTTTTAAGATCGTGAATATAAGAAAAAAGGTGTGTTTTTAAAAGATTCAAATTAAAAATATCGGGAAATTTACAAGTTGAACGTCTCATTAAATAACGCTCTACCAAGTCGTCGTCGATGTCGTGATGATCGAGTAATTCATATACAGTGTAACACGCTTGTAACGAACACGGACACAACGAATTGACGGATGTAACGAAACAATTTCTTACGTAGGTTTTTTGTATTTCTTTTCCATTACATGCGTTCACGCATTTTAGGAACACGGGTATAACGAATTCACGGTTATTACGAACACCTTTTCCCGAAAAAATTTCGCCGTATAACGAATTTCTGTCCAAATGAAAATCGCCCGGTTGTTCGCAGATACTTCCCGCCCGTGACCTGGAAGCCATGCCGTGGCCGCACAGTGCGTCAGTGCCAAAGTAATTCGGTCAATGAGGGAAATCATTCGTAAAAAGGCTGCGTAGTCAGACGTGACTGCAGCGCACTGCGACTGGATTGAGGAGTTCATGTTGTCTGGCGCCCTAGCCAACAGTAAACAAACGTCAATGGAATACTTCTTCAAGGCAGATTAACTGGTATCATTCTGTGTTTATTGTACAAGAAGTAGTAGTTACCGTGGCTCCATCCTGCCACAGTTCGTGTTTTAGTGGGCTTGGACGCGACGTGCTCTCCATGTGTTTACGTCATAGTGTATTTCGTTACCTTTTCACAGACGGTGTACTGCGATATTACACTATAACTACATTTAATGGTAACATTTGTAGCTAGTTTATATGTCATCTAAATAAATGTTACACAACAAAATACCTTTGCCTTTGATAGACACTTGGCTAATAGTTTAAAAACTGTCACATACAACATTTCCAGCTTGCGGGTAAACGCGTACACGCATACAAAGAATTCACGGATATAGCGAACTCGTTAGCTACCTACAAAGTAGTTCGTTATAAGCGTGTTGCACTGTACATATATATTCTGATATGAAAAGTCTTTTCAATGTCATAGAGATAATTTAACTTAAAACCGTGGAAATGTTCACAGATTTGGCATCGTTTGTGGCCTCTTGATACATGTTATATAATATGGCAACATGAAGCTCGAGATGATAAATATCAGCTCCCCGACTAAGAGCGAGACATCTGAAGAAACAAAGATTATCTTCGTAAGGAGAAGTTCCGTCTCAGGATCTGTCATTAGTTAAAGATTTTAAACCTTTATTACTGAGCACATAGTCGGGAAGTTTGACATGTTGGCAACCAATGGGGTGATCAGCTATGATATTTATGTAAAAGGTAACATTTGTTACCAAATGGCATACCCACTGAGAATCGGGTCTTTGCGTAATAACCCAATTAAAAATGTCTTTTTACTGACAGGAATTAAAAAATGACGAAAATCATAATAATTATCATTAGTGATTAAAATTGGCACGTCCAGAAACCTTCGGGAAACTTTGTTAGAAGAATGAAAATAAGAGTGTTCTTTTGTTTTCTGGTTAACTCAAATAAAACCGAAAATTAAATAAATTTTGAAGGCGTAGTTTGTTCATGAAAAATGTTGGATGTAATAAAGCCGTGTCGTTATCTGTTAATCGAATGTTGTAGGTTCTCCGGACGGGCCCCCTACGGTACCTTGTGCGAATAGCCGACCACAGTCTCCTATAAAATTAAACAGTGTATCTCGTACAAAATCTACCACCGGAGGTGGCAAAACAGGATATTATTGCAATTGATAGGCACAGGGTGGCGTCGTAGAGGCTGGGGTGAGTGACGGGGTGATGGCCGTTTCGATGATGATGACAATGCGGTCGGTGATCAGGGCGGCGTTTTCGCGATTTATACAATAACACATTTTATACAATACAATACAATAGGTGTTCATTGTCCAATAAAATAGATAGGATAATTTCCTTTTGTTGAGGGTAGAAAAAGGTTTGTTGGATTAAGTTAATAAAAGTAATACATCTAGGAAAGTATTTCATAAATTGGATAGTGAAAGATGATTTCTCAAAGTATTCAACCAATTAAAGACTAAAATATAGACACATACTACACTATTTTATGATAGTATCGTAGTCAATGTGTTCAGTTGGTATGTTCACTGAATAGACACGTGATCCGCAGTAATACCCGACATCTTCAAAGATCGCTCACCGTAGTGCCTTTGGTCATCGACACCAGCAGCAGAAGAAGTGATACGTTCCTTTTCTTGACGCTGAAAGAAAGACAAGTTGACTTCTTTTAATCATGGTATATAAAACATAAAGAGATTATATTTGTAGAAGCACCTGAACACATTTAAACAATATTATAAAGGCTGACTTACCGTTATTTCTTCTATGTGCGCTTCCCGCTGTGGCTGCTTCTGCATCTTTCTTTGGCACCGCCCCTCTTTTACATGACGATGCCAATTTCTTCTCCTTGTGAAGGTGCTACTGCACATACAACAGACAAAGTGCGGTAGCACCTTCACGCGGTTGGTCGGTGACGGAGGCGGGGGGTCATCGGGGCCGGCACTGTCCCAGTGGCTGTCTGGGCCGGTGCTGTCGCGGTGGCTATAGGGGCCGCTTGCCTCTTAGGGGACAAGGGCCCGTTGATGAATTCCTACAAGAATAATTAAATATTTCAAACTCTATGATAGGGAAAACATGTGACCAAACGTCATGTGACCAAAAATACGGTGATCTGAAGTCGATAGGAAGACGATAACTATATGAAGACAATGTGTCGATAGGAAGAGGGTGGGAGCAGATGTTGACAGGAAGTATATGGAAACCGCCATTTTAGCGGAAGTAAACACAGAAGGGTACGCCATTTTCACGAAAGTGCATAGGAGACAGATTTGTGGCAGGAAGTAAACATACACGGGGATGCCATTTTGACGGATATAATGTCACGGGACGCAATGTTAACAGAAAGTGCGTGGGAGTCGCTATTTTGGCGGAAGTAAAAAGACACGGGGACGCCATATTGATAGGAAGTGCATAGGGAGTCGTCATCTTAGCGAAGGTAAACATAGACGGTGACGACATTTTGACGGAAGTGCATAGGGAGGGAGATTTTTGGCAGGAAGTAAAGATACACGGGAACGCCATTTATTTTAGCGGAAGTAAACATAGACTGGACCATTGGCAATATACATCACGCAGGAAAGTTTATGACATGTACGATGATGACGACGTTATAAAACGTTTTATTGGAAATGGACAATACATTCATGACATTATATTTTGCGTACCATGCTTCATGATAATGTATGATGGAAAAAACCCACAGAATTGACTTACTCGACTACAAAATTATTTATATAATTGTGTAAACACAACAGTTTTTTCACCATACAATATATATGCAAGCAAGATATTTTACAATATTATAGTAATTCTCCTAGTTAAACAAAACATTTTGTTTACAAAAGGTGAACATCCTGCATCAACAGAAAGCTAATTATGAAAATACTAACAGCACTTGCTATTTTTATTTGACAGTATATTTTTATTGTAAATGTGTTTCTTTCAAAATTAGATGTAGGGAATATATCACCATATATAGAGAATAGTTATAGTATACTTATTCATGATTGTCAGTAGTATTGTATAATGTTTAGTAAATGTGACATGTTTCTAACAAATGAGTTTAAGCTACAGTATTGAGAAACAAAACTTATTTTATATTATTTCAGTCCAATGAAGCATGCACTATTATTTCGCACGTTTGTTACGTTTCCTTGTTTCATTGTTCATGTTCTTACAATAAAAAACAGTATGAAACGCTTTTTTGTTATTGTGCTTTTCATACAATACCGGTTCACATTTCACTCGACCATGATGTCAGACCAACTCGACACATAATTTCTATAGTACACAATATAGCCGTTCGTCTACACTGGGTCTCCGACTCCATACCGTATATTATGCTACATCCCTTTCCTTTTACAAAAGCGAAAGTCAATCACAACTCGAGTTCTTAAAGACAAGCTATCATGTTAAGTCTCTACCGATAATCTGCCATGTATGCAGGCAGCTGTCGGACACGTGTGCGTCTGCGCACAGGCGTCAAGTCCACACGTAGCGATGGTGTGATTGCATCAGCACAGGTTGTTTTTTCGGCTTTCAATGTCAAGGTCAAAGGTCAATGCTAACCGTCAAGTGGCGCCCTCTAGCGAATAGGTGAACACCTATATCTCGTAGCGTCTCCCCAATTTATTAACCGAGGGCGCCAGTCTAAACCACTCACTTCATGGTAAAAGTAGCGACCTCTAGCGAGTCCCTTAACGTCCTCGTGTTAGCTAAACGTACTTACTAAGCGAGAGGGCGCCACCGTGGGTATACATATAGACCGCAAGTACGATTCCAGTCATTATAATTATACATAAAACATAGTCACTATATACACTGTATGTATTTGGACACCTAAAACCACAGTCATTATATACACTGTATGTATTTGGACAGTTTATAACATAGCCACTATAATATTATATACTGTATGTATTTGGAGACCAACAGATACAGTCGCTATATTCACTTTTTGTATTTGGAGACTTAAACCATAGTCTCTATATACGCTGTATATAATAGATAAGCGAGCGAAAAATGAACAACTCGGGACATGTCCAAAACCACTAAATTCAGCGGTCGCTAGCAAACTTACGGTTCATCCGATCCCCAAAATCCTGGTACCGTTTGAAAGATTACACCTTCTGTTATTCTAGCACATACGTCTTTTCGCGATAATAATTCCTACAACAACCTTTACTCATATCTGCAATCATGTTGTTTGCGGTCTTTTACACATCAGCGAACCAACTTGTTTCGTCGACAAAGTTCGCCCATCTACCGATAGGAGCGCAAATTCAAATTTGCATTCCAGACATGCGTACTTCATAAGTTCTTATTTGTATGCTATTTAGGCTCCCCCAACTTTGCAGACGACATAAACATAAGTAAACAAACTGTCTCTCAGCGTCCGGCGATCGCTAATGTAATGCCAACATTTGGTGGCACATGTTTTTTTACGTACAAAAATAGGTGAAGCTTAACATGTAAACATCAACTGCTCAGATCGGCCATGTGCGGTGCCATAGTAACGCAGCGGTGATTGACAGGAAATGTGCAGTTTCGCCGACAGACGGCGAACAATACCAGACGCTAACATTGTTCGCCAAGTTCAAGTGGATGAAAACAAACATATTTCAGACCAACATAATGGTGAAAATATACTTTAACATGATCAACCGTGCTATTTACTACGCAGATGAAAAGGTAATCTTTCAAACGGTACTAACACTTTTGGGATCGGATGAGCCGTTAGTTTGCTAGCGATCGCTGAATTTAGTGATTTTCGACATGTCCCGAGTTGTTCAATTTCGCTCGCATATCTATTTTTGATACAGTGTATTATAGTGACTATATTTTAGGTGTCCAAATACATACAGAGTATATTAGTGACTATGTTTTAGGTGTCCAAATACATACAGGGTATATAATGACTATGTCTTAGGCGTCGAAATACATACATTGTATATAGTAACTATATTTTAGGTGTCCAAATACATACAATGTATGTATGTACGTCGTGTTTGTTTACAGGAGTATCCATGCCATACTGACCCCGTCCTCGAGCACGCGACGCTTGGCATAGAAGTAGGTCAACGCGGCTCGCTCCTGGATGTGTTTTTAGGTGTCCATATAATACAACATACAGTGTATATAGTAACTTTGTTTTAGGTGTCCAAATACATACAGTATATATATTGACTATGTTTTTAGGTGTCCAAATACATATAGTGTATATAATGACTATGTTTTTAGGTGTCCAAATACATACAGTGTATATAGTGACTATGTTTTAGGTGTCCAAATACACACAGTGTGTATAGTGACTCTGTTTTAGGTGTCCAAATACATACAGTGTATATAGTGACTGTGTTTTAGTAGTCGAAATACATACATTGTATATAGTGACTATGTTTTTAGGTGTCCAAATACATATAGTGTGAATAGTGACTATGTTTTAGGTGTCCAGATACATACAGTGTATATAGTGACTGTGTTTTAGGTGTCCAAATACATACAGTGTATATAGTGACTATGTTTTAGGTGTCCAAATACAACCAGTGAATATAATGAGTATGTTTTTAGGTGTCCAAATACATACAGTGTGTATCGTGACTATATTTTAGGTGTCCAAATACATACAGTGTATATAGTGACTATAATATGTTTAGGTGTCCAAATTCATACAACGTATATAGTGACTATGCTTTAGGTGTCCAAATACATACAATGTATATAGTGACTATATTATTAGGTCTGAGTCTGGCATCCCACAGGGGTCTGTGCTAGGCCCAATCCTAAGACACTAGTCCACGCCCTGGTGACATCGCGGCTGAATTACAATAACGCGGTCCTGTACGGATCACTGCACCACTTATGAACAAGTTGCAGATGGTACAGAACTCGGCGGCAAGACTTATCTCAAGACACCGAAAGCACCAGCACATAACACCTGTGCTGGTCGAACTGCACTGGCTTCCAGTTCGCGGGCGTATCCAGTACAAACTGCTGGTCCTTGTTTTCACGGCTTTACATGGTCTTGCTCCAGCGTATATCCAAGATCTTATAATACCGTATACTCCCACTCGCAACCTCCGAACTGCTGATCTACATCTGCTTGTAGTGCCGTGCTACAACTTAGAGGGCTACGGCATACGAGCTTTCTCCGTGTCTGGACCTACGCTCTGGAACGCTCGTCAAATAGACACTTTGAATAAATTAAAAACTTGCCTCAAAACTTATCTATTTAAGCAGGCGTACTTCGACTGAGAAACTGTGCTGTAGGACACTTTTTTTATGAACACGTATTTAATAAATTAATTGATTTATATTATATAATATATTTGTATTTATTTATTATTATTTATCTTTTAATACAATTTTATATATTATAATATATATTCTTTTACTTAATTATCTTAATATTTGTGCAAATATGTAATGTATTTTAGTCACATTATATACAATCTTGTAAATCTATATAATTATTATATTTACCGGCATCCTTATACATATATATTTTTACATTTGTTTCCATGTACATTTTATAATGTGTGTACGTGCCTATGAACGGGCTGATCCGGGAGATACGGCGCTATAGAAATGCTAGTAATAATAATACTAATAAAGACACTAATACCTCAAGGAAAGACTGAAGACAGCAGAAGTAGATGAAGACCTATGAGACAATGGAAGATGGAGGTAGATAAATGGATGGGAGTGGATGTCTGGCGACTGGAGTGATTTGCAGAAATGAAAAGCAAACTCATCATCATCAGTCGCAAGTAGAAAACAGCACATACACCCCAAAGTAACCACGATAAGGAGTAAAGGCCTATAATAAGACATATTACATAGAAATAGTGAACCCAGAGCAAATTAATCATATTCAGACGCTTTAGTAGACGTACTCAACTCAGAAAGCGTTGCCTGCAGACGCAGTGCAACAGATGGCAGGTTAAAACTGTATTTATGAACGCGAGACGAAGTAGTATTACTGGCGGCTTGTGGGTTGCTGGCACAAAATGTGGAACGTCACACTGAATTATGACGTAACGTTCTGGGTTCACGTGACGAAACACAATCCAACGGTCATTGACTAATTCGTTATTTGATTCGAACACTGGTATAATTATATTAACTAGATACCGATGGTATAATACACCGCATATTTTCTTTTCCAGAGCAAAACTGTCCTTGGGCTCTCGAAGAAAACGACGGGTGTCGTCATACATTACGTCACTTCCAACAAGAATCTAGTCCACGTGCACGCGGTTCTGCTACTCGTGATTAGCCACAACTCAACACATTTCGGAAGAACAAGCGATACATTTAAGCCTTCGAAACGGTCTTTTAAGTAAACGGAGTGATATCGCACATACACTTCTGCCAAACGTGCTATATTCCTTGACGCCGAGTTTGGCTTTTAGTGACTAAACTATGCGTATCATTTGTGATTTCGGAAAATCAGTTGATGCTCCTCTTCAACGGCGCAGTAACCGAAGCGTGAAAACCTGCTAGCACCTTTGTAGCAGCAGACGAGCGTAGGCAGGGACGGATTCACCAGGCTCTAGACGAGGGCCCGATCTCTCCATTTGCACCCCCTTGAGATTCGCAAAAGAAACCACTTGCGGCCGAACCAAATTCATATTGGGTAGGCTCAGTCGGAGCTTCAACAGGACTCCGCTGTCGGGTCTTGAGATCGGAAGGCGGGTCGTGGTGGCTGTTGGAATTATTTTGCCGCGATGTTAATAATTTCATAACGTCTACGGGGGCGTAAAACGGAGACACATTGAACAGGTGTAGGGGGGCACGTCGCTCAAGCGCTATATTCCAAAGATCTAGGGGGCACGTTCACCCAGTCCTCCCTCCCGCCTATGGTAGGCGTATAGAGTCAAAATGATATTTCAACGTGATGTTTTTTGCAGGGAAATAATAAACACGCTAGCTAATAGCTCGACCGTCGTTTGTATCAAGAAAATTATGTTGCGCATTTGCCACCTGGCGCTGCTGTTGTTTCTCCCATCGTCTGGACGGGCGGAGACATTTACACGTGAGTTTGATGACACTGAATCGTGTGATCTGTTAAGTAATTAAGTTCGTTCGCATATTCCTACTAGAGAGTGTAAGCAGCGCCTCGATCTCGACTCCCTGTACCAATCGCGTCAAGCTTTCAGTTGGACAATCGAACTGAGCGCGTGGCGGCAGTATTCCGTCTTAAGGACTGCATAAAGTGATTCGCACTTCAATCCCTGGTTCAGTCACAATTCTACGGGAAGCATTCAACCACGCTGCAAACACTGCATGATAGTAATTATTTCTTCACATGCACAAATTGTATATCCATAACTGTCGGCAGCCAAAGCCTCATTGATACAGCTGAGCGGACTGATGGAACGTGGATTGAACGAAATTGCATAATTTTCGAAACTGCAGGAAGAAAATTCGAATCCGGATAAGGTCGTTGATTATGCTTGCCTCAAGTGTATAAATTACTACGTGGCTGTAGACAATTGGTGTTATAGATATAAATGGATATTTGTTTACGGATAGTCTTCGCGCATTAATTGCAGCGTGGCTGAATGCTTCCGAGAGAAGTCGAGATGATGTTCGACTGAACAGGTCTACCAGGGAATAAAGTGTAAAGAGCTTTGAGCAGTCCTGAGGACTGGATACTGCGCTATATAAGAACTTACCTTTTCTTTATATACATATAAATCAATGCAGTTTCTTAGCGCAGTAATTGCGTCAAGGCTGAATGATTTCAATGGAATTTGGATGGTGTTGGAATGAACTTTAAAGCGTCATATGGCAATAATAATAATATGGCACGATTCATGTAATTTGATAATCCCATAAATCTCAATATCTCACTGTGTTGCGTTTTGTCAATTGTTTTATTGAGTGGTGACTGTTTCATGACTGTATATATTGGTTTGAATGTGTCGAGATACTGTTAAACACAACACAAATGTGTTATTCTACCCTAAGCGTAACCTGTTACTGGATTCTAAGTAGGCCGGACACGGAATATACCACCTACTTTTAAAGTTCAGCAATATAAACACCAGCATAATGATAGCACTCAAAGCGATTTTTGTCTATCTAATTCTCTCAAATACGTTGTAGTGTACCACGAATGCCGTATTCTCGATGACATGTTTTAATGTCTGTAACACGTGATTTCTCCCATTTCCCGTTGTTCACACGTGTGCTTCTACGTGTCTTTTGAGATTTTCCCGCCGTCGTAATGCTACTTGTTTCTAATCCTACCACTCTGTTATATTTGCCATCCTTTCCTTGTCAACCTGTGTTTGTTCTGAGCGTGTCTTGCCCAGTGCAAACTGCTCTAACTCTATCGTTAGTCCACTGCAAGTTGCAACGCTGTGATTATGCGACTGCACGTTATCTGCAATAAAACTACTTATGTTTTGCTAACAATAATCACTGCGAAGTGGATATGTGTAAACCGAACGCACACATGTAACAGCTGTTCTTTCTTGTTTTTGTCGATGCTCAACCAATCAGCAAATTGACTGCCATCAACCTCCAATCCATGGCAACTGCAGACAGAGCAGAACTGGGTCGTACTACAACACAAATACTGCTCGCTGTGAGACGTTCGTGTACGGCGGATGTGGCGGAAATAATAACAAGTTCGTGACGAAGGCGAAGTTTAATCTGTTGTGTACCCTGCGCATGCACTGTCAGCTGTTCGCTGTCATGTGACTACGGCTTTGTCAGGAACGCCGCCGGTTTGCGACGTGTGCCAATGTCGGAAAAGCCCGTGCGACGTTGACTAATACCTGTTGACCTCCTCCAAGCGAACAGAAGCCACTGTTTGCGTTATCGTCCAGGAAAACGTGACAGTTTATTACTTTGACATTACATATATTATATATAGTCATTAAACAATACTTGCATAACAAGAAATTTTATTATCATCAGCGAATAATTCACCGGTGACTTATGGCCTTCGTTGGCGGATAGGCATCGAAGCGGATTCACGATCTGTCGCCCAAATGAGTTCGTCTCTGTACCTTATTTTGTGTATATGTCTTACCTCCATGATAGTCGATCTGCATAAGATTCCCTTGTGACATGTTTCAAGTTGTTTGTATATGTAAACTCATCAGCAGGTGACGTAAGCACGTATACACTAAAAATGTTGTTGTGGAGCGCAGTAGCGCAGCGGTAAGAGCTCCGGACTCTCGATTGAGAGGACGCGGGTTCAAATTATGTGTGGCGTTGTCGAACCTTGGGCAAGTTCGTTTACTCTACATTGCTTCAGTTCACTCAGCCGAATGAATATGTGCCTGGCTGTAAACAGTGTTGGTATTTGTGACCGAATAGTCTTCGCGCATTAATTGCAGTGTTGCTGAATGCTTCTCAGAGAAGTCGAGATGGTATTCTGTTGAACAGGTCTGCCAGGGAGTAAAGTGTTGAGCAGTCCTAAGGACTGGATACTGCGCAATATAAGAACTTACCTTTACCTTTTACTTCAACCTTATCCATTGCTAATATGTTGGCGTTTCAACAAGCATTGCCTTTGCAGCCCATCAAATGCAAAAACGGTACAATGTGTCAGGAGTTTCAATCGACGTGCTACACGGCACCATGTTGGGCAACGGGGAAGTGCACCGGTAAGTACAATACGACAGCCAAGTTCGTGGAGACACATTAATTGTGTATGTAAGGTCACGCATTGCATTGTGGCAGTTTGATAGGATCACGTACTCAGAGGAAGACGACAGTTCATGATGCATCAGTGTAATCTCAATCCATATTGATGGTGAATGAATTCTGAGGAAGCTTCTAACATAATATCTTAATGATATGCTTACTTTAACATGCGAACTACACATATTACACACAAGCGCGCGTGCAAGCACATGCGCGCGCAAACACACACATGCACGCACGCGCGAGCATGCGCGCACACACACACACACTTGAAGAATCACCACCAACGTTCGTGCCTAACTTTAACAGTGCGGATTTCAGCTTTCTTGACAACTATGTTATTTAACGGACTCTCGAGTTATTAAAATCCCTAAATATCACTCGACACATGTGAATTAGTCAGTTTACCGATTTCTGTCGGTGACGTAAAGTAAAAAGTTAAGGTGAGTTCTTATGTAGAGCAGTATCGGATCCAGTCCTCAGGACTGCTCAAAGCGCTTTATACTTTAGTCCCTGGCAGATCTGTTCAATCGAACACCTTCTCGACTTCTCTGGGAAGCATCCAGCCAAGCTGCAATGAATGCGCGAAGACTATTCGTACACAAATATCCACCACTGTCTATAGCCAGGTACTCGTTCACTGCGCCACTACGCACCACTAATGGTCTGTCTACTTTTAATCGTGTTGTTTTACTCCCTGAGTCATTAGCTTATGTCTCATTACGTGTACAGTTCAGTCCTGTTCTTTCCCCGCAGCTCGCCCGTCGTTCTGCAGGAAGCCGCCGCACAGTGGCACGTGCAGGTTCAACTTCAACGCCTGGTACTTCGACGCCACCTCGCTCCAGTGCCGTGTGTTCGTATATGGTGCCTGCTGCGGCAACCGTAACCGCTTCCTCGATCGGCGGACGTGCGAAGTGTCTTGCGGGGCAGTAAATACGTCGTAGTGTTTTCTTATCTCATTCAGAATAGATGGAGACCAGGTTTGAATCCCCTCAATACTATTACCGGAGAAGAGTAATAAACGAACATGCTGACATTTTCGTGCACAGCAGCTTTGGCTGTTTTATTACGATCTGGACGAAATTTCTATTTGAATTCCCCGTTTGTAAGACACATTTTAATAGAGTATTTATTTGTCACATGCTCAGATAAAATACTACACGCAGTAAGATATAACCGGTAGTATTTTATCAATATGTTTTCTTGCCACAGGTGGTCACGATACAATTAAAGACAAATTACCGTTTGTACTTGCACTAGTAAAGGTAAACAACAATGCCACCTTTGATTATATGCGTGTGTACGTGTGTGTGTGTGTAATTCCTGTTGGAAATAACACAGCAAATAGCGGAGAAGCCGAAACATTTTTGGACATGTATGTAAAGATACAACCTTAGACCTACTGGGAAATCATAATTGTGTCAACTTTCATCATAGTTCTCAAAATCAACTTGATTGATAAGATTTACGAAGGACACAAAGCCATTGTTCACCATATAATTTGCACAAGCGTTTATTTGTTGCATTTCAAAGTCGAATATATGAGTAGTACGATGTTAGTAAGTGATTCCTTCTATCGAATGAGGTAGAACCTCTAAGCTGCGCCATCTGGTGGCTCGGAAACGTTAACAAGCAGTTGTTGCACCACCGTACCTCGCCTTAGACGGCTCAAGCTGTTGTTGCACCACCGTACCTCGCCTTAGACGGCTCAAGCTGTTGTTGCACCACCGTACCTCGCCTTAGACGGCTCAAGCTGCAGCACATCGGAAACACGAGTCAAAACAATAAGAAACAACATCACTAAATATTACAAAATAAATTATGTCAATTCATTTAGACAATATATCACGGTTTGCAGAATGTTTCTTTGACGATAGTTTGATAAAGAATGTTTCTACTAAAGAGGATATGCTGGGTTCGAATATATGCAGTGCTTTTCGCTTTAGTTGTAGGCAACTGCGCATTTCGTGAAACTGTCGTAAAGGCGTCTAACACATTTTACACACTAGACTTCGACTATTGCTCTTGCAGAGCTTGAATGTCTGCTCTGACATTGGATGATAACGAAACATACATTTTCATCCGGGTCTGTTATGGAATGGGTTTTCATTTTTTTTATAATAAATACAGTCTTGCAACACCCATTGCTAAAGATACAAATGCAAATTAAAATAAAAACGTACGCATGAGGGGAAACGGCCAGATGCATACATGCAAAGATATATACGAACGTGCGTACGTACGCTCGTACGAACGCACTCACACTCACACACATACGCACACACGCACTCACGCACACACATACACACGACAAAACAAAAACAAGACAAATAGACAAACAGGGCGACGTCCTACCTTGGGGTTGTGGTTTCATGCACATGTATGTGAGACAAGTGCCGAGGCAGCATTTTGTTGTCCCCGCGCAGTCAGCATCTCTTATATACATCTGTTGCGGATGCTTCATCCATGGCACTGGCGAAGATTTAATAAGATTGCCATCCAGAAAATTAAGTCTAGATGACAGGTGGATAAGGAAGCCTTTTGGCTTATCGAGAATCCGATACTTTTTTATGTACATGTATCCCGCCCTTTTAAGGTTTGTGTCGATTTTATTTTTAAATATTCAGGCTACTAGCACCAACACAATCAGGATATAATATGTTCCATTCATTTAGAATCCTTTGTGTGAATCAGAACTTTCTTATATATAACCTACTATGCTCCTTTACTAATGTAACTTCATGTCCTCTGGTCCTTTTATCCTTCCTGCGATATGGCTTGAATACAATATTCTAAATGAGGCGTAACTATTGTTTTGTACAGCGGTATTATTGGCTCTTTTCTCTTATACGTTATATTCTGCACTGCTCTGAAACCTTCATATCAGCACTAATGGTTAACCCTAAGCCCATTTCTTTTACAGTAGTACTTAGTACAGAACCTCCCATTGTATATTGTACATCTTCATTCCCATGTCCTGTGTGGAGGCATTTACATTTCCCAAAATTCAACAACATTTGCCATTTTTGAGACCATTTTATCAATCTGTCAAGATCATCTTGTAAATGTTGTCTATCTCCTATACAATGTATTATTCCATAGTTTTATATAACGTCTCATTGCTACACTCTGTAGATATATATAGAACATTGTAAATTACTACAACAATCTACATATATTTCCACGGATTGTTCGATAGTGAGTGCGTTTCATTGCTAACGAACTCAGCGTGTCAGTGTGTTATTATTCGTCCACGCTGTTAGTCAATTATATCATCACCCGTACGCAGCAGAAGTGCTTTAATTGTTGTCAGTTGGTTTTAAAGTGGTATCGTTCGGTTCTTGGAAGGGGTGTGGATAGGGACATGTTGGGGTTAAGATATACTGACACAACATGTAGGCTTCGGAATGACCCCGCCTTTTTAGCTAGCCCAATCAAGCCGCCAAACATTCAGATACAATAAAACAACAATAAAAACAATGGAAGGAAATATCTTTGTAGCGGGCGCGGTCGTGTTTTTAACAAACGATTCAGACAAATATAAATGTATGACGACATTATACTGGAACTATGGCCGCCTGGTGTCGCTTCAGGCATTTGTAAACATATGACAACATAATTCTGGAGCGATGGCCGCCTGGTAATGCTTCAGGCATTGGTAAACGTATGACAACATAATTCTGGAGCGATGGCCGCGTGATTCCGCTTCAGGCAATGGTAAACGTATAACAACATAATTCTGGAGCGTTGGCCGCCTGGTAGGTACCGTTTCTTGGATTGGTAAACAATATAACGGTGTAGCTGAACTGTGTTCGTACTGCACAATGCATTATGGTAGAAGATATTGAAACTCATATAATAGGTATAACCGAATCCTGGACCACCACCGATATATCAGATACTGAATTGGGACTGACAGGATATGTAATGTTTAGAAAAGATAGAATAGGAAGAAAGGGAGGTGGAGTTATTTTATATATTAAAGAATCTATTCAGGCTTATGAAATAAAATTAGAAAGAGAAGCAGATTGCGAAGAAGCTGTTTGGTGTAACATAGTTACTGGAAACTCAACGTTAACAGTTGGGTTAGTTTATCGAAGTCCAAACATAAGCATAGAAGAGAATGAAAAAATACAAAACGCTATAAGGGAAGTAAGCAAACGGGACTGTATTATTATGGGGGATTTTAACCACGGGCATATACAATGGAAATCTCTACAGAGTATGTGGAGTGAGGACCACAAGTTTTTAGTTTTAGTTCAAGATACATTCCTTTCTCAACATGTGCTAGAACCAACCAGGGTGAGAATGTGTTAGACATAGTTTTGTCCTCACAGAATGAATTAGTTGACAATGTCAAGATATGTGAGCCACTGGGGAGTAGCGATCACAACCAGATACATTTTACCATCAAAGTAAAATCAGAAAGGAATAGTAAAAAGCAGTATAGGAGAAATTTCCACAAAGGAAGGTATAAGGACATGAGGAAATATTTAGCAAAGATAGACTGGAATAACACACTGAAAAATAAGACGGCAACAGAATGCTGGAATGTATTAAAGAGTGAAATTAAGTGCATAGTCGATAAATTTGTGCCCTTCAAAAAACAAGGAAAACGGTCCAAAAAGAAACACTTATCGAAAGAAGCCATTAGAAAAATTAAGTATAAACAAATGATGTGGAAGTCATATAGATGTACTGGAAATGATGAAGACTACAACAGTTATAAAGAAGCACTTAACCAAGCTACAGCTGAAATTAGAAATTCAAAGAGAAGCTATGAACAACAATTAGCTAGTAATATAAAACATGACAGCAAGAGTTTTTATGCGTATGTTCGAAGCAAACAGAAAGTTCAAGATAAGGTCGGTCCTCTAGAAGATAGTGCTGGAAATATAATATCAGAGGGATTCTTAATGGCAGAAGACCTGAATGAGTACTTTAGTTCAGTGTTTACCAGGAAGATATTAGTTCACTGCCAGTACCAGAGGCTAAGTTCAAGGGGCAGATTCAGACTATTTAGGACAATTAATTGTAACCCCGGAAATGGTAGGTAAGAAAATAAGGGCTATGAAGGATAATAAATCACCTGGAGTGGATGGTATTCCACCCAAACTACTATTGGAAATTGTAGAACAAATTAGCATACCGCTTGCAACAGTTTTCAATTTCATTAGAAGAGGGAGAGTGGTTCCTTTAGAATGGAAAGAAGCAAACATTATACCGTTATTCAAAAAAGGTTCGAGAAACAAGTCAGAGAACTATAGACCAGTGAGTTTAACATCAGTGATTTGTAAATTATTAGAAAGACTAATTAAAGATCACATGGTGGATTTTCTTGTTAAACAAAACTTGATAAACCCATCTCAACATGGTTTTTTTAAAGCGAGGTCATGCTTAACAAATATGTTATGTTTTTTGGAAGACATCACTAAGTGGGTAGATGAGGGATCACCAGTAGATATCGTCTACTTAGATTTTCAAAAAGCTTTCGACAAAGTACCGCATCAAAGATTACTGCTGAAACTAAAGGCCCATGGCATAGGAAATGGTATAATAAACTGGATAGAACAATGGCTGATTGACAGAAGACAACGTGTAGTAGTTGATGGGGAGGCTTCAAACTGGAAATCGGTATTGAGTGGGGTACCACAGGGATCAGTATTAGGACCTATATTATTCTTAATATATATCAACGATTTGGATGATGAAATAACAAGCAAGGTGTTGAAATTTGCGGATGATACAAAAGTGTTTAGAAGGATTAAAAGTGATGGAGATAGACAGCATTTACAAGATGATCTTGACAGGTTGATCAAATGGTCTGAAAAGTGGCAAATGCTGTTCAATTTTGGGAAATGTAAATGCCTCCACACAGGACATGGGAACGAAGAGGTAGAATATACAATGGGGGGTACTGTACTAAGTACTACTGTAAAAGAAAAGGACTTAGGGTTAACCATTAGTGCTGATATGAAGGTTTCAGAGCAGTGCGGAATTGCAGCTTCAAAGGGAAATCAAATCCTTGGATTAATTAGGCGAAACATAACGTATAAGGAAAAAGAGCTAATAATACCGCTGTACAAAACAATAGTTAGGCCTCATTTAGAATATTGTATTCAAGCGTGGAGGCCATATCGCAGGAAGGACATAGATATGCTAGAAAGAGTGCAGAGGAGAGCAACTAAAATGATACCAAAACTGAGGGATCTTAGTTACGAAATACGCCTAAAAAATGCGGTTTAACAACACTAGAGACCAGGAGATTGAGAGGAGATCAGATAGAAGTGTTTAAAATATTGAAGGGTTATGAAAATATTGATAGAAATATTTTTTTCTCAGTTAAGAAAGATAGAAGGACTAGAGGACATGAACTTACATTGGCAAAGGAGCAGAGTAGATTGGATATAAGAAAGTTTTCATTTTCACAAAGGACTATAAATGAATGGAACAGATTACCTGCTGATTGTGTGGGTGCTAGTAGCGTGAATATGTTTAAAAATAAAATCGACACATACCTCAGACGGGCGGGATACACATAGATAAAAGGGTCGGACTCTCGATAAGCCAAAGGGCTTCCTTGTCCACCTGCCACCTAGAGTTAATTCTATGGGTGGCAATCTTGTTAAATCTTGTTAAATGCGTCCACCGAGGTGCACACTGTTTTAATTTTTAATACATGATTCTTAGGCGGCATCATTCGGACTTTCTCTTGCTAATTCTAGGAAATTTATATATCTGGTACTTTTGCTAAAATAACAAAAACACGGATTCTGAGTGAAATCGACTGAATCCGACGAGAGAGATTGGGGGGAAACGAGACAAGGAGAGACATAGGGGGACGGAAGGAGACCGAGGGAGAAGGAAAGGGACCGAAGGAGACAAATGGAAACGGTAGAAAACCGAGGGGACCGAAAGAGACCGTAGAAGACCGGTGGAGACCGAATGAAACCAAGGGTGGCCGAGGGAGACGGAGCAAAACTAAGAGAGACAGAGGGAGACCGAGGGAGACCGAGGGAGACCGAGGGAGACCGAGGGAGACCGAGGGAGACAGAGGGAGACCGAGGGATATCGAGGGAGACCGAGGGACATCGAGGGTGGCCGAGGGAGACGAAGTAAAACCGCGGGTGGCCGAAGAATAGCGAGGGAGTCCCGGAAATTCATATAAACGTAACCTACTTTGTTGATATGGATCCCAATGCGTGTTTTGCACTTCCCCCGATATACCTGCTCAATGTAGCCCATTCGATTTCCTCGAGACATAATATCCTACTACACTCTATCCACTGTGTATGTTTGTATGTCAAACTTTCTACTCGAATGTATCTCTGCTATTACGCTTCCTACGAACAATCGTACTACGATAGTTCTAAGTTAAGTAAACCGTCCCGATCTGATCAGCAGGCGGTTTACATAGCTTGGAACAATTTTAGAAAATAGGCATAGCTTTTGCTACCATTACGAAATCGTTCATATGTGTGCATTTAAGATACTGTGCACTGAGAGACGAAGTAAAATTGTTTTTTGCTTAATTGACATCGTTGTAAAGATATGTAAATGGGTGAATTAGTCGTTAAGTACAACACCAACTTAACGAAGTGTCTGGATCAACACACTCCGTGGCGCACTGTACGCACACGAAACAACTCGACCCACCCATGGTATGACGCAGACATTGACGATGCCCATGAGAAGAAACATAAATTTAACAATCTTTGGAGGAAAACCAAACTTGAAATTCATCGCCAGTTGTATGTCACGTCACGTGATGAATGCAATGCCTAGATAATGGAGAGAAAAACAGAAAAAGCTAACAACAACATTTGGTTCGTCTGGTGAAATCTCTTGTTGGTCACAGATCTCAGCTGTATCCGGAATTCAGTTCGGCAGTGGAAGGATGCGAACTATTTTCGCATTTCTTTAATGACAAAATCGATAAATTGTTGTCAAGCTTACAACTTTGCACATCAAGTGATCTGGCTACATGTGATGAAAAGCGATGTTTCGCAGATCCTATACATGTCTTCCATCCTACAACAGCCGAATAAATCACTAAAAGTTTTGCTACCACAAACAAAACTTGTGTGCCAGATCCTCTGTCTGCTAACCAGCTAAAAGAGAATGCAACTAATCTTGTGTCCATTGTAACACTGACCACGAATGCATCTCTTGAAGATGCGGTCATGCCTAAACTTCTTAAGCAGGCTATTGTACGTCCTTTGTTGAAGAAGCCATCGCTTAACAAAGACGTCTTGAATAACTATCGTCCAGTGAATAATCTCACACATTTGTCTAAAGTAGTTGAGAAAGTAGTGGCGCTTAGAATATCCACACACGTCTCTGATCAGGGAATGAATGACAACTACCAATCGGCGTATCGAAAACACCATTCGACAGAAACGGCTTTACTATACGTTACCAATGCCATGAAATGAGCCATGGACAACAAACCTAGACACATCACTGGTTCTCATCGATTTTAGTACAGCTTTTGAGACAATTAACCATGCCATCTTAATTCGATTACTACGATTGCGCTACGGCTTTGTTGACAAAGCATTAGACTGGATGGTCTCGTACATGCAGGAACGAACTCAGCGCGTCGTAATTGGTGACACATTTTCGGATACAGCTCCTCTGACGTCAGGTGTCCCACAAGGCTACGTCCTAGGCCCACTGCTCTTCTCGTTGTATGTGCAAACAATTGGCGATATCACCAGAAAACATGGCCTTAGTTACCACTACTACGCTGATGACTTACTACTCTACTCTCAGTTTGATCTCATTACAACCGCTTACGCTGCTGTTTTACGTCGAATGGAAGCATGCCTGGATTACATAAAACATTCGATGGCGCGGAATGACATATGCATGAATGACAGCAAGACCGAATACATTCCAGTGGTGCATAATTAGGCCGCTGCACTTGTGGATGGCAGCATAATACGTGTTTGTGACTGTACGAGCTTCACGATGTGTCCGGAATCTCGGCGTCTACGTGTATGGACAGACACCTGAACATGAACAAATGTATCAAACCGTTAGTGTTTGCGCATTACATGCACCTACGCCACATTAATCAAATCAGCCGATTTTTGCCTAAAACCACGAAGAACGCATAGTCAACGCCATAATAACATCGCGGTTGGACTATTGCAACTCAATCATATACGGAACATCCGCAAACAACATCGCTCGTCTGCACCGAATTCACAACTCGGCCGCTCGTCTGATATTGCGTCGCCCGCAGAGTGATAGTGCTGCTCCGCTGTTGCATGATCTGCACTGGCTACCCGTTGCTCGCAGAATCAAGTTCAAAATATTGGTGTTTACCTACAAGGCAATGTATGAAAATGCGCCCGTCTACTTGCTTGATCTCGTGTGTCCTTACAGACCTGCTAGATCACTGCGTGCGGTCTGCTGACAATAACATGTTGTCCGTAACGCGTACTCGCGTAATCTCGTCAGAGCTGGTGACAGTTCGTTCGGGGTAGCCGCTGCAACTCTCTGGAACACTCTAACTAATTACATTAAATCGGACACTCTTGGCAGTTTTAAATGTCAACTAAAACACATTTATTTAGAATATCATTCTACACGAACGCTAGTAGCTTGTTTGTGACTGTCCTCAATGATCCAGTGGACTTATTTATATTAGTGATATTTTAGAACTATTTTTTATTTTTATTTTTTATTTTATACTGCTAGATTTTATTGATTAACTGATGCATTGTCATTTATTAATTATATTATATTGTACTGTGTTTCTTTTAAGTTAACATCTTACTATCATACTCCAAATATTTTGTTGCCTTTTATTTAATTTATTTATTAATATTTGTATTACTATTGTAGGACACACTTTTTAGTTTAAATGAGTGTGTTAGTACTAATATTTTAAATTAATGGTCATGACGCACGATGTATTGTAAAGCGCCACGAACAATTATGGATCTAGTGCTATAACAAATTAAATATGATATTATTATTATTACCTCATTCCCAAATTGTCAGCGGTCAACCTGACAAAAGTAAAGCTACCTTTCGTAACTGATTTACGCATTTGCTATTTCAGACCATAGTGTACGTGGCCATCGGCGAACAAGCTCAAAGCGAGCCTAGGTTAAATGAGCAGGCGATGTCATATCAGTCTAGGAGAAGATATTTACAGAGAAATATACGTCACGTGCAACGATAAGTAGGCCTATTGTTCGAGCCTGATGCTATTCTTGCCCCCGTGTCGCAAGGAGCTCCCACGCGCCCGTTTCAGTCGGTGTATTCACGCGCCTAGCACGACCCCTCGCAGAGTGACACCAGCCCGGGAGAGGTAGTAGGTTTAGTAGTAGTAGTAGGTTTGACTTGGAATTGTATCAATCATACATACAAATATAAACAATCCGTAAAACAATTGACAAAATGATATACAATTCTAGGTTGACAGCGGAGCCAATTAAGGCTGTAACCAGTTTGTTTTAATTATTCCAATATAAGATGATAATGATTACGTAAACTAGTCGCCGTCATCCCCAAAATAACTATTATTAACAATGATTTCACGTGTAGTGTGTTGGTTACGTTGCTATAATCAATAGAACGTATATGTAAATTTAATAACATTAATATTAGATGATAAATGGTCACATAAGTAGTCTTGCGGAAAAAAACATGTGGTTATGCCAAACTTCAGCAATGGTATAACACCTAAGTAGAATAACATTATATCACACACATATGTCAGACGTTTCGGTGTCGATATATTCCCCACTGTAGTTTGTAATAAATAAATATCGCATTAACTGCTGATTCATCCTCTGTGGTCGTCTGACTAGGCGGAGGTGATGTCGTACGGTGACACGCTTTCACGTAACACTGTTAAACAATTTTGTTTTTGTTGCTCCGAAGACACTTAGTATACCCTAACAGGTGAACAAACACTCTTGTATTTACATTTTAAATACATATGATATTTATTTTAACAACAATTACAATGCACAAAAGCGCCATATATACAATTGTAAATCATAATTTGAAAAGGGCAAGAAGAAGTGTGTCACTTATAACACTTGGCCAAATTACAATGGATATATTTACAATCAAAAATATATTACAACATGCATCATGCGTGATTAATATTTTTAAAAGAATGAAATATCTATCACCAAAATCACTTTATTTCAAGCGGATGAAAACAACCACATTGCAGATCAACATAATGGAGAAAATATACTTTAACATGATCAATCGTGCTAATTACCAGGTAGATAAAAAGGTAATGTTTCAAACGGTACCAATACTTTTTGGGATCGGATGAACCCTAAGTTTGCTAGCGACCGTTGAATTGAATGATTTTGGACATGTCCCGAGTTGTTCATTTTTCGCTCGCTTATCTATTTTTGATATTAGTATATAGAAACCCTTGCTTAAACACTTGTATACATGTGTATCGCGTATAAATGGACATTGTGCCGTATACTGGTGTCACTGAATTCATCGGTCTCATTTAATTGTGCACTTTGGTACAATATTTCCTAAAAATTTGGACTGGCAAAGGATTGGTTGCGGCAAGATTGTGTTTTTCTTTATATATACAGTGGGACCTCACAATTAAGGTCACCTTTGGGACTGCACAAAAGTGACCTGAATATCGAGGTGACCGTATTACCGGGACTAATATCTTACACCTTACAGTATGTGGAAATAATTTGAAATAGTTCTAGGGTGACTTTAATTGCGAGGTGACCGTATTAGCGAGGTGATTGTAAAGCGAAGTTCCACTATACGTTATACTTGTATTAATCAACAACATAATGTCACTAACCCAATTTTATTTCTCCCAAAATTGAAAAAAGTCTCCCATTACTCAGACCATTTGACTATTTTCACATGATCCTGGTGTAACTGTTGTTTATTGCCATCATGTTTAACCTTTCTAAGCACTTTTGTGTCATCCACAAATAACAATATTTTATTATATCACTGTCGAAATCGTTGATGTATATTAAGAATAACACTTGTCCGCATACTGATCCAGTGGTACCCAGTGAAAACAGATTTCCATTTTGTGTGAAACAACCATTTTTCTATCGAGGTAATTATGTTATCACCTATGCATGGGTTTTTAGGTTGAGCAACAATCTTAAGTCTGGCACTTTGTCGACAACGTTCTGAAAACCTTTGTATTCAATATATACTGGTGATCTCTCGTTTACAAACTTAGTGATGTTTTTAAAAATAGTGTTCTTAGCCATTTCCATTACGTTAGCACAATGTCTTTGCACTTGATTGTTCCTATGTATTCGTTTGGTAAGTGTTTGGTGTGTCTTTTTTGGCCGTCTCCCTTATTTTTCAAGGGAACATATTTATTAACGATACACTCAATTTCCCATTTTAAAGATGACACCAACATAGATTTTTTCTGTTTTAACCACGTAAATAACATACTAACATAATGCTATTTAGACAGGTGTAATGCCTGACAGGTTCCTTAGTTAACATATTTACGCAGTTTAATGTATAAAAATCAGCCAGTCTGACCGATTTTCGAATTAATTCGCGAACGAAACAATGTGCCTGACTGCCGCTTGGAAACGTAATGTGACGTAATATGTGCCATAGCCCAAATATGTCTCACCACTTGAAACATGGAAGACGCGGCGTACGATTCTTGTGATTCGGATTTGGAGAGTTGTGTCGCAAACGTGAGGACTTGTAGGACTGTTGCCGCTTATTTAGTGATGAACCATTGGAAACAGACGTAACTCAGGAAAATTTGTGACATATACAATGATGACGACGATATACAAAGGAACCTTTTGAGACTGTCGTTGTCGCCGATGACAAACAACAATTTCAGATTCACGGACCAAACAACGAGTTTTTTTGGAAACGGAAATTATACAGAATCACTGTATCACTACAAAACTTCTCTTAACAAAAAGTGAACATAAACCGAAAGCTAATTATAACAAAATACTAACATCACTTGCTACTTTTATTTGACAGTTGATTTGTATTGTAAATGTGTTTCGATCAAAATTAGCTGTAGTGTGTATATATATATATATATATATATATATCATCACAGGAGAATAGTTATAGTATATGTATTTATGATTGTCAGTAGTATTGTATAATGTTTAGTCATGAGATATGTTAGATATGTTTCTAACAAATGAGCTTAAGCTACAGTATTGAGAAACAAAACTACTTTTATTATTGCAGTCCGATGAAGCATGCAATGTTATTAGGCATGTTGTCATTTTCCATTTAATTTTCTTGTTGATACATAATCATGTATGATTGACTGCTCTCTCACAGCAGGTGTCTCCAAATTCCAAATCACCACTATCTGATGCACAGTGTTCTATGCACAATGGAGAATGTGAAAGTGTTCACGTGAAAGAGTTGGAGAATATAGTGTTTCCCCATCCCTTGAATTGTCAGCAATAGCAATACTGAAATACAAACTATACATCAGTGTAATAAAAACAGATAACCTGATATATTTGTTGGTATTACTAAAATCTGAGCACACAGAGGTATACTACATAGTAATTGTTGTTGGTTTGAGATAAGTATCCCCTTACTGTGCTATGTTGCAGTCAAGAAATACATAAATAAAATAAATGTATCTTAATATTATTTGTTAGTTTAATTGCAGCGCAGAAAGTAAATATTCAGTGTACAGTTTAGTTGAATTGTTATTTGTGTAAATACGATGATGAAGTGAAAACATATATTCCCATAACAGTTTTACACTGAATGATGACATGCCATCCAGGTTTATTAAGAATGATAGCTGCCAGTTCAACATAGACATTTACCAAAGGAGTCAGATGGAAGAGAAAAAAACGACACAATACAAAGGTGTCACTGAATTAAGCATTGCCATTGGACGCGATGTTATGACACGCAAAGTTCTACACATTTATAATATACCCACACTCCAAATATCAAACAAAACAAGAAGTAACAGTCCATGTTAATAACAAATGTAAATATCCAACAACATGGCGAAATTTTATATTGTATACACGCTAGAAAGACATGTTCGCGAACCGCCAAGCCAGTTATTAACAACAGTCGAGTCGATGAGTTGAACGACTAATCTACTTTACTTGAACGCCATTTCTGAATCTATTGACAACAAGAAACAGGTTGATTCTGTTTACTTGGATTGGTATGCCATCCATTGTTAATTCATAAGCTTAGATCATATGGCTATTTCGGGCAATGCATAGAGTGGTTGCAGTCTTACCTTGGCAACCGAAAACAACGTGTTGTCCTCGTAGGCAAAACATCTGACTGGAAGCCAGTGTTGCCTGGTGTACCACAAGGTTCCCAAATTGGACCACTTCTGTTTCTCTTGTATATTAACGGTCTTACTAATCATGTTGGTTCATGTGAAATGTCATTGTATGCTGTTGATTCCAAATTGTTTAAAGAAATTACGTCGGTGACCGATTGTCAGTTGGTGCAGAAGGTTTGCACAACATTTCCCGATGTACAGGCTTCGCGATCCTTGTATATATCTCTAGTCAGAAGCCAGTTGGAGTATTGCAGTGTTATCTGGAATCCCTGGCAACGTACGTTTATTGACAAAATCGAACGAGTTCAAAAGAAATTAATTAAATATCTATGTTACAAATCCAAAATACAGTACACCTCTGACAGTTATCTTGAGCTTTGCCATCATTTTAGTCTACCTTCCCTTCAACATCGTAGGCAAGTTGCAGATCTTATATTTTTACACAAGTGTGTGCACTCCCAACTAGACTCGTCGTATCTGGTAGGGGCTATCCAATTCCACTGTCCTTCACGATCTTTACGAAACTACATCCCTTTTAGAGTTTCCAATAACAGAATCAACATTAGAAACCACTGTGCTTTGAATAGATGTATGACTACTTTCAACACAATGTATTTAGGTGATCCAACTTGTGATATATATTCAGGAGCTGAACCATTTAGATCAATTCAAAGACATTTCTATGTATAACAGATGTTTGCCTGGTATATTTGATATTGATATTGTGTGGCTTTTATATCCTTATTGTTCGTATTGTTTTTATTATTATATTATTGTTTTATTATTTATATGTATTGTTTCAGTTATCAGTCCTGTTACTGGGTCCACTGGACCTGTCGGAATCTGAATAAATACAATACAATACAATACAGTCGTTGAAGGGAAGACGAAGTGCTCAGCTTCAGTTAACGAACGGTCCCTTTCCATTCGCAAATGTGCGCTCCAAAAACTGAGAGTTCATTGGTGGTATTGAAATATTCTAAGTAATTTTATATACAGTTAACAACGTACAACATACTTATAAAGTACAACTGATAAATACAAATTAGGTGTAGCAAATAAATCGCAGCTATGCCTACTTTGTTTTTTCACTCTTCTTGGATTTGGCTTACCTCGACTCAAACGTTTAGGTGGTTCTCTTGACAATAGGCAGGATGATGGGTAGTGTCACTGGTACTTGTATTATTCGAATTCACAAACTGCTGTATCCTTCGCGAAACAACTACTGTCAACATAATCACACTAAGAAAGGCATAGCAATAGCAGATCCGAGTTCAACTTTCAAGTCCAACTTTCAAGTAAATATATCGATGGCGATGAGATGGTCATAAAATTCAGTCGATTTATTTGTTTATAATCCACTCATTGCTTGTCTTTGGCATTCGATCGAAAACAAACAACTCTTCGCCGAAGCATTTCCATAGCTATCATCCAATATACAATGACTGGTTGCCATTAATCGAAGGCAACAGTGCGGCAACCGCATAAAACATGGCCGCCAGCTTAGATGACACATATGACGTAACACTCACGGAAACTCCCGAAAGCAAAATTCCCGAGGCGGTGTGTGAGGAAGCATTCTTATTTGGTGATTTTATTAACTTAATTATAAAAAAAAGTTGGAGTATATGATTATATTATTATATATATATTCTATTTATTAAAGCATTTATTTCAACCTGTACATGTCACCTTTAAGATATCCCAACATTATATTGCTGGTTTAGTCATCAGTGTGTTACTCCATCCTACCTTTTCTAAATACTTTATGATATCTTTATATCTACCTTTGCGAACGTTATTCCTATAGTGCTTTTTATGAATCGTTTGTTATTCTATTTTGATGCTAAAATGTTTTTTGTTACGATCACAACTAAATGTATTTTATTTTTAAATTACAGAATCGATATCCTTACTAGTCGACACAACAGGGTGGACAGATGTGTATATAAACGATGTTTACGTATTTGCTTTGTCACTACTCGGCCCATTAGGTCTACTGTGTGTACGGTGGCAGTACCGGGAACGTTGGGGCGTTGAGCCGCGAGATCAATCGCGGTAATAGAGAGTGTCTGCAAGCATACCGATCTCTATTCCCTTCCCTATTCGTAACGCGCTGCGCGATCGGTGTCGATTGTTGGAGATACGTAACCGTCAGGAGTGTCTGCATCACGGCGTTTCACGCGTCAACGTATCGTACGTTTATGCCCTTTTCAGATGGATATGTGGTCCTAATCACAAGCTCAAATGAACAGACCACAATGAATCTAAATAATTTTGGAATTATGTACAAAAGGACATCACAGCGAATACAGTATGCACGGTTTTAACGCAGGCGCCTTTTACGAGATTTGGATATGCCTGTCTATATTCGTAAGTACTTCACCCAAGACAATTGTCTAACACTAACAGTTTATTTGCACAAATTTAACGGAATATGTGTTCGAGATTTAGCACATAGATATCTTACCGAATTTGCTAAGTTTTTTGGGTAAAAACAACAAAAACGATTCGACACACTATTTGTGCACCCACCGTTATGTATTACATGCTGAGACAAATAATTTTGTTCTGATGCATTAAACAAAGCAGCAATTAAAACGAGGCTGCTAATCAGTCAAAAATGTGTCCATAATTTGAACGTAAAATGGATAGGGATTGCTAACGCAATTAAGCGCCGCGACCGTACGCCAAATATGTACTCGACCTCAAATTTGAAGTATACCGCAGATCTCGCGTCGACGTCTAATAAAACACCATTAGCTAAGCACGCAGTGAGCGGTTTTTGATCGGCTTGAGCAGGTAATTGTTTTCTCATATGTAGTGATTGTCTGTGCGTTACTAACAGTAAAATGCATGTACGAAATACATATATATATATATATATGTATATATGTATAAATGTGCTAATGGAACAATTAAACTTTACTGCAGGAAGGTAGAATTTAGGACGCTAGAACGTTGTAAACGCGAACCGCAGTGCACTCATTCCGGCTCGTACGATTAGACTAAGCAAACAAAACATTGTGTTTCGAGTCCTGTTATGCCATAACATAGCCTAATCATGATATTAGTATACCACAGCATGGGGTACGGAATTGGCAATATTTTCTTTAATTAGGCGTAGAATAATTGTTATAGAATATGCATCATGGCGGGCAGTTGTCAAGTAATATTTAGGAGATGTACACGCTAACGTTACTAAAACCGCGAAATGGGTGGGAGGTCTCAAACATGTCCACAAATGGCGAGACATACGTTATGGATGGTCACATAACCTTATTCTAGGGTATGAGGGTAAGTTTCTTAAACCAGTTAAATACAATCGACCCTTTTAGTTGGTACATTACAAATTGAGTTAAAACTTCACCAAATTGTAAAGTTTTAACTCGATTTATAATTTTATAGATTTGTTCCATTTATGGAAAAATCTTTATAACAAAATAAATGTCTAAAGCAAATTCATAGATGTTAGTAATAATTATTGTAACACAAAATTCTGTGTTTTATTCCTACTATAGATATGGACAACACCAATGCGATACTAAACCTAGCGCTTCTATCGAATGATGACGAAGCCATGGAAAAAGCCATGCAGCATCTTTATGACAAGGAAAAACGTTTCGTCAAACAACGACTATTTGTCTTCACTGATGCCAACAATGATTATTGTTGGAATATGTTTAGGTTTCAAAAAGATGATTTGCGTCATCTGAAATGTGCTTTGCATATTCCTGACACCATGAGGTTGCCAAACAAGAAAAGTCTACATGTAAAATGGATTTTAGTAACAGTTTTTCAATCAACTGTCTGCACCTATCCTCTCGGCAAAATCTACATTTTATATAAACCGACTAATACAAAGCCTTGGGTATTTATTTTCGTAGTTGCACAAAAACGTGGTATGCCAGCATTTCAACATAGGTCATAGCCAAAGTAGACATAAATGCAACCAACGACTCAACTACGTTTACAAAATAATTAATTAATTAGTTTAGGTTAATATACATAGTAGGCCCTTATAACTATCTATGTGGACTTAATAAACATTAGATAGACGTGTGTTACAATATGGTATATAGACTAAGTCGTCAAACATGCATACATGTAATTTATAACTCAACTTTCTTTACAAGCATGTGTTCCTAAAATGTGTAGCTATTACTCTGTATAGTTACATTTGAATTACCATAACTATTTATATACGAAATAAGTCGGCGTTTGTAGTTACGCGAAATATCCATCTTTGGCGTACATACGCGAAGTCGAACCGCAGATGCCGCGTAAACCTCTGATTGGATCGCAAAAGCTGTGACGTAGAACTCAATTAACTTTGCGGTCGGCGTATGTTTTTGGCGTCAAGTTTGTGCTTATTGCGTTAGCTAATGGTATCTAATAAAACCGTAGTGACTACGGCTAAACCCTAGTACTTGACAGTACTATGCAATGGTGTCATATTTCATTACAGTACCTTGGCCTTGGCGCTGAGTTCTCTGAAGGTCAAGCATGATAATAAACAATGAGTGCTCGTTGTTGGCTACGAGTGTATTTCTACAGAATAGATATCCGGGATGCATATTCTTTATATGGTATTCACACCTTTGGTACATGGTGTCTATATACTTATATATTTGAACTCATCTTGGATCTTCCGAGGATATTGGCGATAAAGATGTCAATCCATTATTATTGTTATTGTTTTAATAATAATAATAATAATAATAATGGTTTATTACAGAAACTGTGATACATTCCAATCAATTACATACATAGATTGCCATGGTTTCTGTAATGAGGGTATAAAGCCACGAGTGGCTGATTAGCCCTCACAATACATGTGATACATAGGTAAATTTCACGGTGCAAGATAACAATTTGTGTGATTGAAGAAAGAAGAAAAACAGAAACATGAATCACAACAGTACTATTTTCATGAATACTTCATTTAAAATAGCAACAAAGAATGCTATTTATATAAGTAATTAATATTATTTACTAGCACAAAATTCTTAAGTTGACGTTTAAACGTTGCTAATGCATAATTACAATTATAATCCACTGTTGTCGCCATATAGTTCCATAATTTAACACCTCGATATTTAATGGTTTTATATAATACATTACTTTTTGAAATCGGCACATGTAGTAATTATGCATTGCGTGTCCTATGTTCGTGTAGTTCGTTATTTCTAATGAACATCCTTGTCATAACTGACGGAAACATATTCTTAACGATTTTTTACATAAACAGCACAACCGTGTATTCGTAGATTTTTCTTATTGGTAAAATGGAGCTGACATAATTAACCGAACTGCATACTTTTGTAATTTGAATAAAGAACTAAAATGTGTATTACATGCTCCTCCCCACACTTCGACACAATACGTTAGATATGGATATAAAAAGGTATAATATAATGTTACAAGGGATGATCTGCACAGGGTTTTTCTAGCTTTACATATAATTCCAACGGCTTTGGCTATTTTAGATTTTATATACTGTATATGAAAAGTCCAGGACAAATTAGCATCGATTAAAATTCCTAACAATTTTGTGTTTTCTACTTGAGTAATTTGTAGTCCATCAATAAGGATCGCAATTGGATTGGATATCTTTTTATTTACTGACTTGAAGACAATAAAATGTGTTTTACTGATATTTAAAGGTAGTTTATTACTCTTTAACCAAATAACTAATTTTGCTGTTCATGATTCATCACAGTTTCTAGCTCGCTAAGACTGTTACCATTGACAAAAACATTTGTATCATCAGAAAATATAATAGGAAATAGGATATCTGATACGTTAACAATGTCGTTAATATAGATTAAGAATAAGAGTGGGCCTATTATTGATCCCTGTGGGACACCACATCATATAGATTGAATGTTCGATTTTACTCCTTCAAATAAAACATACTGCGTTCTATTAGACAAATAACTTTCTAGCTAAGCAAGTGCTCTTCCTCTAATGCCATAATGTTCTAGTTTATTAAATACTATTTTATGGTCAACTGTATCGAAAGCTTTACTGAAGTCAAGAAAAACTCCCAGTAAGTAGTCACCATTATTTATAGCTGTGGCAATTTTGTTCTACTAGTTGCACAAGAGCCATGTTTGCAGAATGCTTCTTCCTAAATCCAAACTGGTAATCATATAAGATGCTATGTTTGTTTATGAAAGATGTTAATCTGTTATTTTTTTCTACAACTTTAGAGAAAACTGGCAAAATCGATATTGGACGGTAATTGGTTACGAGTGTCTTGTAACCGCCTCTGTATATCGGGATCACTTTTGCTCTTTTCAGGTCGTCTGGAAAAATACCTTTAGTTAACGATAAGCTAATAACATGTGTTAAAGGAAGTAGGAAAGTATGATTTGTTAATTTAACAATATGTGGAGTTATTAAGTCCCAACCAGGGCTTGATATTTTTAGATCTTAGATTATAGTTTCTACTTCATTCAGTTCAACTGGGGAGATAAATATTGTATGGAAGTTTCGATGCTTAATATATATTGACGGGTCAATACCATCTTTGGTAATCTTTTCAGCCAACGATGGTCCAACCTTAACATAATAGTTATTGAAGTAATTAGCAATTACCTTTTTATCGGTTATTAATAGATTATTAATAGTTGTCTTTGGAGATTGGGGAGGTTTTTTATTTTTATTGATTATTTGCTTAATAAGTTGCCATGATTTGAGAAGATTTGATTGATTTTGCTTTAATAACTATTGATAGTGATTTCTTTCTCCTCTTCTTAAAATTGAGTTAAGTTTATTGCGGTATGCTTTATAGTTAGTTTCATTAGTAAGGGTAGGTGCTTTTTTGTAGTAGGCAAATAATTTATTTTAAAATTTTATGGAGGTCTTCAGCCCATGTGATAGCCATGGTTTCCTATTACTATATTTTTGTTTAATCTTTACTTCGGGAAAGCAGTTAAGATAATGCTTACCAAATTGTGAATAGAAAGCAGCATATGCATTATTTGGGTCATCAAGCTCAGAAGTAGCAAGAGACCAGTCAGCATTAGTTAGAGTTGTTGTAAACTTTGTTATGTTCTGATCGGTATAAAGCTCTTAGTTGTGTATTTTGTGTTTACATAAGTTGAACAACTATTGTTATCGAAATAGAAGACAGGAAAATGATCTGATGTCTGTATATAGTATACCAGAACAGGTTTCTGTGCTATTTATAGTTAGGTTATTGGTAAAAATGTTGTCAATAAGTGTGGCAGAAGTAGCAGTTACTCTAGTTGGCTTGCTAATGAGAGGAATATATGACATGGTATACATACATTCAAGAAATTCTGAGCTAGGTACATGTTTATCCACATTTAGCAAATTGATATTGAAATCACCCATGCGATAACACAGACAATTCTTTTTATGGATATTTTTAAGATAGCATGCCAGATTGAGGTGAATACATTTATGTCTTTGTCTTGCGGCCTGTACACAACTCCTAAATCCTAAATAAATACACACTCTATATCTTCATTACTTTTGTCTAAATCTTTTCTTCGTTTGTAGAGAAGCGGATCTTTTATACAGACCGCCACGCCACCACCCTTTTTATTGTTTCTGTAGTTATTTACCATATGGTAACCTGCAATGTTATAAGTATCAAGATTGCTTTCCTGTAGCCACGTTCCAGAGAATCCAATTATTGAAAAAGAGTGATTGAGATTGGCAAAGTAATTTTCAAATTGTTGGTGATGGCGAGGCAGACTTCTTATATTGGCATGAACAACAGAGAATGTGGTATTTGTTACACCAAGTTGTATGCATGACTTATTAAAGGTATCTTCTATATGGTAATTACACTTATTAATGTTTTGAGTGAATTCACAATAGTAATTTGTATCTGGATCAGAGTTAAATAGGATGTCTGTATCTGACTCACTGTTAATTTCAACCGGTATGAAAGTTTTCTTTTCTAGTTCTTGGAATGAGAAGGAAATATTAACATGCATCCAACTTTCAGATATGACATCTATAAATTCACTGTCATTGTCGAGATGATTGTATGGAAAAATATTAGACATACATTTTATGCAACACCAATACTCACAGTAATCTCGAATAGTTTGTTTGTTCGATTATGTGATGCAATTAACTCTCTTTTTACATATTTGGCAGAAACCTTTATCTCTATTCATTATCGATCGGTGTAAACATATGTTCTTGCTGTGATTCAAAGAGTGCTAAAAGAATTAGTGAGTAATTCATAGTACGTAACTCGTAGGAATAAAGCAAGGTGGATTTCATTACTATCAACATACCTGTATGTTAATTTCACCCATTTGTATTAGAGTAATACAATCATGATCTCAATTAGTAGTGTATGTGCTGCACGATAGACACATACATATACACGTTGTGTAAATGATGACAAATGTCTACCATTAATGGCATACAGCGAGTCCAGCGTTAGACAGCCAGTTTGGTGAGTTCCGATCGGTTCTTAATTTGGACGACCCGGTTAGAAGTGTCCCGTATCAGGATATTTCTGTCAGCAGTCCAAACGTCGTTTAGTTTGCCGGTCTTTTTGGCATTGCGGCACTCGTAAAGTAGGTGTGATCTTTGCTTCGTGAGGTCGTCGTTAATGTATACCGGATGGGATGTCGGTGTCGCTGACGGTCCTGGGGCTGGTTGTTCGTATTTAATGTGTTTCCGTGTCACGAAGACACGGCGTCTTGTTCGATATGTCGCGAACTTGATGAGGATCGGACGTGTCTTACCTGGGAGCTTTGGGCCAACACGTTGTATGCGGTCTACTTCCTCCACCGTCAGTGGTGGTAGAAGCGCCGAATTCATCACACTTACTGTCTCCTCGAGTACGTCCTCGCCCTCCCGTTCGGGAATCCCCGAAATGCGCAGCGCCTGGAATATCGCTCGAGGGCGTCCGCATTCCCTTCAAGGTCTACAACACGATCTCGGAGATCGGCGATCTGCTTGTCTTTAGCTCCGACTATTCTTCTGAGGTCAGCAACTTCCTGTCTCAGTTCGTTGACCAGGATTTCCTTGAGCTTATTTGCGACCTTGGGGTCGCACAGTGCCTCAAAAAGACCAGATGAGAAGTCGACTTCTTTTTCTGTCGCCGTCGATGACCCCCTAGATCGACCCATGTCTGATAGACGAGGGAGTGTCGCAGTCTGTCACTACACAGTTGTTGATATTGTCTAGCTGGTCGCTGTGCTGCGTTGCTTTGGTCGGTGGATCGCGTAATTACATTGCAGTGACAGAAGAATGTTCAATTCAGGTACATCGCAAAACTCAGCATTCTACCTACCGCAGAAAGTTCACAACTTCAAAGGGCACTGCATCGTGAATCCACCTGCTATTATGAAGGCTCAGATCATAATTAATGAATGAGTAGTTTGTGTGTTCTGCCAATATTTGAAGTATTGTTGGAGCACGAACACAGCGCTGGTCAGGTCCAATCTCACACCACGTGACCTGTTGTTGTTATTATTATTATTATTATTGGGAGTTGCCTGCGCGACGCACAATTGAGTACCGCGGGACTTCGGAACAGCAGTAAATTCGAACACCATCTATAGCAGTCTAGTACTAAACAACTTGATCCCACGATCTGTTTCCTCGATATCTTCTTCGTGCTCAACCAGGCGGAAACAACTGATCAGTCACTGCGGTGTTTATAGAAACAGTTGATGCATCCTGGGAATTCGATATTCCGAGCGACTTAGAAGTTTGATAAAGAAGGGGAGAGAGACAGATGCGTGCACAAGATCGAAGTGGGTATGGGCAGGACACGCCTGGAGGACGGAAGACAGGGCGGAGCGCAGTAGAACGTCGGACTGTCAGTCAATCAATAGGTAATTTCGATCTGTCCACTTGGCCAATGTATTTTAGAAAATATATTGAAAACAGCTCCCCGTTGATTGTAATTTCTGCTTTTTCAATGCATCTGTCAGTGTCCATGATCTTTGTTTTCTTCACATTAAGTAACAAGCCATTTTCTCATTGTGTTCTATGATTAGATTTGTTAGGCCGATTGTTGTAGTGGACAGGAGTGCAGTGTCGTCTGCGTATCGTGGGTCTTTGATTCTATGTCCATGAATATTCATTTCATCGTATCTTGTACTTCTGTCATCTAATTTGATACATCCTTGTCTTACACTTTTTCCCACTGAAAAAGTTTATGTAGTTGTGTTTTCCAGCCAGACCACTGTTTGTTGGTTGCCATAAAGTGATTTTAAGAGGACGATTATCTTTGGGTGGAAGTTCATGTCATTTAGCGTTTTCCACATCATCTGATGATTCACATAGTCGAAAGTCTTGGAATAGTCGAAGAAGCATATTCTTAGATTATTATTTATTTCTCTGAATTTCTGAATCAGCATTCTCAGATTGAATATGTGGTCCCTTGTGCCTCTGTTTTTTTCTAAAGCCTGCCTGTGTACTACTCACGTCCATTTCCATTTTATCTTGCATTCTTTTCATTATGATTCTCAGCAATATTTTGCTTGCATGGCTAATGAGTGATATGGTTCTGTAGTTGGAGCATAGATGTAGGTCTCCTTTCTTTGGTAATGGGGTGTATATTGATTGTTCAGGTCGTCGGGCCATTTTCCATTCTTCGATATGTTCTTACATAGTGCATGGCATATATATATATTCCTTGTTCTACCGCGGCATTTATCATTTCTGCCTGTATGTTGTCGCACCCAGGGCTTTTCCCATATTTTAGACTATTAATTTAACCCATTTCACCTCATCTCTTATTGGTTCGAGATCGTCCTCGACTTGGTCTTCGTTTCCCATATCAGGGGGTCGTTGTTATCTATTGGCTATGTCTTCTGCATCAGTCAGTGTCTTCCCATTTTTATCTTTGATGACACCGAGTCTGGGCTGGAATTTACATTCATTGGTTTCGGTTTTCTGCCATACAGTCCTCTATTTTCTTACACTTGGCTTCTGTATACTTTTGTTTGTCCCATTTGCAGAGTTTGTTTTATAAATGTGTTCATCTCATCATATCTTAATCTGGGATCCAGGGTTAGTGTTTCCTCTCTCTCTTCCGTAGGTGTTTTTCCGCTTCTTCTCGGAAAATTGTCTTGATATCATTTGCAATTCCTTCTGGTTCTTTCTCTTCTGTCATTGATAGTAAAGTTGTAAATCGATTCTTCACAGATACTGTGTATTCGTCTGTCAGAGTTTCTACATCATATATATGTGTTTGTTGTCGTTCCTTTTTTCACTTTCAACTTAAGTTTCTTCTCTGCCACCAGTAGTTCATGATCAGATCCACAGTCTGCTCCTGGTAGTGTTCTTGCACCTCTTATTGCTAATATCCATCTCTTTTGTATGATGATGTAGTCTATCTGATTTCTAGTCGTTCCATCTGGCGATGTCCACGTGTAGATTCTTCTAGGGTGATTTGAGAAATTCGTATTTACGATTGTGAGGTTATTAGCGATGGCATACTCAAAAGTTGTTCTCCCCTTTCGTTTCTCTCTCCTAATCCAAATGTCATGATTGTTCCTCGTTCTATCTCGTCTTGTCTTTGACCTAATTTTGGCTTTAAAATCGCCCATGACAATGGTGATGTCCGATTTCTTGGATTCGTCTATTTCAACTTGCAAATTAGTATAAAAAAGCTTCTATGTCTTCCTCTTCTGCTGTTGACGTAAGAGCATAGACTTGTATTATTTTGATATTCTTCACTTTTCCTTGTAACCTTATGCTCATAATTCTGTCATTTACTGGTTTGTATCGAAGTACTATATTTGCTATTTGTTTATTCAGATATATTGCTGCTCCTCCTTGTCCTGCCTTTGCTTGTCCGGAGGATATGAATTTTCCTCCTGCGTGTGGTCTAAAATGATCTTGTCCCGCCCATCAATGTTCTGCTATTCCTAGTACACATATATTGTTTTGTTTCGCTTCTTCTATTACATTGTCCATTTTTCCAGCCGCCTGCTGTGGACATTCCAAGTTGCTATTCTCGTTTTGTTTTTTAGCCATCCGCTGAACTTCTTTCCCTTCTCCGCACAGTCGAGCACATTGCTTTCATCAGCTTCAGCAGTACTCTCGGTTGCTTCTGGCGGCTCTTCCCCAATAGCCATTAGGGACTCTTCTGGCTTGGAGGACTCACCACCGAGTCCCATATCAGTTCTCTTTGCTATCATAGTTCCATCTGGGTTTTGTTTTTGTACATTCCAGTAGTTTGCCATTGCTTTCTGAACGGTTCTGGCCGCTTATAATTCTACATCCCTGATGCGCCATTGGCGTTTCCATCTCTCGCCTTCATAGACGTTGACCTCTGGGGATTCTTCCGCTTACTCCGCCGACAGATGTGTATACTAACTGGGGCGACAGCCCTTCGGAAAGGCACTCACATAGTTTGGCCAGCCAAAGCCGTTGCCCAGGGTGTGGCGCTGCAGTACACATGCAGACACATGAAGCCATATGGGAGCTAGACAAGGAGGGGGAACCAAATAGGATCATGACCGTCCTGTGTGGGACGTGGCTGTCATTCACCGTGAGGTACTATCCCTTACCCTCCTTACCGTAAACCCTGTAGTTTTGTTTGTTCCTAGAATTTTAAAATCAAAATGTGAAATCATGTGAAAAGGCATAAATCTGTAAAGAGAATAATACCTCAAGGAAAGTTTGAAGACAGCAGAATCAGATGAAGACAGGGGACAATGGGAGAAGGAGGTGTATAAATAGATGGGAGTGGACGTCTGGCAATTGGAGAGATTTGAAGAAATTGAAAAGCAAATTCATCATCATCAGTGGTAAATATAAAACAGCACACACGCCTCAAAGTAACCACACTAAAGAGTAAAGGCCTTTAAATAAGACATATTACGTAGAAATATTGAACCTAGAGCAAATTAATCATATTCAGACGCTTTGGTAGACCTACGCAACTCAGAAAGCCTTGCATGCAGACGCAAAGCAAGAGATGGCAGGTTGAAACTGCATTTATGAACGCGAGATGAAATAATTTTACAACTGGAACAAAATGTGGTACGTCACACTGAATTATGACGTAACGTTCCGGCTTCAACCACGTCACGAAACACAATCCAAAGGTCATTGGCTAAATCATTATTTGATTCGAACACTGGTATAATTATATTAACTAGATACAAATCGTATAATACGCAGCAAGATTTCTTTTCCAACGCAACACTGTCTATCCTTGGGCTCTTGGAGAAAACGACGAGTGTCGTCATACATGACGTCACTTCCGACAAGAATCTAGACCACGTGTGTGTGGTTCTCCTACTCGTGAATAGCTACAACTCAACACACTTCGGAAGAACAAGCGATACATTTAAACCTTCGAAACGGTCCCTCAAGTAAACGGAGTGAAATCGCACATACATATATATTGTTGCCAAACGTGTTCTATTTCTTGACGCCGAGACTGGCTTTTAGGGAGTAAACTATGCGTATCATTTGTGATTTCGAAAAATCAGTTGACGCTCCTCTGCAACAGCACAGTAACCGAAGCGTGAAAACTGGTTAGCACCGTTGCTGCAGCAGACGAACATAGGCAAGGACGGATTCACCTGGCTCTAGAGGAGGGCCCAAATTCTCCAGTTGCATCCCCCCTTGATACTCACAAAAGAAACCACTTGCGGCCGAAACAAATTCATATTGGGTAGGCTGAGTCGAAGCTTCAGCACGACTCCACTGTCGGGTCTTGAGATTGAAAGGCGGGTCGGGGTGACTGTTGGAATTATTGTGCCGGGATGTTTATAATTTCGTAACATCTACGGGGGCAAATAACGGAGGCACAGTAAAAAGATCTAGAGCGCACGCCACTCTAGCTCTATATTCCAAAGATATAGGGGGCACGTGCCCACAGTCCTCCCTGTATCCGCCTATGGCTAATTGCTGGACCGTCGTTTGTTTCAGGACAATTATGTTACGCATTTGCCACCTGGTGCTGCTGTTTTTTCTTCAACCATTGGACGGGCGGAGACAATTACACGTGAGTGTGATGACACTGATTCATGGCGATCGGAGCGCTTGCAGACACTATTTAGAAAGTATAGTATAACGCAGTATTCCGTTTTAAAGACTACATAAAGTGATTCCCATTTCACTCCCTGGCTCATTTACAATTCTACGGGAAGCATTCAACCACGCTGCAAACACTGCATGACAGTAATTATTTCTTCACATGCACAGATTGTATATTCATAACTGTCTGCAGCCAGGTCTTCACTGACACAGCTGAGCGGACTGATGGAACGTGGATTGAACGAAATTGCACAATCTTCGAAACTGCAGAAAAATATAAGAATCCAGACAAGGTCGTTGATTATGCTTGCCTCAAGTGTATATATGACTACCTGGCTGTATACAATGGTCGTTATAAACATACATGAATATTTGTGTACGAATAGTCTTCGCGCATTAATTGCAGCGTAGCTAAATGCTTCTCAGAGAAGTGAAGATGGTGTTCGATTGAACAGGTCTGCCAGGGAGTCAAGTGTAAAGCGTATTGAGCAGTCCTAAGGACTGGATATTGTGCTCTGTAAGAACTTATCTTTACTTTTTCCTTTCAACTTATCCATTGCCAATATGTTGGCGTTTCATCAAGCATTGCCTTTGCAGACCATCAATGCAAAAACGGAGCAATGTGTAAAGAGTTTCAATCGGCGTGCTACGCGGCACGATGTTGGGCAACGTGGAAGTGCAAGCACATGCGCGCGCCAAAACATATATGCACACACATGCACGCGCGCGCGCGCTCACACACACACACACACACACACACACACGCACACAAACACTTGAAGAATCACCACCAACCTACCTACCTAAAACTAACAGTGCGGATTTCAGCTTTCTTGATAACTGTGGTAGTTAACGGCCTCTCGAGTTACAAAAATTACTAAATATAACTCGACTCATGTGAAATAGTCAGTGTACCGATTTGTATCGGTGGTGTAAACTAAAAAGTAAGGGTAAGTTCTTATGTAGCGCAGTATCCAGTCCTCAGGACTGCTCAAAGCGATTTACAATTTACTCCCTGGCAGACCTTTCAATCGAACACCATCACGACTTCTCTGGGAAGCATCCAGCCACGCAGCAATTAATGCGCGAAGACTAGTCGTACACGAATATCCACCACTGTCCATAGACAATTACTCGTTCATACAGCTGAGTGAACTGGAGCAAAGTAGAGTGAACGAACTTGCCCAAGGTTCGACACCGCAGCACAGGATTCGAATCCGGGTTCTCTCTGTGGAGAGTCCGAAGCTCTAACACTGTGCCACTGCGCTTCACTAAATGTATGTCAACTTTTAATCGTGTTGTTTTAATCCCTGAATAATTAGGGTATGTCTGATTACGCGTTATGTTCAGTTGTGTTCTTTCCCGCAGCTCTCCCGTTGTTCTGCAGCAAGCCGCCGCACAGTCGAACGTGCAAGTTCAACATCAACGCCCGATACTTCGACGCCACCTCGCTCCAGTGCCGTGTGTTCGTATCTGGCGGAAACCGTAACCGCTTCCTCGATCGGCGGACGTGCGAAGTGTCTTGCGGGGCATTGAATACATCGATTTATTTTTTTATCCCATCCGAAATAGACGGAGACCAGGTTTGAATCCCCGCAAAACTATTACCAGAGATGTGTGATGAACTAACATGCTGACGTGCTTTTGCTGTTTTGTTGTGATCTGGACGAAATTGTTGTTTCAATTCCCAGTTTGTAAGACACATTTTAATAGAGTATATTTATTTTTCACATGCTCGGTTAAAATAGTTCGCTCAGTAAGATATTACTGGTAATTTTTGATCAATATATTTTCTTGCTACAGGTGGTCACGATACGATTTCCGCAAATTCAACACAAATAACCGTTTTCACTTGCACGAATAAAGGTAAACAACATTGCTACCTATGAATATATGCTTGTGTACATGTGTGCTGGGAATCAAAATTGTGTCAACTTTCGCTACTGTTCTCAAAATCGACTTGATTGATAAGATTTACTACGAACACAAAGCCATTGTTCACCATATAAATTGCACAAGCGTTTATTTGATGCATTTCAAAGTCGAGTATATGTCTATTACGGTGTTGGCAAGTGATTCCTTCTGTCGAATGAGGTAGAACCTCTAAGCTGCGCCATCTTTTGGCTCGGTAACTTTGACAAGCTGTTGTTGCACCACCGTACCTCGCCTTAGACGGATCAAGCTGTTGTTGCACCACCGTACCTCGCCTTAGACGGATCAATCTGCAGCACCACGGAAACACCAGTCAAAACAACAAGAAACAACATCACCGCAAATATTTCACAGTAAACTATGTCACTTTATTTAAACAATGAATCACGTCTTGTAGAATGGTTCTCTGACGGTAGTTTGATAAAGACTGTTTCCACTAAGAGGGAAATGCTGGGTTCGAATCTATGCAGTGTTTATCGCTTTTGCTATAGACAACTTCGCATTGCGTGAAACTGTCGTAAAGGCGTCAAACGCATTTTACACACTAGACTTCGACCATTGCTCTTGCAGGGATTGAATGTCTGCTCTGACATTTGAAGATAATCAAAGATACAGTTTCAACCGGGTTTGACATGGAATGGATGTTCCCGTTTTTTTATATAAATACCGTCTTGCAGCAACGTTGCTAAAGATACAAATGGAAATTAAAATAATGACGACAGGTACGCATGAGGAGAGACGGCCAGATGAATATATGCATACATATATACGAACGTACATACGTACGTACGCGCGTACGCACGCACAATCACGCACTTACATACACACGCACGGACATTCACACACACAGATACACGACGAAAAAAGAATGATACATATAGACAAAGAGGGCGACGTCCTACCCTGGGGTTGTTGCTCCATGCACATGTATGTGAGACAAGGGCCGAGGCAACACTTCTTTGTACCCGCACAGTCGGCATCTATTTTACACTTGTGTTGCGGAGGCTTCGTACACGGCACTGTCGAAGACTTAGGAGTAGCCTGGCACTGGCCTGGTTTACGCACTGGAAACACGACGGAACCTCTGTTAAAGACGACACCCTCCAACTCTAATAACAATAATAATAAAAATAATACAGGTTCTTTTATTGCGCGATCACTAACTAATAGTTAATCAATGCACTCACAAAGTAGAATCATTACAAAACAATGAAATATTTTTTTTAATGTCATAAATTAATTAAATTACAAGATAAATAAATACATAATAAATAAAAATAGATTAATAAATTAACCACTTTACTCTATGCTAAAGGAGATACGTTGACATGTGTGGCTATAGATAGTACAGCAGTATAGCCGCGGCTGTTTTGCTAATATTACAGTGAATAGTGTTGCCGATTTAAGAAAATCTACCTGTTGACATTAACGATTCTAAACCATTATATATCGCTACAAACAATACCAGGACGTCTATAATCAGCATTAGTTAATTTGTCGGAACACCTGTTTTACACAAACTTTTTTATCATTTCATTTTCATATCCGTTATGTAACATTTTAGTTAAAGGATATTATTATCCTGACTTTATTGCCACAGGCTAGATCTACGACATATGCATACTCACAAGGAGGCAATAATGAATTCATAACTTGTGGCTAGCTCAATGATGCAGGATGGATTTTAGAGAACAACTTACCTCCGACACAGGTTGATATGGGCGCGCACCCGACGCACATTGGTTGTATCAGAACGCATCTAGTGCCTGGTCTGCAGTATTTGTCCTGCAAAATTATTCAAATCGTTGAAGACAATTTACGCAGAAAGACATTTTATGACACTTCTTGGATCTAATCAATTCAGGTCGTTAAACAATAGATAGCTAAAGAAAAATGGCTAGGCTTATGTGCATGCAGAAGTATGACATTGTGTTGTTCTTGACCTAATGTATTGATTATTTTCACCGTGTTTACTTTTATGTAAATTGAACGCCTTTCTGCAGAAGACACTTTCAATCACGTGATCTATTGCCTAGCAATGCGTTTTTTTTAATGGATTTGAATAAATGAAACTATCCGACATTTCATCGTATATTTTGTTAAAATTGTGGCACCAAATGGTTTTCTTTATGAAAAAAAAAATTGGGCAAAATACTGTTTAAAAGAGATAGATTTAGCAGAAGTCTTTGCAATGTAACATTTTATATATCTGTAAATACTGTTGGTGGGTGAAGCTTGCCGGAGCTCACGACATAATTGTGATTGTGACGAAGACAAACAGTGACGTACTGGATGTGTAAATACTGTTGGTGGACGAAGCTTGCCGGAGCTCACGCCATAATTGTGATTGTGACGAAGACAAACAGTGACGTACTGGATGTGTAAATACTGTTGGCGGGCGAAGCTTGCCGGAGCTCACGCCATAATTGTGATTGTGACGAAGACAAACAGTGACGTACTGGATGTGTAAATACTGTTGGTGGGCGAAGCTTACCGGAGCTCACGCCATAATTGTGATTGTGACGAAGACAAACAGTGACGTACTGGATGTGTAAATACTGTTGGTGGACGAAGCTTACCGGAGCTCACGCCATAATTGTGATTGTGACGAAGACAAACAGTGACGTACTGGATGTGTAAATACTGTTGGTGGGCGAAGCTTACCGGAGCTCACGCCATAATTGTGATTGTGACGAAGACAAACAGTGACGTACTGGATGTGTAAATACTGTTGGTGGACGAAGCTTACCGGAGCTCACGCCATAATTGTGATTGTGGCGCAGACAAACAGTGACGTACTGGATATGTAAATACTGTTGGCGGGCGAAGCTTGCCGGAGCTCACGCCATAATTGTGGTTGTGACGAAGACAAACAGTGACGTACTGGATGTGTAAATACTGTTGGCGGGCGAAGCTTGCCGGAGCTCACGCCATAATTGTGATTGTGACGAAGACAAACAGTGACGTACTGGATGTGTAAATACTGTTGGTGGGCGAAGCTTGCCGGAGCTCACGCCATAATTGTGATTGTGACGAAGACAAACAGTGACGTACTGGATGTGTAAATACTGTTGGTGGACGAAGCTTACCGGAGCTCACGCCATAATTGTGATTGTGGCGCAGACAAACAGTGACGTACTGGATATGTAAATACTGTTGGTGGGCGAAGCTTGCCGGAGCTCACGCCATAATTGTGATTGTGACGAAGACAAACAGTGACGTACTGGATGTGTAAATACTGTTGGCGGGCGAAGCTTGCCGGAGCTCACGCCATAATTGTGATTGTGACGAAGACAAACAGTGACGTACTGGATATGTAAATACTGTTGGTGGGCGAAGCTTGCCGGAGCTCACGCCATAATTGTGATTGTGACGCTGAAAAGCAGTGATATACTGAATTTGTAAATTGCTTTTCACAGAAAGTACAAGTTTGACCAGAATTTCTGTGGTGCATTGATGATTCGCACGTCATGTTGACCCGTGTCAAGAGTCAATGAAAAATTGAATGGGTAGACGAAACGCCAATGTGCCTTTTTCTTTGGTCTATGTTTAACTGGGTGTTTTAATTATTAACTTAAAATAAGAAAGTGGGACTTCCTAATAACGACGACACACGTGTAGGTTCATTGATGGAGAGAGCATGCTATTTTAACTGTCTAACATGATGCAAACAACAATGGCGTATCTAGTGTCTGGGAAAGACGTGCGATCTTTGGTAGTATTTAGTTTTCCATTCTGAAATGTAGCATCGCAACTTATTATAATGGAAAAACGAATTTCTAATGTTGACATGATGGAGTGTTGGTTACATGCTCACCGCGCATAGTTGGCTGCGACATACGCACGTCGGACACCCGTTTTCGCCCAATGCAAAGCCATGTTTGCAGGTGAGTTTGCATTCGATTGGCGGACAGACTGGTTGCCTACACAGGGCCTCGCAAGCCTGTTGGGTCCCGAACCTGTTCCCGGTCCTTCCGCATCCTCCGCGGAATTTCTTGCACACGTTACTGCGCTTGTTGTAGTACCATCGCATCAGCGGCGGGGAGCAAGGAAATCCACGTGCCGGTAGACTGCACACCTTCTTGTCAACTTTGGGAACATAGACACACCACGTTTCTACCATAATGCATATATCAGATGGCAACTTTGCAACTTGCATGCAGTTGTAATCGTAGGAAATGGTGGCGTAGTGGCACACGTAATCGAACAACGCCAGATTATACGTGATACTACATTGCTGCTGAGACCGATTACAGCGGAATGCATGTTGCAAAGGTACCAGGTGACAATTAGTCACTCTTGATGAAAGAATTTAGCCAAATCCATGTTGAGAACTATGTTCTGTATTGTCGCAGACGGTTGATATGCCGCAGACGGTTGTTATGCAGGATTTTGAAACATTCTTTTGAATGCGCTGACCGCGTTATGAAGTAACGAAATAGTCTCGATTACACATCTACGTTTGGGATTGTGAAATTGGAATTGCACGGCTGTATTGCACAGGGACGATTACACTCGTGTGTGTAATAAACAGCCCGGCGTGTCAGAAGGAAAAGGCGAAGGGCAGAACAACATATGGCATATAAAAATGGAGAGAGAGAGGGGGGGAGAGAGAGTGAGTGAGTGAGTGAGTGGGTGAGTGAATGAGTGAGTGAGTGAGTGAGTGAGTGAGTGAGTGAGTGAGTGAGTGAGTGAGTGAGTGAGTGAGTGAGTGAGTGAGTGAGTGAGTGAGTGAGTGAGTGAGTGAGTGAGTGAGTGAGTGAGTGAGTGAGTGAGTGAGTGAAAGGGAGAGAGAGAGAGACAAAAAAGAGAGACAGACAGTTAATGTGAGAGAGTTATAGAGAGAGTGAAAGAGAGAGAGACAGACAGACAGACAGAGGAGGAGAGAGAGAGAGTGAGAGACTGAGAGAGAGAGATGGCACAAATAGAAATGGAAATAACATGAAATGAATGCCAAAAATCTTGTGCAATGGACAAGATTCGTTGGTGGCCTATGTTCCGTCAGGGAGTGAAAAGGCTTAAGTCAAGTAAATCCGTGTAATAAACAACGACATTTTCATCTATCTTTCATAAAACAGGTATTACGTGCAGCAGCAACTAGAGGACCTTACGAATGATGGTCAACATAGGAGGACATACATATGAATTGGCATGATATTACGGGAGCAAAAGCAAATAGGGTTTCCTCATTCTGTTTTGTTCTTGACTATCAATTACAGGTTAAGCACAACAAAAGAACGATATGATATGCTATAATTATTTTAAACAAAGAGGTTGACCGGCAACATGAAATGTGTCCTTTGTCGTAGAAGAGACGGTCTGAGGAAGGACTTGATCATCATAGATGTGACCAGAAAACGATTGACGAAAATTACTTCTAACTAGATACTCCATAGAATCACCACTTGTGAAAGGGCTTAGCACCCCATCCTTGAGATGTCACCCAGTGTCATTGTTTACCAAACCCATGAAAGGGACGTGCCCAAAGCAAAACAAACAAAACTGGCCGAAACCATCCTTCAGGATGTTTACCAGAAGCAGAACAAACGTTGCACCGTTGATAGATTAGGCGGTTCATGCCGCTTAACACCGAGGGGATGGTGCAAATTATCTCGGCTGCTACGCCAGACAAAGCGACCCATACAAGAAGGAGGTACTCACCTTTGACACATACGCCGACGGGAGGACACGGTTTCTTCAAACAGTGACTTAAACGAACCCCGCACTTTTCGTCGTCTTTGCATTTGACATCCTGCAACGACGTCCGTAATTGTGATTGGTGGTAAAACAGAACTGAATCCTCAGGTCCACAATACCAGACGATTCATTTATTGGTAGATGCGCTAACGATTAACAGTTCGTCCATTACAGATGATACCATAGTCATAGCCCATGATTATACATCAGCCGTACAAAATGTTTCTGATTCTGATTGATTGTATCGCATTACTGGAACATCACTCAATTCACAGCTGGGGAAAATGCTTGGGCTCGGATCAATGTGGATATCGGTGCAGAAATGTCGGAAGAAAATACGTGGAAGTGTTGAAGTAATAAATATTGTTATTACACCCCATTTGTTTGTTTGTGTGGCTAGTGTCACGCGTATTTGCTAGGGCGCGGTAGAACCGAACTAAACAAGGCCATCTAGCGTGAAGTGTTTGTCCATAGTAAGCAGTCTTCTTAAATACTACATGGTAAATAGTGTAAACATATTTGACTATATCAACTATACGAGTAAATTCGAGCTGGCATGGCTATGCAAACGTGGAAAGTAAAGGAAACGCGATATTTTGGTGTGTGTTGCTTGTATCAGTTTTACTGACTTTGATATGTTCGGATCCAATAAAACGTGGGCTGATGCAAAGTTGGTAGATTTTGAATGTCGGTTTTGTGCTCACGTTAAAAGTTTAACGAAGGAAATAAACGAGTTAGGCTATATAGTTAGGGTGTTGATGGAAAACATAAACGAGGAAGTGAAGTCAGGTGATATGACAGTGGAAATGAAGGAGACAGGTTGTGTGGTTAGGGATGCTAACGAGATAGTTGGTGAGACTGTGAAACAGAAGGAACGACAGAAGAAGAAGAAGACAGAGGGACGGAAGAAAAGTGCTGGGCAGAGGAAAGATAAACGGGCCAGTGGTCAGACTGTTGAAAATGAGGAGAGAAGCGATAGCAATACAGGTAATCAAGAGGTGGATACTACGGAGGCAGTTGGTAAGACTGTGAAACAAAAGACTGAGAAGAAAGCAGATATAACAAGGCAGAGTATTCAACAAACGAAAGATAAACAGGTCAGTGTTGAGGAGCTGAAACAGAAGGAAAGCAAGTGCTATACAGATGCAGTAGTTAATAGGAAAGAAAGGAAACTGCGAGTAGTCATGAGGGATTCTATTATCAGAAAGTTGGACAACACAATAAAAAGGTGAGGATATAACTACATGTCTGTCTACCAGGGGCGAAAATAGAGGATGTCACATAACGAGTAGGTCAAGTCATGGGTAACAGCTACGGGAGACCTATTCTTGTGCACGTGGGGACCACTAATTCTGAGAAGGATGTTTGGCATTTTTAGCAAGTATAGGAGACTGGTCCGCACACTGAAAGAAGCAGGCATTGAAAAAATCGTGTTATCGGGTATACTGCCGAAAATGGGTGGCAGGGAACAGTGCTATGAGAATTGTATAAGAATGGCCAGAAACACACTACTACAGAAGTTATGTATGGAGTAAGGAGTCGGCTTTGTAGCCATGTGGGCAAGCTTTGTAAGGAATGAAGATCCATTTTTGTGTGATGGGCTTCATCTGACAGGAAAAGGAGCAGCAGTTCTAGGGAGTGAGCTCATCAGGTGCATAGATGAAGGTACAGACAGAGTTGAGTATTTAAAGTAGATGCGCAGGGGATACGTAGAGCCACGTCAAAGGGATGGAACAAGCAAAACTACAAGGGAAGGTTCGCTAAATATCCATAAAAATGAACTCAGATGTGTATGCTTAAATGCCAAAAGCACAGTAAATAAGAGAAGCGATTTAGAAATCATGGTAGCAGATATTGACCAAGATTCACAGATATCACAGAATCGTAGGCACACGAAGATATGGTAGATGCTGTCCCAGACGTAACAGGCATCACAGAATCATAGGCACACGAACATATGGCAGATGCTGACCCAGATGTAACAGGCATCACAGAAGATATGGCAGATGCTGAGCTAGTTCTATCAGGTTATGTCATATTTAAAAAGACAAACAACAGAGAAGGGGAGACATTCTATATATTAAAGAATGTATATAGACATATGAAGTACGACGGGAAAGTGAAGCAGATTATAAGGTATTTGGTACAACATCGTTACCAGAAAGTCAACATTAACCATATTGGGACCAACCAGGGGTGGGAAAGTTTTGGATGTAGTGTTCTCTTCTCAGAACGAATTAGTTGATCATGTGAAAATATATGAAACTCTAGTTTTAGTTCTAGTGATCATACCCAGGTCCATTTTAATATAAAAATACAATCAGGGAATAATGGTGATAGCAACGGAGGAGAAACGTCAACAAAGGCAAACATAAACAGATGAGAACATATTTAGCACACACAGACTGGACTACCTTAATGAAGAACAACATAAAGTTGGACCGTTTTGAGAGGTGACATTGTGAGCATTATTGAAAGGATTTTATTCCCCTAAAAATGAGAAGAGAGAAGGGGACACGGGGTAATCCTGTATATTAAAAAATGTATACATACATATAAAATACGACGGAAAAGTGAAGCAGATCACGTTTAAACGATTTGGTGGAACATAGTTACAAAAAAAGTCAACTTTAATAATAGGACTAGTTTATTGTAGCTCTAGAATACGACTAGAGGATGATGTAAAACTGCACAATGAGTAAAGGGGAATGTGATATAATCACGGACACATAAAGTGGAAATTACTAGATAGTGCAGGAGGTGATGAGCAAGTTTTTGCTTGTAATGCACGACTGTTTTCTTAGTCAATATGTTTTTTGGAACCAACCAGAAATGGCAATGTTTTGGATTTATTGTTCTCTTCTCAGAACGAATTAGTTGATAATGTGAAAATATATGAACCTCTGGGATCTAGTGACCATGAACAAATCCATGTTAATATAAAATACAATCAGTAAATAATTGTAAAAGCAACAGAGGAGAAACTTCAATAAAGGCAAATACTAAGAGATGAGAAAATATTTAGCACACACAGATTAAATTGAAGGTTCGAGATAAAGTGGGACCACTTTAAAACAGCGCAGGAAACGTAATATATGATGGGTTTCAGATGGCAGAGGCCCTGGCTGAGTATTTCAGTTCATTGTTTATTACAGAAGATATAAGTTCACTGCCAGTACCGGTTACTAAATTTGAGGGGATTAATTAGATCATTTACGGCAATGGTTAGTTACTCCTGAAATGATATCATGGAAAATTAAGAAGATGAAAGAAAACAAATGACATGGAGTTGACGGAATACCACCGTAACTGCTGAAGGAAACTGTAGAGCAAATCAGTACCCCACTTGCTATATTATTTAACTTGTCACTTAAAGAGGGAATTGTTCCATTAGAATGAAAAGAAGCAAACATTGCGCCATTATTTAAAAAGGGATCGAGCAGCAAGACAGAATTACAGACCAGTTAGTTTAACATCAGTTTTATGCAAATTACTAGAAACACTTATAAGAGACCATATGCTGGAATTACTTGTAAAACACAAATTAATAAATGAATCTCAACATGGGATCTTAACAGCTATGTCTTGTCTAACCAATCCCTTATGTCTTTTGGAAGAAACTACAATTACACATGAACGTTTCAGAGCAACGTGGAATTTCTGCTTCAAATGTTAACCAAATTCTAGGGATAATTAGAAGAAATATCACATATAAGGACAAACAGCTGACTGTACCACTTTACAAAGGAATAGTTAGACCTCGTTTGGAATAGTGCATAAAAGCATGGAGGTGATATCGTAAGTAGGACATAGATAACTTAGAAAGAGTACAACGAAGTGCAAGTAAGCTGACTCCTGAACTGAAAGATCTTAGTTATCAAAGACGCCTATTAGAATGCGGGTTGACAACATTATAATCTAGGAGACTAAGAGGAGACCAAATATAAGTTACTAAGATGGTTATGGTTATGAGCGAAATTGAATGTTTATGAAGATATTGATAGAAATATTTTCTTCAAACTTAAAGAAGGCAATAGAACTAGAAGGCACAATGCGGCATTAGTGAAAGAACAGTGTAGCTTAGATGTGAGAAAATACTCATTCTCTCATAGAACAAATTATCTGATGATTGTGTTAATGTTAGCAGTGTAAATAAGTTCAAAAATAAAATTACAGCTATCTTGGGAGGGCGAGCTATATTTAATTGGAAAATTGCTGGTCTCTCGATAAGCCAAAGGCTTCCTTGTCCGCATGCCGACTGGAGTTCGCTGACCTGAGCGGCAATCTGGATAAATCTGTTTAAATTTGTGTGGAAGACATTTACAAATTACGTGATTCTTTCGTGTCCAAGAACAATTTATTATTGGCTCTGCTGGAGATTTTTATTATCGTCTATACTGGAGATGTTTCTCAAAACAGTTCCAATCTTTGCTTAAAAACAAAATGTGTTTGAGTTGTTCATTTTTACATAAGCTTTTGGAATATATTATGTGAACTCACTGTAGTTTTTGTGGATGTTTTACGGGAGAAACATAAATTATGATCCATGCAACTGAAAATGTATTTCAAATCACAAATGTATCCTATAACGAACACACTACATGTTGGTTCTATATGATTAATTGATTAACCCACCTTACAAGGCTCGATACATTTGCAGATCGGACATCCGTCCTTGCCCAGCTGGAAGCCGTACTTACAATAGAGAGCAGAACTACACACGTTTGGTGGACAAGTAGAAGGCACACACTTGGCCTCACACTGTTGTCTGGTGTCGAACCTGTTTCCGTTGCCATTGCATCCACTGTAGGCAAACTTGCGGCAGACATTCCACAGCTTGTCGAAGTACCACTGCAGTAGACGGGGATGGCACGATCCCCGACGACGTGACAGCTGGCACACGTCAACTGCATCGCATAATTACATATAATACATAGGGCGCCGGAACAAAATTATTGTTGGATGCTCTGAGCCGGAGCTTCAGCACAACTCCTTTGTCGGATCATGACATCGGAAGACAGGAGGGTGCGTCGTTGAATATATTTTTGCGGTGCCATTTTTTTTAAACTCACCACAAAACTCTAATTGCACCCCCTTTGAGGCTCGCCAAAACATCGAGTTGCACCCAAAAATACAACACCTTTCCTAAATATTGGGAGGCTAAACCTCCTGGGGGATCCGTGCCCCCTAGACCTTACGAATTTGGCGTGCCCGCAGACCTTTTATAATGGGCCCTCCTGACCGTGTCCCGCTAGACCCTTTAAAATATGCCAACGTTCAGGTTACAATCAGCTGAAGTTATGCCGACGCTAATATACTGGAGACTATGAGGGGATATTAGATTATGAAGAAGATCTGATCATTAATCAATTGGATTCAGCAATACGAATCTTCCTAAGGTAAGGTATGGCGTGGATGGAGGTAGGAGAAGCGTACATATTATCATTAAGAAGGCATGGGAACGCATATATGTATATATATAATAAAATATTGTACTAACTGAGTTACCCGGCGTTGCCCAGGGAAAAACGAAGTCGCCTGCGGTAAATTTTAGGTTTTTGACATTGTTCCCTCCGAGATCCCCACCGCTACGGACGAATTTTGAAACAACTAAATCTACGAACCTCCCAAATTGGCCCGCTAGATCGAACCCAAAATGTCAGCTTAATACATGCAACACTAACGTAGTACTATTTTAAAATTGTGATCTCAAATATAGTCACCTCCGACGATTTTAGAAAAACATGTACATATATGAACCACGCCAATGGGACCGCCAGATCACATACACAATTTCAAACTGCAATTGTGCAATTACTTATTTTACTAAGGGTTCTTCTGATATCTAAAGGACGGCGCAAACGACCAGCGTCGACATTGTGTGGAGATCTTATATCAAAAAGGACTTGGAGTATATTTATTTTCCTACGTTTGGAGATTATTACTAGTTGGATGAGTTGAACACACATGTTATGTAAATTCATTATATATTTGAGGTCGCTGTCGGCATGCCACCCCGCCTGTCCTTGTGCAACAATAAACTGTTTTGGCCAACCCATCATATTCATTCGATCGATAATGCACTGGGCCAGAAGAGCGAAACAAAACACATGAATAAACAAACTGATCTGAAACCCATACACCACACCCTACGAGAAATACACGTGGCATGGAAACAGTTGATTGCTTAGCTTTGTTCACCTGAGAGACATCACATCATACTTTGGGTTTCAGATCAATTCGAAACAAATTAGAATGGCAATGTCTAACTATGTATTTGGGGTAGGAATAACTACGTTAATATAAACAGCAACAGTTAGAGAACATTCGGACACACGTTGACAAGCTGTCACATTACGCGATATGCATAGTTATTTAAAAGCCTCACGTGTCTAAGTTGCTACTTTCCGAACATCGATTAGTATCCATGTAGACACGTTTCCTTCTCCAGCTATATATATTTATGTGCATTGACTAACAATTAGATTAATACAGAAAAGGGTTATAATTCAATGAAGCAAAGAAGATATGGTGTAATGTTATTATTCATATTTCGAGTCACTCAAGACACGGATTAGTTGATCAAGACAGTACAACAGTTATTTTCCTATACCATACACTGATGTAGAAGATCTGTATAAAATGCGCTGAGTATTTGCAGGTATCCGTGCCCGGCTATATATATTTGTGTGCATTCATTAACAATTAAATTAATACAGCAACGGGTTATAATTCAATGAAGCAAATTATATATGTTATAATGTTATCATTTATATTTCCAGTCACTCAAGTTACGGATTAGTTGAATAACACAATACAATAGTAAAAAAGCATATTTTAATATATGGACCACTAACTTTCCATCAGGAACATAACATTCATAAATGTCGTATTCCCGCTGCCCGCTATTTAGCCCAAATAAATGTTATATAATAACCTAACATGGAGGCAATTTCTTAAAATTTAATGAGATCCTTTAAATTGTTTTCATGTTAATTCACTTTCTTGGACCATTGACCTCTCATAGATAAGTTGGCGATGCATTAAAAATGTGGACATATTTAATCGTCAGTTATTCCTCAGGAGGTGCCATTATTGAGTTATGTTCAAATTATTACGAACTTATTGTGTTCCTAACAATCAGATAATAAGTGACACAAGAAATGAAATGGTCATGGAATCTAGTTTAAAATCAAAATACTGTATCAATAATAATTGCTGGCCTGGGTTTGTATGTCATTAAGTTAGTTATGCGCTGATCCTTTAGCAAAGTTGTCCACAGCGAAACTTCCTCAGCTGTTGCCGTACCTTTATTGCAGTCGTACTTTGGCTGTCCCGGCAATGTCCTCGTCCCCTCGATCTCTTTACCTTCCCTCGTCACGCACCACGACTGGCCAGTGCTGCCGTGGACCTGTTGGGGGGAATAGTATCCGTCTTCCTCACACCGGGGCTCGAAGGCGCCGACGAGAATTGGACTCGGAACAGCCAGCAACGCCTTGTGGCACGGGCCTTTTCGGAGGTTGTCTGAAATCAACAACGTCATGAGGTGTTTATTTGTCAAAAACAGAACAACATTAATATCTGTCTGCTGGCACGAACCAGCAAACTTGGAACCAGGCAACTATATACTAAAAAGTGCCTATCTGAAGACCGGCACATCGTATCTTAAAACTACGACACTTTTACCTCAAACTACATTAAATTAACTGTTGCAATCAAGCATATTTTAATATATGGACAACTAACTTTCCTTAAGGAACACAAAATTCATCAAAGTGGTAGTCCCGCTGCCCTCCGATTTTACCCCAATATGTGTTAATTAGTAAGCGAACTACGAGGCAAACCATTCAAACGTGCTGAGATCCATTCGCTTCTTTTCATGTTAATTCGCTTTCTTGGATCATTGAACTTTGATGTCCAAGATGGCGATGCAATTTATAAATGAACGTATTGAGAGATATTTCCTTTCACTGGACACATTCAATCTTCCGTTATTCCACAGTGGGTACCACTATTGAGTCATGTTCGATTTATTACGAACTTATTGTGTTCCAAGCAGTCAGATAATAGTTGACACAAGAATTGAAATGGTCATGGAAACGAGTTGAAATTCAAAATACAGTAACGATGATAATTGTTGGCCTGCGTATGTTAGTCCATAATTTATTAATACGCTGAAACTTAAGCACAGTTGTCCAGAGCGAAACTTCCTTAGCTGTTGCCGTACCTATATCGCATTCGTATTTCGGCTGTCCCGGCAATGTCTTCGTCCCCTCGATCTCATTGCCTTCCCTCGTCACGCACCACGACTGACCAGTGCTGCCGTGGACCTGCTGGGGGGAATAATATCCGTCTACGTCACAACGGGGCTTGAAGGCGCCGATAGGAATTGGACGCGGAAGAGCCAGCAACGCCTTGTGGCACGGGCCTTTTCGAAGGTTGTCTGAAATCAACATGTCATATAAGGTGTTTATTTGTAAAAAAAACTGAATAACATTACTATATGCCCGCTGGCACGAACCACGAAACTTGGCATCGGGTAACTATATACTAAAAAGTGCATATATCTGGGGACCGGCACATCGACCTCAAACTACATTAAATTAAGTGTTGCAATTAAGCATAGTTTAATATATGGATACTATCTTTCCATAAGGAACACAAAATTCATAAAAGTGGTAGTCCCGCTGCCCTACGACATTACCCCAATATGTGTTCATTAGTAAGCGAACTAGGAGGCAAACCATTCAAACGTGCTGGGATCCATTTGCTTCTTTTTATGTTAATTCACTTTCTTGGACCATTGTCCTCTGATATCCAAGTTGGCGATGTATTTTTTAAATGTACTTATTTATAGTTATTTACTTTCAGTGGACACATTTAATCGTCAGTTATTCCACAGTTGGTGCTACTATTGAGTCATGTTCGATTTCCTACGAACTTATTGTGTTCCAAGCAATCAGATAATAGGTGACACAAGAAATGTAATGGTCATGGAAACGAATTTAAATTCAAAATACTTTAACGATGATAATTGTTGGCCTGGATTTGTAAGTCCTTAATCGAGTAATACGCTGATCCTTAAGCACAGATGTCCACAGCAAAGCTTCCTGGGCTGTTGCCGTACCTTTATTGCATTTGTACTTCGGCTGTCCCGGCAATGTCTTCGTCCCCTCGATCTCCTTGCCTTCCCTCGTCACGCACCACGACTGGCCAGTGCTGCCGTGGTCCTGCTGGGGGGAATAGTATCCGTCTTCCTCACACCGGGGCTTGAAGGCGCCGATGGGAATTGGACGCGGAAGAGCCAGCAACGCCTTGTGGCACGGGCCTTTTCGGAGGTTGTCTGAAATCAACATCGTCATGAGTTGTTTATTTGTCAAAAACTGAACAACATTAATATCCGTCCGCTGGTACGAACCAACAAACTTGGAACCAGGCAACTATATACTAAAAAGTGCCTATCTGGAGATCGGCACATCGTATCTTTAAACTACGACAGTTTTACGTCCAACTACATTAAATTAACTGTTGCAATCAAGCATATTTTAATATACGGACAACTAACTTTCCTTAAGGAACACAAAATTAAACAAAGTGGTAGTCCCGCTGCCCTCCGATTTTACCCCAATATGTTTTAATTAGTAAGCGAACTACGAGGCAAACCATTCAAACGTGCTGAGATCCATTCGCTTCTTTTCATGTTAATTCGCTTTCTTGGATCATTGGACTTTGATGTCCAAGATGGCGATGCATTTTATAAATGTACGTATTGAGAGATATTTCCTTTCAGTGGACACATTCAATCGTCAGTTATTCCACAGGGGGTACCACTATTGAGTCATGTTCGATTTATTACGAACTTACTGTGTTCCAAGCAGTCAGATAATAGTTGACACAAGAATTGAAATGGTCATGGAAACGAGTTGAAATTAAAAATACAGTAACGATGATAATTGTTGGCCTGCGTATGTTAGTCCATAATTTATTAATACGCTGAAACTTAAGCACAGTTGTCCACAGCAAAACTTCCTTAGCTGTTGCCGTACCTATATCGCATTCGTATTTCGGCTGTCCCGGCAATGTCTTCGTTCCCTCGATCTCATTGCCTTCCCTCGTCACGCACCACGACTGACCAGTGCTGCCGTGGACCTGCTGGGGGGAATAATATCCGTCTACGTCACACCGGGGCTTGAAGGCGCCGATGGGAATTGGACGCGGAAGAGCCAGCAACGCCTTGTGGCACGGGCCTTTTCGAAGGTTGTCTGAAATCAACAACGTCATATAAGGTGTTTATTTGTCAAAAACTGAATAACATTACTATATGCCCGCTGGCACGAACCACGAAACTTGGCATCGGGTAACTATATACTAAAAAGTGCCTATCTGGGGACCGGCACATCGACCTCAAACTACATTAAATTAAGTGTTGCAATTAAGCATAGTTTAATATATGGATACTATCTTTCCATAAGGAACACAAAATTCATAAAAGTGGTAGTCCCGCTGCCCTACGACATTACCCCAATATGTGTTCATTAGTAAGCGAACTAGGAGGCAAACCATTCAAACGTGCTGGGATCCATTTGCTTCTTTTTATGTTAATTCGCTTTCTTGGACCACTGTCTTCTGATATCCAAGTTGGCGATGTATTTTTTAAATGTATTTATTTAGAGTTATTTATTTTCAGTGGACACATTTAATCGTCAGTTATTCCACAGTTGGTGCTACTATTGAGTCATGTTCGATTTCCTACGAACTTATTGTGTTCCAAGCAATCAGATAATAGGTGACACAAGAAATGAAATGGTCATGGAAACGAATTTAAATTCAAAATACTGTAACGATGATAATTGTTGGCCTGGATTTGTAAGTCCTTAATCGAGTAATACGCTGATCCTTAAGCACAGATGTCCACAGCAAAGCTTCCTGGGCTGTTGCCGTACCTTTATTGCATTTGTACTTCGGCTGTCCCGGCAATGTCTTCGTCCCCTCGATCTCCTTGCCTTCCCTCGTCACGCACCACGACTGGCCAGTGCTGCCGTGGACCTGCTGGGGGGAATAGTATCCGTCTTCCTCACACCGGGGCTTGAAGGCGCCGATGGGAATTGGACGCGGAAGAGCCAGCAACGCCTTGTGGCACGGGCCTTTTCGGAGGTTGTCTGAAATCAACATCGTCATGAGTTGTTTATTTGTCAAAAACTAAACAACATTAATATCCGTCCGCTGGTACGAACCAACAAACTTGGAACCAGGCAACTATATACTAAAAAGTGCCTATCTGGAGATCGGCACATCGTATCTTAAAACTACGACAGTTTTACGTCAAACTACATTAAATTAACTGTTGCAATCAAGCATATTTTAATATATGGACAACTAACTTTCCTTAAGGAACACCAAATTCATCAAAGTGGTCGTCCCGCTGCCCTCCGATTTTACCCCAATATGTGTTAATTAGTAAGCGAACTACGAGGCAAACCATTCAAACGTGCTGAGATCCATTCGCATATTAATTCGCTTTCTTGGATCATTGGACTTGCATTTTATAAATGTACGTATGCAGTTTCAATCGTCCCACAGCACTATTGAGTCATGTTCGATTTATTACGAACTTATTGTGTTCTCAGTAATAGCACAGAATAAATGGTCACGAGTTGAAATATACGTAACATTAACGCGTATGTTAGTCCTGCTGAAACTGCTTGTCCACAGCGCAACCTGCATTCGTATTTCGGCTTCCCTGTCTTCGATCTCATTGCCTTCCCTCGTCACGCACCACGACTGACCAGTGCTGCCGTGGACCTGCTGGGGGGAATAATATCCGTCTACGTCACACCGGGGCTTGAAGGCGCCGATGGGAATTGGACGCGGAAGAGCCAGCAACGCCTTGTGGCACGGGCCTTTTCGAAGGTTGTCTGAAATCAACAACGTCATATAAGGTGTTTATTTGTCAAAAACTGAATAACATTACTATATGCCCGCTGGCACGAACCACGAAACTTGGCATCGGGCAACTATATACTAAAAAGTGCTTATCTGGAGACCGGCACATCGACCTCAAACTACATTAAATTAAGTGTTGCAATTAAGCATAGTTTAATATATGGATACTATCTTTCCACAAGGAACACAAAATTCATAAAAGTGGTAGTCCCGCTGCACTACGACATTACCCCAATATGTGGTAATTAGTAAGCGAACTAGGAGGCAAACCATTCAAACGTGCTGAGATCCATTCGATTCTTTTTATGTTAATTCGCTTTCTTGGACCATTGTCCTCTGATATCCAAGTTGGCGATGTATTTTTTAAATGTACTTATTTATAGTTATTTACTTTCAGTGGACACATTTAATCGTCAGTTATTCCACAGTTGGTGCTACTATTGAGTCATGTTCGATTTCCTACGAACTTATTGTGTTCCAAGCAATCAGATAATAGGTGACACAAGAAATGTAATGGTCATGGAAACGAATTTAAATTCAAAATACTTTAACGATGATAATTGTTGGCCTGGATTTGTAAGTCCTTAATCGAGTAATACGCTGATCCTTAAGCACAGATGTCCACAGCAAAGCTTCCTGGGCTGTTGCCGTACCTTTATTGCATTTGTACTTCGGCTGTCCCGGCAATGTCTTCGTCCCCTCGATCTCCTTGCCTTCCCTCGTCACGCACCACGACTGGCCAGTGCTGCCGTGGACCTGCTGGGGGGAATAGTATCCGTCTTCCTCACACCGGGGCTTAAAGGCGCCGATGGGAATTGGACGCGGAAGAGCCAGCAACGCCTTGTGGCACGGGCCTTTTCGGAGGTTGTCTGAAATCAACATCGTCATGAGTTGTTTATTTGTCAAAAACTGAACAACATTAATACCTGTCCGCTGGTACGAACCAACAAACTTGGAACCAGGCAACTATATACTAAAAAGTGCCCATCTGGAGATCGGCACATCGTATCTTAAAACTACAACAGTTTTACGTCAAACTACATTAAATTAACTGTTGCAATCAAGCATATTTTAATATATGGACAACTAACTTTCCTTAAGGAACACCAAATTCATCAAAGTGGTCGTCCCGCTGCCCTCCGATTTTACCCCATTATGTGTTAATTAGTAAGCGAACTACGAGGCAAACCATTCAAACGTGCTGAGATCCATTCGCTTCTTTTCATATTAATTCGCTTTCTTGGATCATTGGAGTTTGATGTCCAAGATGGCGATGCATTTTATAAATGTACGTATTGAGAGATATTTCCTTTCAGTGGACACATTCAATCGTCAGTTATTCCACAGGGGGTACCACTATTGAGTCATGTTCGATTTATTACGAACTTATTGTGTTCCAAGCAGTCAGATAATAGTTCACACTAGAATTGAAATGGTCATGGAAACGAGTTGAAATTCAAAATACAGTAACGATGATAATTGTTGGCCTGCGTATGTTAGTCCATAATTTATTAATACGCTGAAACTTAAGCACAGTTGTCCACAGCGAAACTTCCTTAGCTGTTGCCGTACCTATATCGCATTCGTATTTCGGCTGTCCCGGCAATGTCTTCGTTCCCTCGATCTCGTTGCCTTCCCTCGTCACGCACCACGACTGACCAGTGCTGCCGTGGACCTGCTGGGGGGAATAATATCCGTCTACGTCACACCGGGGCTTGAAGGCGCCGATGGGAATTGGACGCGGAAGAGCCAGCAACGCCTTGTGGCACGGGCCTTTTCGAAGGTTGTCTGAAATCAACAACGTCATATAAGGTGTTTATTTGTCAAAAACTGAATAACATTACTATATGACCGCTGGCACGAACCACGAAACTTGGCATCGGGCAACTATATACTAAAAAGTGCCTATCTGGAGACCGGCACATCGACCTCAAACTACATTAAATTAAGTGTTGCAATTAAGCATAGTTTAATATATGGATACTATCTTTCCACAAGGAACACAAAATTCATAAAAGTGGTAGTCCCGCTGCCCTACGACATTACTCCAATATGTGGTAATTAGTAAGCGAACTAGGAGGCAAACCATTCAAACGTGCTGAGATCCATTCGCTTCTTTTTATGTTAATTCGCTTTCTTGGACCATTGTCCTCTGATATCCAAGTTGGCGATGTATTTTTTAAATGTACTTATTTAGAGTTATTTACTTCCAGTGGACACATGTAATCGTCAGTTATTCCACAGTTGGTGCTACTATTGAGTCATGTTCGATTTCCTACGAACTTATTGTGTTCCAAGCAATCAGATAATAGGTGACACAAGAAATGTAATGGTCATGGAAACGAATTTAAATTCAAAATACTGTAACGATGGTAATTGTTGGCCTGGGTTTGTAAGTCCTTAATCGAGTAATACCCTGATCCTTAAGCACATATGTCTACAGCAAAGCTTCCTGGGCTGTTGCCGTACCTTTATTGCATTTGTACTTCGGCTGTCCCGGCAATGTCTTCGTCCCCTCGATCTCCTTGCCTTCCCTCGTCACGCACCACGACTGGCCAGTGCTGCCGTGGACCTGCTGGGGGGAATAGTATCCGTCTTCCTCACACCGGGGCTTGAAGGCGCCGATGGGAATTGGACGCGGAAGAGCCAGCAACGCCTTGTGGCACGGGCCTTTTCGGAGGTTGTCTGAAATCAACATCGTCATGAGTTGTTTATTTGTCAAAAACTGAACAACATTAATATCTGTCCGCTGGTACGAACCAACAAACTTGGAACCAGGCAACTATATACTAAAAAGTGCCTATCTGGAGATCGGCACATCGACCTCAAACTACATTAAATTAACTGTTGCAATCAAGCATATTTTAATATATGGACAACTAACTTTCCTTAAGGAACACAAAATTCATCAAAGTGGTAGTCCCGCTGCCCTCCGATTTTACCCCAATATGTGTTAATTAGTAAGCGAACTACGAGGCAAACCATTCAAACGTGCTGAGATCCATTCGCTTCTTTTTATGTTAATTCGCTTTCTTGGATCATTGGACTTTGATGTCCAAGATAGCGATGCATTTTATAAATGTACGTATTGAGAGATATTTCCTTTCAGTGGACACATTCAATCGTCAGTTATTCCACAGGGGGTACCACTATTGAGTCATGTTCGATTTATTACGAACTTATTGTGTTCCAAGCAGTCAGATAATAGTTGACACAAGAATTGAAATGGTCATGGAAACGAGTTGAAATTCAAAATACAGTAACGATGATAATTGTTGGCCTGCGTATGTTAGTCCATAATTTATTAATACGCTGAAACTTAAGCACAGTTGTCCACAGCGAAACTTCCTTAGCTGTTGCCGTACCTATATCGCATTCGTGTTTCGGCTGTCCCGGCAATGTCTTCGTTCCCTCGATCTCATTGCCTTCCCTCGTCACGCACCACGACTGACCAGTGCTGCCGTGGACCTGCTGGGGGGAATAATATCCGTCTACGTCACACCGGGGCTTGAAGGCGCCGATGGGAATTGGACGCGGAAGAGCCAGCAACGCCTTGTGGCACGGGCCTTTTCGGAGGTTGTCTTAAATCAACATCGTCATGAGTTGTTTATTTGTCAAAAACTGAACAACATTAATATCTGTCCGCTGGTACGAACCAACAAACTTGGAACCAGGCAACTATATACTAAAAAGTGCCTATCTGGAGATCGGCATATCGTATCTTAAAACTACGACAGTTTTACGTCAAACTACATTAAATTAACTGTTGCAATCAAGCATATTTTAAAATATGGACAACTAACTTTCCTTAAGGAACACCAAATTCATCAAAGTGGTAGTCCCGCTGCCCTCCGATTTTACCCCAATATATGTTAATTAGTAAGCGAACTACGAGGCAAACCATTCAAACGTGCTGAGATCCATTCGCTTCTTTTCATGTTAATTCGCTTTCTTGGATCATTGGACTTTGATGTCCAAGATGGCGATGCATTTTATAAATGTACGTATTGAGAGATATTTCCTTTCAGTGGACACATTCAATCGTCAGTTTTTCCACAGGGGGTACCACTATTGAGTCATGTTCGATTTATTACGAATTTATTGTGTTCCAAGCAGTCAGATAATAGTTGACACAAGAATTGAAATGGTCATGGAAACGAGTTGAAATTCAAAATACAGTAACGATGATAATTGTTGGCCTGCGTATGTTAGTCCATAATTTATTAATACGCTGAAACTTAAGCACAGTTGTCCACAGCGAAACTTCCTTAGCTGTTGCCGTACCTATATCGCATTCGTGTTTCGGCTGTCCCGGCAATGTCTTCGTTCCCTCGATCTCATTGCCTTCCCTCGTCACGCACCACGACTGACCAGTGCTGCCGTGGACCTGCTGGGGGGAATAATATCCGTCTACGTCACACCGGGGCTTGAAGGCGCCGATGGGAATTGGACGCGGAAGAGCCAGCAACGCCTTGTGGCACGGGCCTTTTCGGAGGTTGTCTGAAATCAACATCGTCATGAGTTGTTTATTTGTCAAAAACTGAACAACATTAATATCTGTCCGCTGGTACGAACCAACAAACTTGGAACCAGGCAACTATATACTAAAAAGTGCCTATCTGGAGATCGGCATATCGTATCTTAAAACTACGACAGTTTTACGTCAAACTACATTAAATTAACTGTTGCAATCAAGCATATTTTAAAATATGGACAACTAACTTTCCTTAAGGAACACCAAATTCATCAAAGTGGTAGTCCCGCTGCCCTCCGATTTTACCCCAATATATGTTAATTAGTAAGCGAACTACGAGGCAAACCATTCAAACGTGCTGAGATCCATTCGCTTCTTTTCATGTTAATTCGCTTTCTTGGATCATTGGACTTTGATGTCCAAGATGGCGATGCATTTTATAAATGTACGTATTGAGAGATATTTCCTTTCAGTGGACACATTCAATCGTCAGTTTTTCCACAGGGGGTACCACTATTGAGTCATGTTCGATTTATTACGAACTTATTGTGTTCCAAGCAGTCAGATAATAGTTGACACAAGAATTGAAATGGTCATGGAAACGAGTTGAAATTCAAAATACAGTAACGATGATAATTGTTGGCCTGCGTATGTTAGTCCATAATTTATTAATACGCTGAAACTTAAGCACAGTTGTCCACAGCGAAACTTCCTTAGCTGTTGCCGTACCTATATCGCATTCGTGTTTCGGCTGTCCCGGCAATGTCTTCGTTCCCTCGATCTCATTGCCTTCCCTCGTCACGCACCACGACTGACCAGTGCTGCCGTGGACCTGCTGGGGGGAATAATATCCGTCTACGTCACACCGGGGCTTGAAGGCGCCGATGGGAATTGGACGCGGAAGAGCCAGCAACGCCTTGTGGCACGGGCCTTTTCGAAGGTTGTCTGAAATCAACAACGTCATATAAGGTGTTTATTTATCAAAAACTGAATAACATTACTATATGCCCGCTGGCACGAACCACGAAACTTGGCATCGGGCAACTATATACTAAAAAGTGCCTATCAGGAGTCCGGCACATCGACCTCAAACTACATTAAATTAAGTGTTGCAATTAAGCATAGTTTAATATATGGATACTATCTTTCCACAAGGAACACAAAATTCATAAAAGTGGTAGTCCCGCTGCCCTACGACATTACTCCAATATGTGGTAATTAGTAAGCGAACTAGGAGGCAAACCATTCAAACGTGCTGAGATCCATTCGCTTCTTTTTATGTTAATTCGCTTTCTTGGACCATTGTCCTCTGATATCCAAGTTGGCGATGTATTTTTAAAATGTACTTATTTAGAGTTATTTACTTTCAGTGGACACATGTAATCGTCAGTTATTCCACAGTTGGTGCTACTATTGAGTCATGTTCGATTTCCTACGAACTTATTGTGTTCCAAGCAATCAGATAATAGGTGACACAAGAAATGTAATGGTCATGGAAACGAATTTAAATTCAAAATACTGTAACGATAATAATTGTTGGCCTGGATTTGTAAGTCCTTAATCGAGAAATACGCTGATCCTTAAGCACATATGTCCACAGCAAAGCTTCCTGGGCTGTTGCCGTACCTTTATTGCATTTGTACTTCGGCTGTCCCGGCAATGTCTTCGTCCCCTCGATCTCCTTGCCTTCCCTCGTCACGCACCACGACTGGCCAGTGCTACCGTGGACCTGCTGGGGGGAATAGTATCCGTCTTCCTCACACCGGGGCTTGAAGGCGCCGATGGGAATTGGATGCGGAAGAGCCAGCAACGCCTTGTGGCACGGGCCTTTTCGGAGGTTGTCTTAAATCAACATCGTCATTAGTTGTTTATTTGTCAAAAACTGAACAACATTAATATCCGTCCGCTGGTACGAACCAACAAACTTGGAACCAGGCAACTATATACTAAAAAGTGCCTATCTGGAGACCGGCACATCGACCTCAAACTACATTAAATTAGGTGTTGCAATTAAGCATAGTTTAATATATGGATACTATCTTTCCACAAGGAACACAAAATTCATAAAAGTGGTAGTCCCGCTGCCCTACAACATTACTCCAATATGTGTTAATTAGTAAGCGAACTACGAGGCAAACCATTCAAACGTGCTGAGATCCATTCGCTTCTTTTTATGTTAATTCGCTTTCTTCGATCATTGGACTTTGATGTCCAAGATGGCGATGAATTTTATAAATGTACGTATTGAGAGATATTTCCTTTCAGGGGACACATTCAATCGTCAGTTATTCCACAGGGGGTACCACTATTGAGTCATGTTCGATTTATTACGAACTTACTGTGTTCCAAGCAGTCAGATAATAGTTGACACAAGAATTGAAATGGTCATGGAAACGAGTTGAAATTCAAAATACAGTAACGATGATAATTGTTGGCCTGCGTATGTTAGTCCATAATTTATTAATACGCTGAAACTTAAGCACAGTTGTCCACAGCGAAAATTCCTTAGCTGTTGCCGTACCTATATCGCATTCATATTTCGGCTGTCCCGGCAATGTCTTCGTCCCCTCGATCTCATTGCCTTCCCTCGTCACGCACCACGACTGACCAGTGCTGCCGTGGACCTGCTGGGGGGAATAATATCCGTCTACGTCACACCGGGGCTTGAAGGCGCCGATGGGAATTGGACGCGGAAGAGCCAGCAACGCCTTGTGGCACGGGCCTTTTCGGAGGTTGTCTGAAATCAACAACGTCATATAAGGTGTTTATTTGTCAAAAACTGAATAACATTACTATATGCCCGCTGGCACGAACCACGAAACTTGGCATCGGGCAACTATATTCTAAAAAGTGCCTATCTGGAGACCGGCACATCGACCTCAAACTACATTAAATTAAGTGTTGCAATTAAGCATAGTTTAACATAATTTTTATGGATATTATCTTTCCATAAGGAACACAAAATTAATAAAAGTGGTAGTCCCGCTGCCCTACGACATTACCCCAATATGTGGTAATTAGTAAGCGAACTAGGAAGCAAACCATTCAAACGTGCTGAGATTCATTCGCTTCTTTTTATGTTAATTCACTTTCTTGGACCATTGTCCTCTGATATCCAAGTTGGCGATGTATTTTTAAAATGTACTTATTTAGAGTTATTTACTTTCAGTGGACACATTTAATCGTCAGTTATTCCACAGGTGGTGCTACTATTGAGTCATGTTCGATTTCCTACGAACTTCTTGTGTTCCAAGCAATCAGATAATAGGTGACACAAGAAATGAAATGTTCATGGAAATGAATTTAAATTCAAAATACTGTAACGATGATAATTGTTGGCCTGGGTTTGTAAGTCCTTAATCGAGTAATACGCTGATCCTTAAGCACAGATGTCCACAGCAAAGCTTCCTGGGCTGTTGCCGTACCTTTATTGCATTTGTACTTCGGTTGTCCCGGCAATGTCTTCGTCCCCTCGATCTCCTTGCCTTCCCTCGTCACGCACCACGACTGGCCTGTGCTGCCGTGGAACTGCTGGGGGGAATAGTATCCGTCTTCCTCACACCGGGGCTTAAAGGCGCCGATGAGAATTGGACCCGGAAGAGCCAGCAACGCCTTGTGGCACGGGCCTTTTCGGAGGTTGTCTGGTATCAACAACGTCATAATGTGTTTATTTGTCAAAAACTGAATAACATTACTATATGCCCGCTGGCACGAACCACGAAACTTGGCATCGGGCAACTATATTCTAAAAAGTGCCTATCTGGAGACCGGCACATCGACCTCAAACTACATTAAATTAAGTGTTGCAATTAAGCATAGTTTAATATATGGATACTATCTTTCCATAAGGAACACAAACTTCATAAAAGTGGTAGTCCCCTGCCCTCCGACTTTACCCCAATATGTGTTAATTAGTAAGCGAACTAGGAGGCAAACCATTCAAACGTACTGAGATCCATTCAATTCTTTTCATGTTAATTCACTTTCTTGGACCATTGACCTCTGATATCCAAGTTGGCGATGCATTACAAAAATTACTTATTTAGAGTTATTTAATTTCAGTGGACCCATTTAATCGTCAATCCACAGGAAGTGCCATTGTTGAGATATGTTCAATTAATTATGAACTTATTGTGTTCCTAGCAATCAGATAATATGTGACACAAGAAATGAAATGGTCATGGAATCTAGTTTAAATTCAAAATACTGTAACGATAATAATTGCTGGCCTGGGTTTGTAAGTCAGTAATTTAGTTATACGTTGATCCTTTAGCACAGTTGTCCACAGCGAAACTTCCTGAGCTGTTGCCGTACCTATATTGCAGTCGTATTTCGGCTGTCCCGGCAATGTCCTCGTCCCCTCGATCTCCTTGCCTTCCCTCGTCACGCACCACGACTGGCCAGTGCTGCCGTGGACCTGCTGTGGGGAATAGTATCCGTCTTTCTCACACCAGGGATGGAAGGCGCCGATTGGAATTGGACGCGGAAGAGCCAGCAACGCCTCGTGGCACGGGCCTTTCGGGTTGTTGTCTGAAACCAACAACGTCACGTGGTGTTTCATGTCAAAAACGGAAGAACATTGTGGATTAGAAAAAGTTGATTGACATGTAAAACATTGCTGTTAATGTTTGATGTTGATGTGAATGCTTGTGCGCGTGTCTCTTTGTGCGTGTACGCATGCTTGCTAGCGTGCGTGCACTCGTGCGTCCGACATGCTTTCATAGTACACAACAACGATTAGTAAACCAATTTTCTTTTTTGTCGACTTCATTATTTAGAACGACCACAAATATGACCATGGTCTAGAATCTGCTCTAGAATCTGTCAAATGTATTCTAAATTAGACTGTCTGCATTTCTATCCAACGTGGTTTCATTATTCAAAGTTGCTGTTTAGAATAATGCAGACACTTTCTTTTTCAATATAATACTTGACGTGTTGAATGCTAATACTTAATGTGTCCATAGTTGTCGCCGTCGGGACTGCATAATATGTCCGTTATGGCGAGAGTATCGCTACGGACTGTCCAATATGTCCATGGTGGTCGCCGTCGGGACTGTACAATATGTCCGTTATGGCCAGAGTATCGCTACGGACATGTAAAAAAATAATGCAGTTGTCTCCGGCGAACCCTATTGGGGTAAAACCACAATATATTTGACTTAGGCGGGCATTATACCCTATCCTGATCTAAAAGGAAAATTTAACTAGATATTTTCTTTAAACTTTCTCAGCGCATGAAACATTAATTAACTGACCTTCTGTTTAAATTTCGTGAAATTCTCCTGCCTCGTTTTTTTGTAAAATACACCCTTAATTTCGCCCCAATCTGGTGACGGATTTTGAATATTGGTGAGTTCTGCAAAATAGCCACTGTGCGAATACGCGAGCGACTGGATGATATTTATTGCTACCTCGTTAAAGATTTAATGCAGTAGTACATTCAGTATTCACTGGACCAAAATGTCTCATGTGAAATTGGTCGAAATCAATTCACACATCACACCAAGACGTTATTTTCAAGTGGACTCTTTCCGTAATGGCGAACGGACAATAAATGTAGTCTTAAGCCTCCTGAACTATTGACATACATTGTCAGCAATCGATTCGCGGGTGTCCCGGCAACGTCTCCGTTCCTTCGATCTTCTTTCTTTCCCTCGTCGCACACCAGCAGCTGCCGGTGCTGGCGCTGCATTACTGCGGCTGGTTGTAACCGTCGTCCTCACACCGGGGAACGAAGGTGCCGATAGGATGCGGATCCGGAAGTGCCAGCAACTCCTCGTGACACGGGCCTTGCGGGTCGTTTGAATCCATCAAAGTCATGACTTCTTTCATTGTCGTAAAGGGAAGATTTTGTTGAGATTGGCTAACTTTTTTGTCTTGATGCGCCTCATAGCTTGGTTTCAAATGATTCAGACGTTATGTTATGATTATGATTACAATTACGAGTATGGTTATGATAATGATCAAGATTATGATTATTATGATTATTATGATTATTACGATTATTACGATTATTACGATAATTATGATTATTGTGATTATTATGATTATTATGATTATTATGATTATTATGATTATTATGATTATTGTGATTATTATTATTATTATGAGTAGTATGATTATTATTATTATGATTATGATGATTACGATGATTATGATGATTATGATGATTATGATGATTATGATTATTATGATTATTATGATTATTATGATTATTACGATATTATAATTATCATGATTATTGTGATTGTTATGATTATTTGGTTATTATGATTATTATGGTTATTATGGTTATTATGGTTATTATGGTTATTATGGTTATTATGGTTATTATGGTTATTATGATTATTATGATTATGATTATCATTATGATGATGATGATGATGATGATGCTGATGCTGATGATGATTATGATTATGATTATGATTATATTTATATTTATGATTATGATTATGATTGTGATTGTGATTGTGATTGTGATGGTGATGGTGATTGTGATTGTGATTGTGATTATGATTATGATTATGATTATGATTATTATGATTATTATGATTGTTATGATTGTTATGATTGTTATGATTGTTATGATAGTTATGATTATTATGATTGTTATGATTGTTATGATTGTTATGATTGTTATGATTGTTATGATTGTTATGATAGTTATGATTATTATGATTGTTATGATTATTATTATTATGAGTATGGTGATGATGATTATTATTATTATTAAAGACACTGAGGATTTGAGAAAGTTGATGAACATGTCAAACATGTTGGAAAGTATTAATGTATGCGTGTGCATGTGCGTATGCGTACACGTGTGCTTGCTTGTGTGCGTGCGTGTTTGCGTGCATGTTTGCAATCGAAATGCTTTAATAGTGCAAAAATATAAGAGTTTATTTTTTAGCAACTTCACATTAGAACGACTACTGAAATACGATCTGCTCTAGTATTTGTCAAATATATTCGATGCCAGGTCATCTGTTTTTCATTCAAAGATGCTCTTAAAAATAATGCAGACACTATAACTTGTCTATGTAATAACGTAACGTAACGTAACGTAACGTAACGTGTTGAATGCTAATACGCAACGTGCCCATAGTGGGCATCGTCGGGACTGCACAATATATATATTATGTTATGACCAGAGTACTGCGACGGACAAGTAAAAAATAATGCAACCTATCCATTCAGGTATTACATTAAGTATATATTATAGACAGGTTTTCCTAATCATTCGTGTCTCTGAAACCGACAACGTTCAGGGGTGTTTCATTTTTAAAGGTATTGCTACGGAAGTGTCAATGTTAACCAGGGCGTTTCTTAACGTACAAAGCCATTTCGTTCCAAAGGGCAATGTGTCTATAAAAGACTTATATGGATATGACATCAGAGGGGCATCTTACATTTTCAAAAAGGGCATTTACCGTTATAGCTGCTGTTCGGTAACTAGATGCCAGGTTACTATTTTCATGTTCGATGCGTCTCGAAATCGAATGGTGAGGCTTACGTTCGGCTCAAAAGTAAATTAATACAGACAGTAGTGTAGGCAATAGTTATCGTCGCTAATGATATGTATATTCATGTAACATTGACTTAGGGTACCTACCAGTTATTATGTTATCATTTGTTTGTGCGTCGTCTGGTTTTCTGGGCAAGTGACCAAAATATGCACCAAAGTGAAAGAGCTATGGACCGCCTGTTTTGACATAACATGACGAACATTGGAGCACGACGTTGGGCATTATTAATATTAAATGTATGAAATACGTATGCAAAAATATAATTAAACGTTAACACTTTCAAATTCTCAACAACTAAAATGAAAACAACTATTCACAATAATCACCCGGAAAAGATAGACGTAAATAATGTCATTTATTGACAGAACGGCTTGCCATTCCGACTCGCGTCAAGAGAATGTTTCGCGCTGTTTTCGCGCGACTTCGTTTCGTCGTCGTTATTTGTAAATATTTCACTAAAAATCGATTTTTTACCATTCGTTTGCTTAAATTGAGTAAAATACTCACATTCTAAACAATAAATAAATGTAAAGTGAAATAAAAAAATTAAGGAATAACCTTTATTTGTCCATGTCAATACCCCCCCCAACCTTGCCTAAGAGAGACAGAAATGCAAAATAAAAAGAACTACAAAAATCTGCTGCACAATGTCAACGCCTCGACTCGATGTTTCGACGCATTATGGATGACACATTGCCTGAAATGTCCACAAGGACGCAAGGGTACCATGGTTCGACCACTGCCATCATATCTGATGACGCTCACAAAGATGTACCACCAATCATAGAGATACAGTCTTCGCTGTGCTCTCGCCAGCCCATTTGTTGGGCGCTATGCGCGAAAATGGTGCTGATGTGGAATATGTTCCATTTACACCTGCATCTAGCGACATACACTACAACTACTACAAGACAATGTTAGATGCCATATTCGAACTAGAGAAAGTGCGTCTGTCTCAAATGTTCAGCAGCTGTATTGTCTTCAGTGTGCAGATCGATGGCAGCTGTGACAGGCAAATGTTGGTCCACAAGTTTGTAAGTGGACTGGTGGCTAACACTGATGGCAGCGTAACGAGTGTGCTCGTTGTCATGGATTCGCCAGAGAAGAACGGTGCCACTGGACTTCTTGAAGCGGTGAACAAAGCTCTGAATCTGACAGGAGGTAAAGACACGAAGCTGGTTGATGTCATCACTGTCGGCGCGGTCCACGTGCAGTCAGAGTCTTTCTTACATTCTTCGACGCAGTTTTGTGTTACATAAGATATTTGAATTGGTGTGAATGTTTGCATGCATTTGTGTGTGTGTGTGTGTGTGTGTGTGTGTGTGTGTGTGTGTGTGTGTGTGTGTGTGTGTGTGTGTGTGTGTGTGTGTGTGTGTGTGTGTGTGTGTATGAGTGTGTGTGTGTGTGTGTGCGTGCGTGCGTGTGTGCGTTGTGCGTGTGTGCGTGTGTGTGCAAACCACACTGTTAGTGTCAGGCACGTTGTATGTGATTATTCGTGTGTGTGTGTGTGTGTGTGTGTGTGTGTGTGTGTGTGTGTGTGCGCGCGCGCGTGTGTGCATGGAAGTGTGTATGCGTATGTGCGAGTGAAAGTGTACGTAGGCGAGTGCATGTTTGTGTGTGCGCGTGCATGCATATATGCGTGCGTGGCGTATGACATAAATATCATGTACGTATAGCTTTACATTTGTTCTTGGTGTTTTGTGCGTTCGAACAATTTCCGGCATCACACAGCCGGTTGTGGGAACCAATTAATAAATCCAGGTGTACGTATTAAAGAGAGCACATTAAACGTGTACAACATTCGCCAGTTAAACCATTTATTATAAATAAAAACCACACTACAAGATAATGTCCACAGTCGTAAGTTCAGCAAGTGTTTGACAAACGCGAAGTCACTGGCCACAGTTATGTTGTATACAGCACCTCAAACACTGTCATTGAACAACCATTTTGCAGATGTGGTTAAATTCGCGATGTTATTTATTAGTTTACAGTGTTGTCATCAAAGTGTTCCACGCCAGATGTGTGTCAACAGAAAGCGACATGGATGATGCGATCAAATTAATTATCATCTTCTGTCATTGAGGCTTATCGAATATTGTGTACTTGAAACTAAGATTGAAAGGATGTTCAGAGTGCACTGTCGTAGTGTTCAGAGTATCGGACTCTCAATCGAATCACCTTGCAGCCATTACTAATCTTGTTCCCTCCATTTTGCTCCAGTTCACTCATGCAGCAGTACGAATCAGCACCTGGCCTTAGACATTTATGGATATGGGTTTACACATTGTCTTCGTGCATTAATTACAGCATGGGTAAATGCTTCCCAGAGAAGTCGAAATGTTGTTCGATTGGACATGTCTGCCGGGGTGTGATGTGTAAAGCGTTTTGATCTGCCTTCAAGACTGAATGCCGCGGTATATAATAGCATTCCTTTTTTGGAGGTACGTAGTCCACACATTTCTTTTTATCATATCCAACACGTCAAATTGCCTGTGCAGAGACTTTCGCAAAACTTCCCAAGATTGATTATCAATACGCCTGTTGTCCTGGTGGAATAACGACACTGTATACGCGAGCAAGCACGAACGTCCTCAGGACATTAGTTGTAATAATAAAGCCACCATGCGGAGATATTCGATAGATAAGCCAATATATTATAAAAAAAACATTCAAATATTAAACAACCACTATTGCCTGTCGTAAATACAAATTGCAAACACAACATTAAAATATTAAACAACCACCATTGCCTGTCCTACCCACAAATTGTAAGCAGAAAATTCAAATTATTAAACAACCACCATTGCCTCAATGTTGATGTTTTGGCGACCCTCGTGGGGTGCATTTGGAGGGTTTTGGAGGTTGGTGTTTTTGGCGAGGCTCATGGAGAGCAACTGGAGGTTTAGCCCCATCCCCAGACTACCTTCTCCGGATCCGCCCCTGATTCCTCGCTCCAAGCCATACGTCGGTGGATGTACTACTGATTAAGCGAACTTGCTGCTAATAATTACAGAAAACTTCCCTTAGTCCTTACCGGGGGGCGGCGGTTGTGCCATCACGGCCGTGGTGGCGACTAAAGTGATCACGGTCCATATCGACGGATGTAGGGCCGGCATAGCTGACTGCAACAAATGATACACCGCTGTTAGTCCTGTATTCCAAGTCGTTTTACAATCATGACGCTTGAATAATATATATACCTTCAACAATGAGACGATAAGAGTGAACGAAACTGCAATGTCTGTACGGCGTAAATACTATATTATCTGATGGCGACAACCAAGGGTTCAAATATAAGATTAGTGTGGTGTTTACTGCCACGACAACGACTTTACGTTGCAATCAGTAATAGCATCACTGTGAAAATCCATCCAGAAAAAAAACAATTGTTTCAGCATGCCTCCTAAGTATATCACTTACTACAAATTAATTCATGCTTTTGTAATTAAATGAATGTTAACATTGGTCTTTGGGGTTCAACGATGACGAAAGTATGCGTGAAGCGTATAAGGGAGTATAGGAGTTCTACGGAGAACTTGTGACAGGACTGTTTTGGAAAATGTAACCACTGAAAATGTGTGTGTGCGTGAAAGTGAGTGAGTGAGTGAGTGAGTGAGTGAGTGACTGAGTGACTGAGTGACTGAGTGACTGAGTGAGTGGATGAGTGAGCGAACGATCGAGCGAGCGAAAGAGCGAGCAAGCAAGCGCGTGCCTGTGCCCTACATATTTGTTGGATCCCTATGTACATATACATATATATACGTACATAAGTATCTTGTAACTATATAACTAATACCAGTGTGTGCTGCTGTATCATATTTGGCACTGATGACAGCAATTGTGTCAGTATGCCAACTATTTCGCGCAGTGGTATCTATGTGTACACACACAATCCTACATAACTTACAAAACTTCAAGAATTTGGCAATATTGTGCTATTCACAACTGAATGGCATAACGCTATTCGATGCGAATATTGCACAACTCAATGTATGACTGATTATATTGGTCGTTCTCTTAAAATTGTTGAAAAAACCCGCAAACGTACAACAATAAAATTATATTTAATAGTTATTGTGATTGAACACAGTTCGACTGACAATATGTTAGAACAACTACAGTTCACACGATATAAGATTATTCAACAATAAACACACTTACCGTATATATCGTCAGCTGCACAGACTAGTTGCTCGTCCACTACGAATAATGACGAAGTCACGCCAGAAACTCTTATATATACCCGATGGTAGGTGTCGATGCGTAGTCACTCAAGCGTGACCTCGGTGTACTGTGTTGATTATAGTGTCTGCGTGGGGATGTCTGACTGGGGTAGATGCGGTTGGGGATTTTGTCAAAACTAGTTTGAAGCTAAGCTATCTTGGAAATAAATTTGTTTCAATTTATGTTTCAGTTGATGTTGTAAGTGTAGTTTGGGAATGTCCAAGGGAAACATTAGTAGTGTACTTTTAGTGTGTGCGAGTGTGTGTGTGTGTGTGTGTGTGTGTGTGTGTGTGTATGCGTGTGTATGTGTGTGTGTGCGTGTGGGTGAGCGGGTGAGCTTCTATATGTACGTACATGCCTTCTGGTGCGAATATGTGTGCGTGCGTGTGTGCGTGTGTGCATGAGTCGTAGGCGCGCGTGTACGTGCTCTTGGACATGCACACATGTGTATGCAGATTGGCGTCTTAGAATGCGGTGTTCTTTCAAACATGCACATGATGCAAACATGTGCACTACAAATGCACTTTATTAGTTTGTTGTCCGATGTCGTGCAATATCTATCGATCTTATAAGGTTTCTTTGTCGAATTTGTTTCAACGCCATAAAATTCATGAAATACATTTAGTGCATTTGGTATTACATACAAGCAATATATTTTACAACATCAAATCGTTGAATTGTAATGGTGTTTCGCCCAAACATTTTTTTTTAAACCTACGGAGAAGTAAATGGCATATTCAGGCAGGAGTGCCTTGGGCCCCGCAATCTTTAGTAATTGGTTTAAATGTATAATAAACTGTTGCGACACTGTTATTTAGCATATGGCAAACTATCAAATAGCTAAACTTGCCCTGGCTTCCCCTTTCCGAAATCCAAGGTGAGAGAAGTGGCCTTTTCGCGGGGTTCACTCTGATTAATTCGCTGTCTTCTCGTTATAGCTACGTTTTATTTATATTACAGCTTCTCATTAAGATTAACGGTCCAAATAATCCCGTTTTAATTTTAGATTTGAGAACGGGGCGGAAGGGAGGAGCATCACGTATTTCAGATCATACTGAGACATTCGGACGTATCATCCATACATCTAAGTGATGTGGAGATACGTAGAGTGATCGACCTTGTCCAAGGTTTGAAACGGTAACAAGAGGGTCGATGTTTTTTTGCTTCGGTCCAAAATTGCGTGTGAGCTACGAAAATATTCTATTATACTCAATGTATAGTTTTAAGTAATAAAGTAATGTGTACATAATATAGGCAAATGTTTGTGAACAGTTGATTTGCTGATATACCTTCCTTGAAATATGTGGTATTATTATCATCAGCCCTATGACCAATATCAGCAACGACAACGTATACATAATTAACTTAGGGATAGTTTTATTATTAAATAGCCCACGTTAATGCAATAATGGTAACCTATCATCGACATTCACCAGGTTTGTTGAAAGTCAACAAAATGACATATTTGTCGACGACATATCTCGGGATCGCAGAATACAAGGCGTTTTCAAAATAACGTACATGAGTAGGTGAGTGCACACGTGTCTGTCAGGGTGGGTGCTTGTCCTGAAGGATTTGATTGTGTCTAAGCAACAGTATATATGGCTATTGTGAGAAACACAATACGCTTGTTGTTCGTTTTTGGTTTATCTCATGTCAAAAGTAGGAATTAATGGCATATTTGAGTATGTAAACATGACACGTGAAGCATGAGGTTGTACTGATCACAAATACAGGAGTTACGCATGTTAGTAAGCAACAAACAGATTATTCGATTTTAGTTAGTGACATATATTTTCGGTATATATAATATGATTAATGGCATCCTGATATGTACCCCATTATCGTGCGCCCGTGCTTATGTGTTAAGTGCGTGTAGAGTGCGTGTGCTTGCGTGCCACATTATGCGGGAACATCACTGATGCAATTGTAATCTTCTTTGCATTTCGGTAATTCAGTTTTTAGTAAAATGTACAGTAGTTCGACATAGCTAACTAAACCACAGACACACCAAGAGACAAGATATGACGACACGAACCAGCTTCTCCCCACTAATAATTTCTTACTTTTTCGTGTCGTGTTCAGTCTATTTTCGCACATTTTATGTAGATTTTTAAACATGCATTTATGTGCTACCGGATCGTTTTTATTTTAAATTACATGTATTCACGCACACGCAGACACACACACACACTCTCACAAAAAAATCCCAATTGCATTTATATAATTTGACCATTATTAATTTTGTTAAATGCGAATGTTTCGAATCGGATATTATGTCTTCATTACTCAATCAACAGCATGGTCAATTTTCGTAAGCAAGTAATGAACATAAACACATAAACGCGGTTAATATGTTATAACATAGTCTACCATAACATGGTTTTACGATTACTATTTTCAGATTATTAATATACCGTCTAGAAAATGTTGATTAGTGAATTATTGAAACATGTGCTTGTCGTACGCTATAGGCGGGACGATTAGAAGTGAAAATGTACAATTTGACGTTCGTCGTAGGGTCATGTCTGTTGTAGGGGCAGTAGTTAGTACACTACAAATGGCCATTTAGTTACCAGCCATAGTCCACTTTAATGGCTTCAGTCCAGTGCAAACACGGGTGGTCATGCGCAGACTGACACGACACGGTACGGACGCAAACGCTAAACCAGTCATGCGTTACAGCAAACACCTCGCAATATTTCCCCCGTCCGCGGTGTTTTGCAACTATCGCTGCGCCCATCGTTTATTAGTTAAGTCGTGTATGATATCAGTTTTGAGGCATTCCATTCTATGAAGTTCCACTGTGAATCAGACGTTTGAGTCGAGTCGACGTGGACAATGCAAAACAGCAACGCACAAAACACGGTTAATGCTTATGCTTATTATATTTTTCAATACAGATTGCATGCTGTTTTGAACGATTTGCGAATACGAGGTGTTTTCCCTATCCATATTCTTCTCTCCGCCTCCTCTTTCCTCTTTGTTTCGCTCTTCCGCTCCTTCTCCCTCTATTTCTCTCCATAAGCTATACGCTGTTATTTTTATGAGCAGATATGTGTCTTGGGGTCGTAGAAAAACATTTATAGTAATAATAATAATAATGTTTTTATTTCAAGCAAACATTGTGTCCACATAGAAAAGACAAATGTCAAGTCGTCGATAGTATTATATTCTTGTTGGTATAAAACGTCATTAAAGACTCGCACACGCAAATGCTAAAACACCGGATGCATAGGCATCGAGAAAGGATGTATACCTGCGATTAGAAACACTACTATTAATAGGGAATGGCAGGGAGTGGTCAGCTAAACCCCAAAAACGTGATGAATGTTCACAAGCCAACTGCCAACGTCTTCGTTTAATGTGCCCTCGTTGTGAGCCGACGATGCAGCTTCGGTCCGCGAGAAGGTATCGGTGGATAACGCGATTGTATTTACACCTGTTCACAACATAAATCTTGCATCATCGCGGTTTAGGAGATTTCGTCAACTGTTGCCATCCTGTTAGAAGACTATTGAGAGTAATATGAAGAATTTTCGCGTGAATGTTTCTACTAACGCCTCCCATCGGTGTGATTAAGGAATTGCGGTTATTTATGGAACCATAGTGAGACTGCTTTGCAAACATTCAGTGCAGCGGACATGTTTTTGTGTGTTAGTGAAGTACAAACTGTATTTTGTAGACATTATAGACACTCGCGCAGACGGTGAATTGTGCTTAAGTATGTTGTCCTTTGGGGTATACAAATCTGTATTTGGCGTCACATGCTGATTGTGTTATGACAGTTGTACATTATTACATATTTGTACGATGAATAATAACAGCCACCCCTGCCCGTGCTTTAACTTCCTCCAGGCAACACTATGATGGCTCTCTTCGGAATGTAAAGTCAGGAGTGTTTGTTCACCTGTTAGTGTATACCGAGTGTCTACGGAGCAACAAAACATAATCGTTTAACAGTGTTACGTGAACGCGTGTCACCGAAAGACATCACCACCGCCTAGTCAGACAACAAAAGAGGATGACTCAGTGGTTAATGACATAATTATTTATTACACACGACAGTGTGAAATCTATCGGCGCCTGTCTCGGGCTGGTGTGACTCGGCGGAACTCGTGCCAGGCGCATGAAGGCGCCGACTGAAACGGGCGCGTGGGAGGTCCTTACGATACGGGAGCATGAATAGCAGGAGGCACGAACAGTAGGCCTTATCAACGCTGCCCGTGACGTATTTCTCTGTAAATATATCCACCCAGACTGATGTGACATCGCCTGCTCAATTAACCTACGTTCACATTGAGCTTGTTCGCCGATAGCCACGTACACTATTGTCTGAAATGCGAACTGACGTACTAAATATGACACGAGTTAAAACACGCTGTGCAAATTACCGACAACGAATCTATCAAGACACTTTATCTCAAAACAAAACACATTTCAGCTTAATGTGTTCGCAGATGCAACAATCGGTTAAGAAATGTCTCTTTATGTTTGCCAGATTAACCGCTGTAACATGTTGAATGAGGTAATATCCTAAAAAAAGTTTATGATCTTAAATGCACACATATGCATGGAACGATTTTGTAACGGTAGCAAACGCTATGCGTATTTACTAGAATTGTTCCAAGTTACGTAAACCGCCTGCTGACCAGATTGGGACGGCTTACCTAACTTCGAACCATCATAGTACGATTGTTCGTAGAGAGCGTAATAGCCGAGACACCATCGAGTAGAAAGTTTTATATACACACATACACACATACACACATACACACATACACACATACACACATACACACATACACACGGATCGAGTGTAGTTGAACATTATGTCTCGAGGAACTCGAATGGTCTCCATTGAGCAGGTTTATTGGGGGAATTGCACAACACGCATTGAGGTTCCATATGAACAATGTAGGTTACACATATTCACGCATTGAGGTTCCATATGAACCAGCCATTACACTCTGAGTTCGTTAACAATGTAGCCCACCCACTAACGAACAATCCGTGGAAATATATGTAGATTATTGTAGTAATTTACGATGTTCTATAGATATCTACAGAGTGTAGCAATGAGACGTTATATAAAACTATGGATGATAGTACATTTCATTACACTCTGAGTTCGTTAACAATGTAGCCCACCCACTAACGAACAATCCGTGGAAATATATGTAGATTATTGTAGTAATTTACGATGTTCTATAGATATCTACAGAGTGTAGCAATGAGACGTTATATAAAACTATGGAATAGTACATTTCATAGAAGTGTGTTTTACTTACATGAAACAATTGTAGGCGTAGCTGCGATTTATTTGCTACACCTCTTTTGTATTTATTAGTTGTATTCGATAGATATGTTATACGTTGTTAACCGTATACAAAATTACTCAGAATATTTCAATACCAGCAATGAACTATCAGTTTTTGGAGCGCAGATCTGCGAATGGAAAGGGACCGTTCGCTAACTGAAGCTGAGCATTTCACCTTCGCTTCAAAGAATGTCGTTCAACTCCTCGAATCGACTGTTGTTAATTTCTGGCTTGGTGGTTCGTGAACATGTCTTTCTACCGTGTATACAATATAACATTTGGCCTTGTTATTGGATATTTATATTTTCTATAACCTAGACTGTTACTTCTAGTTTTGTTTGATATTTCGAGTGTGGGTATATTATAAATGTGTAGTGTCATAACATCGCGTCCCTTGGCAATGCTTAATTCCATGAACCTTTATGTAGTGTGTTTTTTCTTATATCTGACTCGTTCGGTAAATGTCTAAGTTGAACTGGCAGCTACCATTCATAATAAGCCTGGTTGGCATGTTATCGTTCAGTGTAAAAGTATTATGGGAATAATATGTTTTGACTATATTCATTTAATCATCGTAATTATATAAATAACAATTCAAGTAAACTCTACATTGAATAGTTACTTTCTGCGCTGCAAAAATAAACTAACAAATAATATTAAGATAAATTTATTTTAATTATGTATTTCTTGACGGCAACATAGCTCAGTAAGGGGATACGTATTTAAATTCAACACCAATTATTATGTAGTATACCTCTGTGTGATCTGATTTGAGTAATACCAACAAATAGATAAGGTTATCTGTTTTGATTATACTGATGTACTATAGTTGGTTTAATTTTATTTCAGTATTGCTATAGCTGACAAATCAAGGGATGGGGAAACACCATCGTCTTCACCTTCTTCACGTGAACACTTTCACATTCTCCGTTGTGCATAGAACACTGTGCATCAGATAGTGCTAAATAGGAATTTGGAGACACTTACTGTGAGAAAGCAGTCAAGCATACATGATTAAGTATCAACAAGAAAATGAAATGGAAAATGACAACATGCCTAATAATATTGCATGCTTCATTGAACTGCAATAAGAACAAAATAAGTTTTATTTCTCAATACTGTAGCTTAAACTAATTTGTTACAAACATATCACTTTTACTAAACATTATACAATACTATCGACAATCATGAATGTATATACTATAACTATTCTCCTGTGATTATATATATATATATATATACCCTACATACCCTAACTTTGATAGAAACACGTTTACAATAAAAATCAACTGTCAACTAAAAATAGCAAGTGATATTACTATTTTTATAATTAGCTCTCTGTTGATGCAGGATGTTTACTTTTTGGTTAAAAACGTTTTGTTTAACTAGGAAGATTACTGTATTGCAAAATGCGTATGTATATATAGTGTATAGTATAAAAGCTGTTGTGTTTACACAATTCTTTGAATAATATTGTAGCCAAGTAAGTTAACAAACATTTGAAATTACTTCTAATTCTGTTTCATCATACAGTATCATGATGTATAGCTGGTATGCAAAATCTTGGTGTGGGTCTTTTGAGAAATGTTCTTGCACAATTGCAACTGCTCTCTCGTTATGTATCTATATTTTGTTGTTGTAAATCATCACATTAAAATGTGACATATAAACAACCTAGCACATTTACGAACCTAGTTTGATAGATATAATCATTGATGAGTGAATTGGTGTGATTAATTACACTGAGATTTGATATTTCGCAAGTGTACTACGGTTTATGAACACACACAAATAATAGTCGGACAAAAGCAATGCCTGCTCGCGAAGCTGTCAGCGGCGAAATATCGACTCGAGCGTGTCGGTCCTGCTTGTCAATACACGTTGCGTTGTGGCTATTGTGATGAATATAGGTTCCTGTTACCGAACATGGGGTCGCCTTATCATCTCTGGATGACATCATCGCAGCACCCCAACCAAATTATTTAGTGTTTTCAAAAATCGAGCCGCCTTGTTGTCGGAAGTAACTGAAATCTCTGAATCTTTCAATGACATTGACAGCGACAGTGTCATTTAAATCACTGAATCAGTAAATGGCTGTCTTGCACAGTTTTGTCAGTTGCACGCATCCAATTAATACCATTAAAATATCAAACAGAAGAGTTATGTATAGACGTTGTATTTGACAATGTCACGAATGCATTGTCCGTTTCCAATAAAACTCGATGTTCGGTCACTTTTGTGTAGTCCCAAAGGTGACCATTGTTTTAAAAAACACAATCATTTATTGAAGAAATATTGTACCAAAGTACACAATTAAATGAGGACGATGAATTCAGTGACATCAGTATATGGCACAGTGTCCATTTATACGCGATACACGTTGTACACAAATGTTTAAGCATATACCCCAGTGTACTCTTGGTATTTCCCAGCAAGACACACGCCGCTTAGCAAAATATATATAGCATTATATAACTGTATTACACCTTTGGATCATTACGGATGGTTTTCTATATACTAATATGTAAGTAGAACACACGTCTATAGAATGAATAAAAGGTACACCATTAACATAATAAATAAGATATATAAATGAGTAAACCAAGCTAATAATAATTCATATCAAGCTAAAAACTTGCTTGAGTTCAATGCGCGACGCTAGGAGATAGAACGTTGTTTACTGTTCTATGTTAAAAAGACAAACACCACCCTCCGATTGCTGTCAATCACCGTCAAGGGTATAAAAACGTGAAACAATTTACCAAATAAATTGACTCAGCTTCCAAGTTTAACACAATTTAAAAAAGCAATCAAGTTGTCATTACTTTCTACATATTTGTGAATTGCTAATTGAAGGTGACGTTTTGTTAAACCCATGTAATAGTAACACAAGCAGTATGGTAAAATGTTTATATATGAGTTGTGAATATTATTTTGTGATTTATTTATAATTCCTGTTGTATTTATTCAGTTTTCTTAGTTCAAGTAGGGCATAGCAACACATAAGTCTATGACTTCAGCTATGTCCTTTCAGCAGCAGCAGCAGCAGCAGCAAACCATACTGTGCATGTATTATGTTGTTGTTGTTGTTGAATAAACGTTCATTCAATACTTCACAACCTGAGATGAACTCGGAGATTCCGCGGCATATAATGCTGCCTTCCAATGGGCTCGTTTATATCGTAAACACTACTTGGCGAACTCGTACATTCACGAACACCTATTTACTTGTAAATTTATGCAGCTGGGTCAAGTAATTTTGTCATTCAGCTGGTCATTATGTTATCAAAATGAGTGGTAGGTGTCGAATAAAACAACACTATGCCATGTTACAATGTGTTGTTGAGCTGCACACTTTGCAAAATAGAAGACTATATCAAACAATACAGTTCCACAGAAATCTCAAAATTGACGAAGTGACCCCAACTGCATGTTTTGGCTGCGAGCGCGAAACCGATCTGTGCGACTTCCACCTGGTTTTGGGAGAGCGGGTCACAGTAAATGTATGTAGTTGTATTAATTATTAATACATTTACATACGCCAAAATGTTCCCAATTTGCGATATGTTGGTTATTTTGTACCAAAATAACCATTTGTGGACCTGTCAATATCATATTTTTTTTCAAATATGACATCACCTCACGATAGATCATGTACGAATCCCTTTACATGCAAAATACCGACAATCTAACAAATATTTTATGGTTACGCATGTTCAAACCAATATTGTGTGTGTTCGCAATGGAGATGGCCGAGCAGGCATCTTAATTCTTCATCTTGAGGCATCATATTAAAACAAAAATTAGGCCTGCAAAGTGTAGGAAGCGGTGTCCAGTCCATCTTAAAGGCCATATCCTGGGATAAAACGTGCTGTGTTACATAATAACAAATGGTGTATGCATTTTTAAATGATGCTATTGAAAATCTGTTGATGAATAGCAAAAGAGCGTACAAGATAAAAAGAACCTCTAAATTTGCCGTCTTACGGAAACTGCCGAGTGACAGCGGCTTCAGATTATGTGACGTCACTTGTAGAAAACAGCCGCCAGCCTGGACCGCCCTGACTGATTGACAGCCGCCTCGCGCGTGACCCGCCTCGTGTAAACAACTCATAAAATGGCGGCTGGTAGGTTGAGAACGGTGTCTCTTCCGTTACCGAAACCGGTGCATACGGTGATCAAATGTATGTATGTGACAGTGATGACATTTCAGAGATTAATGTTGTTTCTACTGATATATCGGAGCGGCATAGTCTAGAATACCATAACGATTGTGTAATAGTTGATAACAACATGACACTTGTTGAATGTGTAGACTAATATGCATGGATAATTTTCAGATATTGGGCAATCTGAAATTATACCCGTATAGGCCGCCATTTTTAAATTCAAAATGGCTGATAAATAATGCATTTAAAAAACCATAACGATTGTGTAATAGGTGATAACAACATGAAACATTGTGAATAGGTATACTAATATGCAAGGATAATTTTTAGATATTGGGCAATCTGAAGTTATACTCGTATAGGCCGTCATTTTGAAATTCAAAATGGCCTACGTAGAATGCAGTCTAAATACCATAACGATTGTGTAATAGGTGATAATAACATGAAACTTGGTGAATATGTAGACTAATATGTATGGGTTATTTTCATTTATTGGGCCATCTGAACCTCAAACTGTTGTTGATTGGAACAGCACGCCATTTTAATTGTTGGAAGTGACAATTGGTACAGGCAGACATTGCATCAGCCGGTACTGCTTATTCCTTCTTGCATGCATCACACGTTACACGCACAAGACGAGCCCACCAAATCACTCCAGCCGCTTTGTACATTCTTCAACATCGTGCCTATGCCTAAGGCCAACTTCTCCGTGTATCTAGATGCTCTGACCAAACTTGTCCCATGGTTCGACGGTTTAGCAGAACCAACTATGCCCGCTGGATCCCAATCCATCTGGGGGATATGGCCGAGCTGCCGACAAAGCACCCACAAGTTGCCGCAGAATTAAACGCTGAGCACCTATACGGGTATCATTTCAGAGGGCCCAATATCTAAAAAGTATCCATGCATATTAGTCTACACATTCAAAAAGTTTCATGTTGTTATCACCTATTACACAATCATTATGGTATTTAACTGAATTATATGTCAGCCATTTATAATTTCAAAATGGCGCCCTACGCGAGTATAATTTCAGATGGCCCAATACCTGAAAATGTTCTACATATATTACTCTACATATTCTCCAAGTTGCATGCTTTTATCACATATTGCACAATCGTTAAGGTATTCTAGACTATGCCGCTCCACTACATCAGTAGAAACAACATTAATCTCTCAAATGTCATCGTCACTGTCACGAAAATAGATTTGATCACCGTATGCACCGGGCTCGGTAACAGAAGAGACACCGTTCTCAACCTACCAAATTGCCAAATTGCATGCTTTTGTCCAGATGTGAAAATTTACGGCCTTTCCTGACATTAACGTCCCTCACTAATATCAACTACAACAACAACAACAAGTGCTGACCGTGCCAGTCCGCTGGCTTCTGCTAGCACTGGGGATGTTGATGTTGACGGTGATTTCAGCGAGGTTGACCCGGAATCTCCGAGTTCATCTCAGGGTCAAATAAACATCGTTGTATCGTCTAGCGTCGCGCATTGAATTCAAGCAAGTTTTTAGTCATTTGGGCCGAAGGTCCGACGGACTTATGCCTTCACTCTGCATCCGCCGTCCGCCGTCCGCCGTTAGCTGTCATATCTCAGAAACCGTTCAGCAATTTTCTCTAACTTTGCATAGACATATCCTAGGGTACTGCCACTACGCACGATAAATATGTATTTGATTGAATCATTCTAACCCCCAAGGCCCCCCAAACTGTTAAATTTTAACATTTTGCCTATTTTTTTTAAAAATTTCAAAAAATCTTCAGTAACTTTTTATCTGATTTTGCATATACATTTCATGTGGTAGTGCCACTACAACAAGACATCTGTATTTGATTCAATCATTCTAAGGGCACCTAAGGGCCCCCAAAATGTAAAATTATCACATTTTGCCTATTTTCTCAAAACCTCTGCAGTAACTTTTTTCTAATTTGGTATTGACATTCCATGTGGTAGTGCCACTATACAAAACAAATCTGTATTTGATTGAATCATTATGTGGGCACCTCAGGGGCACACAAAATTATATGTTATGTAGTGTAGTGTGTTTATTATACATTTGCCTGGTTACTAAAAGACAGTGTCCTTAAGAAACTGCAACCCTAGTAGACAGTACTAGACACTACACAGGCTGCACGCCATGACATTGGTCAGATTAATTAATGAATTAATGTCATTGAGGGGCATTGGATTCTGCCTTAAGGACTGATGTACCGTAGTAAACAAGCAGTTGCCGAAATAAAATAGCCCACTACCACTGTGTTGAGTATTGCCTTCTTTGTTATTGTATGATACAGCGTTACTGCGTAGCAAGGGACTATGTAACACTAATAGCAATGAATATTTTGTTATACCATGTTGAATTTTGTGTTCATGTGAATACTGACTCTCGACTTTATAATGAACTTGTCTCCATTTAATTACTGATGGGTGCCCTGTTTAAATTATTGTAACTTTGGTTACAGTGCGAATATTTCAGTAACTTTTTCTATGCTTTTGCATAGACATTTCATGTGGTAGTGCCACTATACACAATAAATCTGTATTTGGTTGAATAATTCTTTCCCCCAGTGTGCGCGCCATTTGGCATGCTAGAAAGTTAGGGCGCCTCCTGGCGAATGAGGAGAAAGGGAGAGGTTCGCCATGTTGTTTAGAGAATTGTCGAGGTGACAATTGCCCATCGAATAACATAAAAGCAACGCGTTACGGGCAAAATCTGTCGTTGTCCCGTAAACGTAATAAAAACTGGTCAAACAAGGTTTGGGATGTTATCTATATAGACGGTCTATACATTGTAACGCGACGCGAAATGTGCATGAAAGTGTCGACGCGAGTGCCGCCGCCTCGCCGTTTGGCGGTCGAGTAGTAAGAACGCGCAGTTTGAACCTGTAATGTGTTGGTCAGTTTGGTCGGAGCCCTCCCTGTCTGACGTTGTTCAATGATACGAAGGGGTATTAGAACCAAGCTCGGCATCGACATGGCCTCGCGTGGTGAGACTGACAGGACTGGTGTGACTAGGTCACCTAAGACTGCAATGCATACAATGCATGCAGCCTACGATGAACGTGATACTATGGGAAGTGCGAATCTCCCGTGGGTCTAGAACATCGTCAAACTCAAGAACAAGCTCTGCGGTATCATTTAAGGCGAAAGAAGCCCAAGTAGCAGCTGAACATGCAAGGAGGAAACTGGAGTTGGCTAAGAAAAGGATCAATTCCTTTTGCGTATGCTTCTGCACAGTTATCTTGATCGCGTATGCTTCTGCACAGTTATCTTGATCCAAATGCCTCCACGTTTGTGTCTCAGGAGGCGTCTGTAGCACGGCCAGGTTTGCAGAACACCTTCAGTGGTATGAGAGGTATGCCAGGAAGAACAAGTTGAAATCCGCCATCAGTGCATGGAAGTCCGACTACCAGCGGTACTGGTAGCAACATCAATATGGCGATCGTACACACTCTGGATGAGATCATATCGCAATCAGAACTGCCTGCACCTCCACCCATGACATTTGATGGCACCTCCGCTGAATTTCCGAAGTTTATGAGAAACTTCGAAGACCGGGTTGCGTGAAAGCCGTTCTCAGATAGCTTCAAGTTGTCCCAACTGGTTTCATGTACAACAGGAGACGCAAACAAAGCAATCAAGCACTTCGAACGGACGGAGCCTGGCTATCGCCAGGCAATTGCAATTCTGAAAGAACGATTTGGACGTCCATTCCAGATTGTAAAGTCATGTATGGATCGACTTATCGAGAGGCCACAGTTGTCATTGTATGACACGAAAGGCCTACTGGAGTTCTCAGATCAACTCAAGTGTACATACCAAACGCTGGAGGACCAAGAGTTGCTTCCAGAAGCAAACACACAAACATATTTGAGAGCCATATTTGACCGACTCCCTGTCAGTTGGCAGGATGGATGGGTGAATCGTGTAATGGATCTTGAAAGCACAGGGCAGAGCCCGGAGTTCGTTACAGTTGTAGCGATGTGCCGTGGCGAAGAACCAGATTAGCCCCACAGAGCACGGCGTCCTTCTCCATGGCATATCGCAGGGTTGTGTTGTAATAATAATAATTAGTAGTAGTAGTACCAAAAATAGATAAGCAAGCGAAAAATGGACAACTGTCAAACACGTTTCAAAAAAGCCTTTTGAACGACTGCTAGTACCATTACGCTTCGTCGGATCCAAACAATATTGATGTCGTTTGAAAGTTTATGCTTTCTGCTATTCAAACATATAAATGGTTTCCTGATAATCAGTCCTAAAATAAACTAAAAACGGACCTACAACCGGGCCCGTTCCGGTGTCTTAGACACTGCGAACGATGTTCTTTTGTCGACACAGTTCACCAAACTAAAGATTGAGGCACCACTATCTGATTTCATGGTATAAGCTCCACCCACTTTCAAACGGCTGCTAAAATGACATACGCGAAGTAGCCGTGACGTCACAATCACGTATATCAACCAACCAACGCAACGAATTTAGACCCGTTGGGTGGCGTACGTTATTGTGACGTCACGCCGACGTAGATATATATCGGTTTCGCTGCGATCAAAGCACATCAATTTCGCCGCGGTTGAAAAGTGGGTGGAGCTTATAACATGAAATCAAGAAATGGTGAAGTGCGCATGTCTGAACCTATGCAAATGAGGAAAACAGCGCCACCAACATCGTTCGGAACCGAACAGAACACCGAAAACGACGTGATTGTAGGTCCGTTTATCGGTGTTCTTTAAAAGGTTACCGTGAGAAATCTGCATGACGCTAGAATAACAAAAGTGCATCCTTTCAAATGATACCAAGATCGTCGGGACAGGACGAGCCGTGTGGGTGCTAGCGACCGTAGAATTTCATATTTTGGACGTGTTCTGACTTGTTCATTTTTCGCTCGCTTATCTATTTTTGGTAGTAGTAGTATAGACATTTATTACGCGCCATATAATCGCGTAAAACGTGCAACATTTTCTGTTCGCATTAGCATAGATGACATGCTAACTGGGAGTTGGCCATTGATTGATTTATACATACACATGCCTTGTTGATGTTAATAGTTAGTGACATTAATAGTAGAAAGGATATTGTTTAATACAAAATATAAAAACACATTCTCATCAACTACGACTGCATTTACACGAGATCGTCGTGTATATATATAAAGACTTACCTATCGTATTCTTATCGAAGATATCCACCTGATGTTTGTTCCTAGGACTTTTAAAATCAAAATCAAAGTAAAAAATGATGATGAAAACATAATTTTCATGAATACACATATATATATCAATATCAAATAAAATTTGAAGTTTTAGGAACCTGCAGTCGAAAGTGTTAAAGAAATACTACGAGTCTCGTGTATTGAACATACTACTAACGAATCGATGTAAAATCCAGAAACTACGTTATTTCGATCATGTAAAACGGCATCAATGTGTAAAGAGATTAATACATCAAGGAAAGGTTGAAGACAGCAGAAACAGATGAAGACCTAGGAGACAATGAGAGAAGGAGGTGTATAAATGGATGGGAGTGGATGTCTGGCGATTGGAGAGATTTGCTGAAATGGAAAAGCAAATTCATCATCATCCGTCGCAAGTAGAAAACAGCACACACACCCCAAAGTAACCACGTTAAGGAGTGAAGGCCTTTAAATAAGACATATTACGTAGAAATAGCGAACCCAGAGCAAATTAGTGATATTCAGACATTTTGCTAGACGTACTCAACTCAGAAAGCGTTGCATGCAGAAGCAATGCACCATATAGCAGATTGAAACTATTTATGAACGCGAGACGAAGTAGTATTACTGGCGGTTAGTGGGTTGCTGGCACAAAATGTGGTACGTCACACTGAATTATGACGTAACGTTCTGGCTTCAACCACGTGACGAAACAAAATCCAAAGGTCATTGAATGAATCGTTATTTGATTCGAACACTGATGTAATTAGATTAACTTAGATACCGATCGTATAATACGCTGCATGTTTTCTTTCCCGACACAAAACTGTTTATCCTTGGGCTCTTGGAGAAAACGACGGGTGTCGTCATACATGATGTCACTTTCGACAGGAATCTAGACCACGTGCGCGCGGTTCTCCTACTCGTGAATAGCTACAACGCAACACACTTCTGAAGAATAAGCGATACATTTAAACCTTCGAAACTGTCCCTCAAGTAAACGGAGTGATATCGTACTCCATCCCGACTTCTCTGGATAGATATATTTCTGCCAAACGTGTTCTTTTCCTTGACGCCGAGTCTGGCTTTTAGAAGTGAGTACACTATGCGTATCATTGTAATTTCGGAAAATTAGGTGACGGTCCTCTGCAACGGCGCAGTAACCGAAGCGTGAAAACAGGTTACCACCGTTGTAGCAGCAGACGAGCGTAGACAGGGACGGATTCACCAGGCTCTAGATGAGAGTCCAAATTCTCCAATTGCACCCCCCCTTTGAGATTCTCAAAAGAAACCACTTGCGGCCGAACCAAATACATATTGGGTAGGCTGAGTCGGAATTCAGCACGACTCCGCTGTCGGGTCTTGAGATCGGAAGGCGGGTCGGGTTGGCTGTAGGAATTATGTTGCAGCGATGTCTATAATTTCATAACGTCTACGGGGGCATATAACGGAGGCACATTGAAAAGGTTTAGGGGGCACGCCACTCTAGCGCTATATTCCAAAGATCTAGGGTCACGTTCCCCCAGTCGTTCGTCCCGCCGATGGTAGGCCTACAGAATCAAAATGATATTTCAACGTGATGATTTTTGCATGGAAATAATAAACACGCTGGCAAATAGCTCGACCGCCGTTTGTTTCAGGAAAATTATGTTGCGCATTTGCCACCTGGCGCTGCTGTTGTTTCTCCCATCGTCTGGACAGGCGGAGACACGTGAGTTTGATGACACTGATTCGTGTGATCTCTTAAGTAATTGTTTCGTTTAGAAAGTATACTATATCGCAGTATTCCGTCTTAAGGACTGCATAAAGTGATTCGCACTTCACTCCGTGGCTTATTCACAATTCTACGGGAAGCATTCAACCACGCTGCAAACACTACATGAGAATAATTATTTCTTCACATGCACAGATTGTATATTCATAATTGTCTGCAGTCAGGTCCTCATTGATACAGCTGAGCGGACTGATGGAACGTGGATTGAACAAAATTGCATAATTTTCAAAACTGCAGAAAGAAAATTCGAATCCGGACAAGGTCGTTGATTATGCTTGCCCCAATTATATAAATGACAACGTGGCTGTACACATTGGTGGTTATATATATATAAATGGATAATGTGTACGAATAGTATTCGCGCATTAATTGCAGTGTGGCTGAATGCTTCCCAGAGAAGTCGAGTTGGTGTTCGATTGAACAGGTCTGCCAGGGATTCAAGTGTAAAGAGCTTTGAGCAGTTCTGAGGACTGGATACTGCGCTATATAACAACTTACCTTTACTTTTATATATATACATGATCGCAGTTTCTTAGCGCAGTAACTATTAACTCGTGTTTGCCTCCCACAGCGCGATGTTGAACTGGAGCCACAACGTCGCCATCAACGACTTGGCGAAGGTGGAGTGGGTGAAGGCTGGTGTCTCCGGTGAGGTTAACGAGAGCCAAACAGTGTGAACATTATATACTGTACAACATCTAATCGTGTTTGAAAACTGCATAAGTCGAATGAAACCAATTAGTAGATGATAGAATACGAAACGGGTGTCAGTTTATAAAATCGCAAACGAAAAGGTTCATGTTCATCGAAAATCATACGCGTGTTTTGTATTTTGTCATCAAATAAATTTATCAGATGTCAGTCTGGTATGTACGTGTTCAATATAGCTAATTACACATCATCTTTGTATTTGCAATTGATTCAGTCGAACCCATCTACATATTTGCTGCCATTATCTTTCACCTTCAGCTGTGGATTTCACCTTTGCCCTTTCGTTATCGCGCTTAACACTATCTAGCCATTTTAACTTCGGTCTTTCTCTCTCCTTCTACCGCCATCTACTGTTGCTTTTTAATGTTGTCACTGACATCTCAAATGTGTTTTGTATTTGTCCTATCCATCGCAGTCTGCTTTCAAATATTTTATTTTAGACTGTTCTTTTTGCCATCTCTTCCCGTAATTTCCGATTTTCCGTCTGTCATCATTTTATTTCATTTGACCCATTCTCCGAACCATGTTGGTATCTGCTTCCTGTACCTTCTCCTCCTGTCTCTCGTCAGTGCAAGCGTTCGCAATCTTCTATAATTTACATAAAACGATTCATGAAAGTGGTGTCATATTATGTGTCTTTAAAAATACGTCACGATGTAGCATGCCGCCAGTAAAAGGTCCATGGAAAACAACTGTCAAACGTTGGCACTTCAACAGAAGGACGAGAGATTGTGCCGTTTTCCAATATGGCGGCTGTGTTGGGAACATAAATAATCCCAAGACACGCAGAGCGTGTGAAAAGGAATGCAGGAAGAGAATGAGTTTTCAAAGCAATGGTTAGTCTGTAAATCTAGTTAATGTTGTTTTTACTAAAATAAGTTCACAACTTAAAACTTTTATATTCAACAAATCTGTTGTGTGGAATAATAATGTTCAGTCAACATTATATGTGAGTGAGTGCTTGCCTGTGCGTGAGTAGATAGTGCGCGCTGTACGATCTCAAAAGCCTACTTATAAAAAAGAATTTAATGACCCCTAATGAGTTTTGCACATCGCTGAGTCAACAAAAAATGCGAGACTAATCCTATGCATAAAAAAAGATCAAAGGCTTCGTGGTTGACACTAATGAGTTTGGGAAACCTACTTATAAAAAACGTGATTGATGAGCGATGTAATTTGATACTAATTGAATGATTGACAGTACACTAGAGAGATGCCACCTAGCGGTGAGTGCGGAGAGTATTTTAGTCCTAGCGATCAACGCCGTACCTAGAGCGCGCTGACGTAAGCAATAATGCGTTTAATAATAAAGTATATAAGTTTAGTTTCGTACTTTATAACCATGCTAAAGTATATAAGTTTAGTTTCGTTTTTATAACCACGCTAAAGTGAAGTGGACCACCTATAACTGGGGTAAGCAATACGTTGGGGTAGAGTTGTGCTGACGTAAGCAATACGCTAACCATTGTGTATTAAATAAACGGACCACTTATAACTGGGGTAAGCAATACGCTGGGGTAGGAGTTGTGCTGACGTAAGCAATACGCTAACCATTGTGTATTAAATAAACGGACCACTTATAACTGGGGTAGTGCTGACGTAAGCAATACGCTGGGGTAGGAGTTGTGCTGACGTAAGCAATACGCTAACCATTGTGTATTAAAACCATTGTATAAACGTTGAGATGTCCCCGTATGTGATGTTGACAGCAAGAGGAGCGACGACGACTGCTGCAGCGATAAGGGCTGCTGCCCTACTGGTCTTTGACCCCTGGATGACAGCATAGCTGGCTAACGGCGTTGTTCTGGTGGACGGATTAAAACGAAAGCAATGCGTTTAAATACGTCTAGTCGTGGGATTATAAAATGCATAAATACACTAACATTCAGTAGGGTGTTTATGCATTGAAAATTGACGCGTGAAAACGTGAGTAGTGACTGGAATATTTATTAATATAGCAGCGTTCGCTCGCGACCGACGGGTTGGTGCCTGTCGGTTGCCGGCGAGGAGGCCGACGGAAGACCGAAGCCTTCCCGCCGATAGAGTTCTGGAGGCGTAACTGTTCTCCATAGACCGTTAGGTTGCTTCATGAGAAATACGCGCGCTAAATCGGGAACGATTTCATCGTCACTTTCATCGTCACTGTCGTAAGCTGCTGCTGCTGCTGTGTCATTGGAAGCCGGCGCACGGACGGTCGGCGTGACCTCACATGTTGGTGTCGACTTTGTCGTCGACGCGTCGGGGAGGACAATCGCCCTACGCGGGCTATATTCGCCCCTTGTAGGCAGTCGGATCGGTCTATGAAATAGACAAAGGATGAATAAAATGAGTGAGATAGTAAATACTGTCTTGGTAAAATACATTGTTTAAATAAAATGCATGCATGTTTAAACGGTAAAATGCGTACTAGTATGCATTAAACAACAATAAAAACGTGCATTTAAATAAAATGCATGCATGTGTTTAACAATAAAAACGTGCATTTAAATAAAATGCATGTTTAACCGGTAAAACTAGTGAAAACGTGCATACTAGTAAAACATTTAAATAATAAAAAAACATGCATTTAAATAAAATGCATGCATGCAAAACTAGTGAAAACATGCATTACAACAATAAAAACGTGCATACTAGTAAAACATTTAAATAATAAAAACATGCATTTAAAAAATGCATGCATGTTATAGTAAGCACTGTTTAACAACGAGCATTTAAATAAAATGTCTTACCGTGTTTTCGTTGGGGCCATGTTGTGAGAGCGATGGGTGGAGACGACGTGTTTGCGTGGTTGTAAAAGCGTGTATGAAATGTGCGCGTCGTGAAAACACCGGCGGCGGCGCATGACACTACGACTGATTTTGATTGACATGTGAACGGAGAACAAAGGGATTTTTACAAACGTTAAACGAAACGTTAAAAGTACGAAATTAAACGTTATATACGATCACTGGAGGGTCAGGAAACACGAGATGATTGTATATTAGAGAAATTTGCGGTAAAAGTCACATTTGACGATGAATGCACTGACGTGAACGTTAGCTTTTTTTCCTAAAACAAATTCCTCGGAGAGTAAACGGAATGCGTTAAGCGCACATGTGTGACATCTGTTGCGCGTGACTTAACGAGTTGGAATGTGAACGGAGAACAATGGATTTTTACAAACGATAAATGAAACGTTAAAAGCGCGAAATAAAACGTTGTATAAGATCGCTGGGGGATCAGGACACACGAGATGTATAGATATTAGAGAAATTTGCGGTAAAAGTCACATTTGACGATGTATGCACTGACGTGAACGCTAACTTTTTTCCGAAAACAAAATGCCTGGGTTGGATGAAGTATGCGCAACGATAATTGAAAAAAGATAAGGATATGAGTGAAGTGCGCATGCGCGTTATAGTGTAGACAATGACATTTCAAAAACAATAAACGAAACGTTAAAAGCACGAAACTAAACGTTGTATAGATTCTCTGTGGAGTCAGGACACGCGAGGTGCATCGATATTAGAGAAAATCGATGTAAGGAGAGATTTAACGGCGAATGTACCGAGGTGACCGGATGCTTTTTTTCGAAAACAAAATGTCTGAAATGTACGAGGCACTCACACTGATAATTGAATAAGATGACGTATTAGGGTGAAGTGCGCATGCGTGTTATTTGGAAAAGGTATATAACGGCTGAGAAAATGTTATATTGTATGACGCCGAACTTCTAACCGTGTATTCTTTATACAGAGCAGCAAGCAGCAGACGTTCTTCCGCAACATGGCCGATGAAAGTCAACAACAACAAACAAAAAAGCCGAGGGCGCCGCGTAAGCAGTCGATGAAGGCGGCGACCAGCAGCAGCAGTCAACCTTCGACCAGCAGCAGTCAACCTTCGGCACTGATTGCAGCCTTGTCAACGGGGGTGTCACCGCCCGTTAAGCGTCCCGTTACGCTGATCGCGGCCCCGTTGACGGTCGGTCGAAAACGGAGCGCCGAAGAGGCACGCTTGGAACAGCCCGACGAGACGGCAGCGCAGCCCCCGGTCCTGTCGCGGAGCGGATCGATGGAACGCGATTCGACGGCGTCGACACGCGCCACAGCGGTGAGTCTGAGACATCTGAACTGCGCCGTCAACGGCGTATATAGAATCCTGTCACCCGTTACGATTGAGGCCGTCTCGTACAAAGGCGAACCCGGCACCACCTATTTGGGATGTTCCCGTTGTCGGCGAAAATTACAGACAAACAAAGACAGGGTCCTGATATGTCGAACGCACGGGGAAGTGTTTGTACCGAAATATTTCTTCGCGTTGCGTGTGATGGTGAAGGACGGTGAGGAGGACGAAGATGAGCTTTGGCTTACGTTGTTCGATAGCCAAATGTCTAATCTCGTCGAGTTCACGGCCGAGTACCTGACGGAATTGAATGAGGAGGATCTCCGCGATACCGTGCTCGAGTTAACCGGTACTAAAGTGGAGATTAGTGTGCGGAAGACGACTTGGAACGGGGACCCCTCGTATACAGTCCGCACACTAAAAAGATATGACGACGACGATGACTAATGTTGTTGTTGTTGTGTTGTTTGTAGGAAGAGGAGGAAAATTGGCCGCTACTGGTAGATTTATTGAAGCACGCCAACGAACGACAACGAATGAGAGATCGTCAGGGGCTGGAACTAAGCAAGCAGAGCTTTGAACTATTAGCCGAGTCGGCCGAACAATATATAAAAGCGTTTTGGTTGGCCTATGAAGCAAGCCTATTTCGTAGTAGTTTGATGTACTAACAGTTGTGCTTTATGTGCTTTAGGAAGTGCGCTGCGTACTCCAAAAAATGCTTGCGAACAACGAAAGGATTCGCGCTCAGTACGACGAGGTTGCAACGTTCGTAAGAACGTTGTTGGAACGGGGTGTGCCGGCGGGATCAGTGGAGGAGAAGGAGGATGAGGACTAATCATAATAATAATATGTTGTAGGACGCTCTGATGCAACACGCCAGACGTGAATGTATGAGCGACTTCATACACGCGTTGCTGACGGTGATATCACGTAAAGAGTAGAACTGCTTTGTGCTGTAGGGTAGTGGCGGAGGAATACGTGACGTTCACGTATTGGACGCAATAATTGAGGAGGCGCTGGGACCCCGAACGCGCCCCCCTCCACCGACGTATAACGACAGCCTGGCGACGATGGGACCGTACTGGAGCGTATCGGAGGAGCTGGGGACATGTCGGCAACTCGTCGTGCCGAGCCGGAGTCAGTTGATCGTACGTTACGAACGACTGGCGATGGATCTCATCGCCGAGACTATCGGCGAAATGGTCCTAGAGAAGGCACGAGACCATTGCGGACTATGCGAATCAAATGAAGGCTGCCCCTACGTTCACATGACCGGCTATCGCGCGGGGCGGCCGAATCGCGTCTACATGCAACGTTACGTTAAGCCGGGGTGTATCGTGACGCGGCACTTCAACGAGGTCATGGAAACATTCCTACGACGATCACTTATTCCGTGTTTTACGAGACTAGTCCATATACTAAGCGAGACTACGGTGACGATTTCTTCCGGTGATCAGCAGCCGCAAACGGGCCGTGCAGGAGAATTGTATTTGGTCCAATTCGTATCCAACTGGTTGTTGGGTACGAATTGGCGAGATTACATGAATCGCGTGCAACTGGAGTCGGCCGTGCACACGTACGTGCAACGTCGGAGCGGACTTGAATGAACGAACACTAGTAGAATTTGCTTGCTATCGAAACGAAGGCTTCACACTGTTGTAAAAGTACCGAATAAAACGTTGAAAATGTTCTTTCCGTTTCCGAGTTACCTAGTTAGAAAAATTACCGCTCAGTTAGAAATCCCGCTACACACCACCGCTAGGGTTAGTTAGCACACAGTTAGAAAAAGTACACACCACCGCTAGGGTTAGTTAGAAAAATCCGAGTTACCTAGTTAGAAATCCCGCTACACACCACCGCTAGGGTTAGTTACCACACAGTTAGAAAAAAGTACACACCACCGCTAGGGTTAGTTAGAAAAACCACCACCACACATTCTTCCCGCTAGGGTGTACTTACCACCACCAGTTACCACACAGTTAGAAAAAGCACACACCACCGCTAGGGTTAGTTAGAAAAACCACCACCACACATTCTCCCCGCTAGGGTGTACTTACCACCACCACCACCACCGTCACCGTCGTCGTTATAAATAGCGACGCTCGAAAAATATTCATTAGAGAGAATGCCACCACCACCACCACCATCGTCATGGCAATGTCCGAAATGTCGGCGCTATTTCGCGACGCAGTCGATGTTAGAACGACACGAAGCGCTAGAGTGCCCAAAAGTGCGAGATTGCCCAAAATGTGGCAAGCTATACACCACGCGTTACGCTATGCTACGACATCTGAGGCTGCAGTGTGGCCGTTCGTTGCCACCCGAATCAGTGGAGGCCGCCGCCGCTAGCGCGCCACCGCCGTCGCCCGACGATCTACAGCGTGTCGTAGACGAGCACCGGCGTAGCATAGAGACGTCGGTGGCGCGCGGCGTCGTACAGTCGCGTTACAACTATCGTATGACCGCCTGTACGAGTACGCGCGTACTCGAACCGCGTCTGAGGGAAATGTTTCGCGCGCAAAAGAACGCGTTTAAAATTAACGTTAGTTATGGTTTTGTATTACGCCACAAGGTGTCGGGTCGGTACCGATATTTTCATTCTTCGTGTAACTGTTGCGGACGCCTCCTCGAAACACCCGCCCTAGTTACCGATAGCCGTTCATTCGAACGATTCCTCGACGCCGTGCGCACTACCGACGTACTGCAGTACGCCATCGCGCAGCGTCCCGACTCGGGATGGATCGTCGAGCTCGTAACTAACGCCACCTACTTCGTGAACGTCATCATCAATCATCCTATCGGCTGCGTTGGCGTGACGACGCTTCCCGCCTACGTGCGCCTCAACAGGTCCATCGTGTCGTTGACGAACGATGTTCGAGGCGTACCCTACGACGATCATCTGTGTCTCTTCCGATGCATCGCCCTTCACCTGCAAGGTCACCGACGAGGTCAAAGTATCCGTCATACGAACCGTTTAACGAAAGACGCTAAACGTCTGTACGCGCGGTATCGTCGCGACACGGCGACGACCTCGAACGGTGGCGGCGTGCGCCTGAACGAACTGGATCGCGTGGAGACGGTTTTCGGCATCAACGTCGTCGTCTATCGTCGACTGACGAACGACGTCGCCGAACTAGTCCGTCGATCGCTCGAAGCGCACCCCACGACGCTGAACGTCAACCTGTACGAGTCGCACTTCTCGTACATAAGCGATCGGCGCGCGTACACGAAAACGTACAAGTGCGGGAAATGCGGCAGCGTCCTCTGGCGGAGCGCGCACGATTTACGGCGTCACGAAGCGACGTGCGAAGGCGGCGTTCGTCACGTGTTCCCCGGCGGCGTCTACCGACCGACGGCGTCCGTATTCGAGCGGCTCGACGACGAAGGCATCGACGTCGGCGACGACGACCTGCGCTACTACCCGTACCGCGCGACGTTCGATTTCGAGTGCTATTTCGCCGATAACGATCTGCCGACGAATAGCGACAAATGCCGCTGGATCGCGCGACACGAACTGCTCAGCGTGAGCGTCGCGTCGAACGTGCCCGGTCACGAAGCGGCGCGCTGTTACGTCACGACCGGCGATTCGTCGGAACTCGCGCGTCGCCTCATCGACGACCTGGAAGCGGTGAGCGCGGCGGCGTGCGCGATTCTACGTCCCCGCTACGACGCGACCTTCGAGGCGCTCGACGCGCTCGACGCCGACTGGCGGCGACGATGCAACGACGACGACGACGACGCCGACGCGTCACCGTACGCCACTCTCGCCGACCGGCTGTGGACGTACCTTCGACAAATGCCCGTATTGGGATTCAATTCGGGTAAGTACGACTTGAACGTCGTCAAAAAGTACTTGACCCCCCTGCTCATAACCGACGACGCGCAGCACACGTCGTCGGCGTTTACCATTAAACGTCAGAACAATTACATGTGCCTGTCGACGACGACGTTGAAGTTCCTGGACATAACGAATTATATCGCGCCCGGCGTTAGCTACGATCGCTTTCTGAAAGCGTACGGTTGCTCGGCAACGAAGGGCTACTTCCCGTACGAGCACATCGACGCGTTGTCGCGTCTGGACGAAACCGCCCTGCCGTCGCGCGAAGCTTTCTACAGCCAGCTGAAACGCGAGGGAATCTCCGCGGAGGCGTACGAGATTTGCGCGACGGCGTGGCGCGACGAGGGCATGACGTCGATGCGCGATTTTCTTGTGTGGTATAACAATCGTGACGTGGCGCCGTTTCTCGAGGCCGTCGATCGCCAGTTCGCCTTCTATCGGCGCCGACGTATCGACATGTTCAAGGACGCCATCAGCGTACCGGGGTTGACGTTGTTGTACCTGTTCAACGACCTGCCGAAGTCGATCCATTTCTCGCTCTTCAACGAGCCGAACAAAGATCTGCACCGTCTGCTGCAGGCGCAGATCGTCGGCGGCCCGTCGATCATCTTCGCGCGCCACCACGAGGCCGACGTGACGTCGATTCGTGGCGACGGCGGCGCGCCGTGCCGATCGATAGTAGGCTTCGACGCAAACGGCCTCTATCTATGGGCGATAATGCAGGAGATGCCGACCGGCTGGTACACGCGCCGACGCGCTGAGAACGCCTTTCGAGTGGAACGCGTGCACCGCTACGGTCGTATGGCCGTGGAGTGGTTGACGCGCGTGGAGGCGGAAACCGGCGCGCGTATACGTCACCAGTTGAACGGACGCGAGAAGCGCATCGGAAAGTACCGAGTCGACGGCTGGTGCGCCGCCACGCGAACGGCGTACCAATTTCACGGCTGCTATTTTCACGGTTGCCCGACGTGTCAGGCGCACGTGACGACGAACGCCGTCAACGGTCAACCGATGACGACGCTGTACGCCGCGACGATCGCCGTGACCGCCTACCTGCGCCGTTTCGTCGACGAAGTCGTCGAAATGTGGGAGTGCCAGTGGCACGCCGTGCGACCGCCGGCGGTGCCGACGCCGCCCGACGCGTCACGATGGCAACCGACCGCCGCCATTACGCTCTCGACGATACTGGAGGCGGTGCGCGACGGCTCTCTGTTCGGTCTCGTGCAGTGCGATATCGCCGTACCGGAAGCGCTGCGCGACAAGTTCGCCGAGATGCAGCCGGTATTCAAGAACGTCGATATCGCGCGCGACGATCTCAGCCCGTTCATGCGCGACTACGCCGAATCGCACGATCTCCTCACGCGACCTCAACGCGCGCTCGTCGGTAGCTACTTCGGCGCGGCGATCTTGCTCGCGACGCCGCTCCTACGCTGGTATCTGGCGCACGGGCTCGTCGTCGAGCGCGTCTACCAGATCGTCGAGTACGCGCCGATAGCGTGCTTTCGCCGCTTCGGCGACGCGGTTTCGACGGCGCGCCGCGAGGGCGATATCGATCCTGACAAATCGATCATCGCCGATACCCTTAAACTTCTCGGGAACAGTTCCTACGGGAAAACGATTACGCGCGTCGATCGGCACCGGGAAATCAAGTACGCGACGCCGGTCGGCGCGTCGATGCTCGTCAACAATCGGCGCTTCCGGCAGCTGGACGTCGTCGTCGACGACGCGCTGTACGAGGTGGCGCTGAATAAGCGTAAAATCGTCTACGGCCTGCCGATACATATCGGCTATTTCGTATTGCAGTACGCAAAATTGAGAATGCTGGAATTTTATTACGATTTCGTCGACGCCTACATTCCCCGTCCGCTCTTCCAGTACTGCGCTATGGACACCGACTCGGCGTACATAGCCCTAGCCGGACGTGACGTCGACGCGCTCGTACCGGAAGAACGTCGCGAACACTACTTCCGGAATCGCTCGCTCTGGTTTCCGGCCGAATGCTGCGACGCGCACGTGGACGCCTACGTACGACGGCGCGTCGCCGGTCTAGCGTGGGACGGCGAGGCGGCCTGCTGCGCGCGCCGACGCCTGTTCGATCGTCGAACGCCGGGACTCTTCAAAGAAGAGTGGCGCGGCGACGGGATCGTGGCGCTGTGCAGCAAAACCTACTACTGCTTCGGCGGCGTCGCCGGTCCGAAGTACAGCACGAAGGGGCTCAGCAAGCGACAGAACGCCGACATCGACGAGCACACCTTCCTCGCCGTACTGCGCGACCGTCGCAACGGCGTCGGCTGGAACCGCGGTTTCCAAGTGAAAGACTCGTCCGTGCTGACGTACGTTCAAGAGCGCGCGGCGTTGAGCTACTTCTACGCTAAACGCCGCGTGCTCGACGACGGCGTCACTACGGCGCCGATACTCGTCTAACTCGTAAACTCGTCTAACTCGTAAACTCGTCTAACTCGTAAACTCGTCTAACTCGTAAACTCGTCTAACTCGTCTACTACTAACCTAACCCCCACCACCCCCCCTAGGGGTAGTTTCTGTATGTATGTATGTATGTGTGGGTAATAATAAACACCAACAATTGTGCGTACATGATTCGTTCATTTTTATTTCTACTACTACAAGCGGTGAGGTTTTAATAAATCGTGTACGAGACAGTCATTGTTCACCCTATCGGTGCCGAATAGGTTCTGAAACGTCGTCAACGGCATCCCGCGACATCGGAGGAGAAGGTAGGCGACGCAATATTGTCAGCACACGTTAGAGATGACGCTCTGCAGGCGCTTGTCGTTGTACGTCCACGCGTCGCCGCAGTGGCGGTGCAGGAAGGCGCGGAAGTCGGCGTGGAGCGGCGGCAGACCGTACGAATCGAAGTACTCGCCTCGTCGGTCGGCGCCGACGTAGACGGCCACCCAGTGCTGTCCCGGTTCGCCGCCGTCGTCGGTGTTGCACACGAAGGCCGTCGGGTAGGTGGTGCCGGCGGCGGCGGTAAGTAGCGCGTCTTTAGGCACGACGCCGACGACGATACGTTTAGCGTACGTATCGAGTTCCAGACGACGCATCAGTTGAAACGTATCCATAGTTACCAGTCGTAAATGACGTTCCGGTTCCGGCCGATTTCCATCACCGTCTCGAATTCCGCGTACACGACGACGTTCACCGGACGCGCTAGCGGCGTCTCGAAATGCATATCGACGCCCACGCACCCCTGACGCACGACGTTGAAATGGTCGCCGTCGCAACAGTCGGGGGTCAGGTCGAAACCGAAGATGCTGTAGCCGGCGCCGAAGTCCGTGCGCGATACGTCGTTCCCCGCGTCCTCGAACGCCTTTCCGGTCGCCTCGAAGAGATTCATGTAGCTGCGCACGTACCGGTTGTGCGGGAAGTCCGGCTGCAGCGGCTTGCTCGGCACCTGACGTCCGTCGACGATGCCCGACAGGAAGTTTATGTCGTTGTGACGCGCGTCGAACGGATTTCTAGTGTAGTCGCCGTTGTAGGCGACGTTGTCGATCATCATCAGGAAGAGGCGTTTCGGAATCGCGCCCATGTACAGGTTCTCGTGCACGTTCGATGGCGCGCCCGCCGTTATCGAGAACGATTTGCAGTCGACGCGACGCATCGGAAACTTAGCCGTTCCCAACGCCCACGCTTTGATATGTCCCATCTGGACGGCCGGGTTCAACTTCACTTTTCGCACGTGCAGTCGCATCTCCTGCAGCACGACGCGCCACCCCGGTACGGCTGCCGCGCCCATCAGCGAGAAGGCGTCCTTCGAGCGCACTATGCGCACTTTCGTGTCGACGCCGTTCGGTAGGTGTTTGTTTAGCATAAACGCGTCGACGTGCAGCCGTCCCATCATCTCCACCTCGTGGCTATCGGCCGTCGCGACGCGTCGCGACTCGAAACCGACGTTGGCGTTGCCGAGCGTGTCCATCCGTCCGGCGGTGTCTTTGTACCACAACGACGCCGTGAGATGCGAACGTTTCGCGTCGCTACCGTAACTTAGCAACGTCTCGAGGTAGGCCCGGTACGCGTACGTATTGGTCGACGGCGTCACGGGGGTGTTGTTCAGCGACACGTCGATTTGACTGATCATCGAATGCAGGAAATTGTTGACCGGCGCCACCGCGGCCGCGGCCGCCAGATCGGTACCGTCCCCCCGCGTCACTTTGAAGCGCACGTACAGTTGAACGCTCGCCAGGTCCGTATAGTCTTCGCCCGAACCCGGCACGAGGAACTCGATAGGGCCGCCGGCGTCGAGAGTCGTCAGCGGCTGGTAGACGGTCCAATGACTACTCTCGATGCTCGTCTGCGTCACCGGTCCGCTGAACAGGTCCAGTTCGCCCTTCACGCCCTCGCACGTCGAGCCGTTCACGAACGCCATCGTCGTTGTCGTCCGTTCGACGTCTTCCGCCTACTGACGACCGTCGCCGCTAGGCGTGCTCTCTTTATGCCGCCGCCGCCGTCGCGACGGTTTTTTTTTTTTCCTCGAGTTGACTTAATAGCGTATGCAGGATCGAATCTCCTCCGCGCGGCGGCGCCGGCGCCATCACCACCACTACGACGCGCACTCGAAAGTACGGCGAGAACTGACCGTCGTTCTCGAGTGTGCTGCGGTCCATCGTCGTTACTCGTCGAATATGTCCTTTCGACGCGCTCTTTTCCGCCTACTGACGGTCGTCGCCGCTAAGCGCGCTCTCTTTACGCCGACGCGGGGACGGCGCTGCGTCTTTTTTTGCTTCTTCTTTGGCGCCGCCGCCGCCGCCTGCGGATTCAATAGGCCGTCGAGAAGATCGGCGCCGGCCTCCTTCGCGCGCCTTTTTAGCGACTGTTTCAGATTGCCGCCGCCGACGACGTCGCGCGCCACGTGCATGCCGGTGTTGAGCGCCCGTTTTCCCAACGCCATCGCGCCCCTCTTGATAAGCGGCATGGCGCTTCGAAACAGACTCCCGAAGAGATTACCCAGACCGTGACCTCGTTGACCCCGAGCGCCGACGAAGACCGGCAGCTGTCCGCCGACCTGACGAACGTAGTAGTCCACGTACGGGTTCTTCGACGACATGTTAAAACAATTTCGATTTACAACGTCTGAAGTGAAGCGTCGTCACCACCTTCCCCTGCTCGAATGGTATCGGTTGGCCGTGATCGTCTCTTATATCGACTTCGACCTCGTCGAATTGATTCCGCATCAGCTTAACGTATTGCACGCGAACGAACGATTCCGAAATGACGTCACCGTTCTCACCGCGGACGGCGATGTTTCGAAGCAGCGGCGCGAACACGTCACCGACGACGCGCGGTTCCACGAGATCCGTGTACACGTACAGACTCTCGATGCCCGCCGACATGTTCACCGTATCGCGACCTTCGTACTCGAACGTGTACGCGGCGGGCGACGTGCTGATGACGGGTCTCGTCGACGGCGCGGGACCGAACGCGGGCGAACTCATGATCGTGTTGCTATGGAAACCTAGCACGTGTCTCAGACGGCTCGTATGAGGTATGATAAATTCGACACCCGCCGACAGACGTAGCGTAAAGCGGTTAGAGACGGCGCAGTATTCTAGCACGGCCTTGGCCTTCCTGGTGTGTAATTTCTCTAGCGCCTCGTTGATCCTGTTGCACAACGTATAAACGTTGTTGTAGAAACCGTGAGGAATCGTCGTCTGACGATATATCAGCAAGGTCGTGCCTTCTTCGTCTATCTGCGTGTAAACGTTCCGTTCGCCCGCCGCGCAAGTCAGAAAGAAGTAGGCGTCCTTCTTTCTCACGTTGTACCACGTGTGCGGATACTGTACCGACACGGCGCCGCATTCCCACTCCCCCGACAGGTCGAAACGTCGCGGCAACGTCGTGACGTAGTGCGTCAACGTATTTTCGGGGTGACGTTTCATAGACGCGTTGCTCGGCAGCGTCAGGTAAAAATCAGACGAGACCGCCATCGCGTTGTCGTCGACCGACACTCATAGACGGACTCGGGAGCAGGTAACCGAGACAGCTGCTCAACAGCGCCGTCCACAGGTTGGAGTCGCCTTGACCTTTCGTCAGATTGTATATACTAACGGCGATGACGAAGTACAGGACGACGACCTGACAGAGGAACACGATTTCGGCCTTAGGGCATTCGTTGCCGCAGATTCGCCATGGAACGGGTTCGGCGGCGGTTGCTGTTGTAGCGTCGATGGAGTCCGCGTTGCGCTCGTCGTCGACGACGGACGATTCGTCGGCGTTCGTTCGACGCTCGCCACTCGAGGTAGTTTCGTCGTCTTCGCGCATCGTCGCGCCACTGCGCCCTGTCGATGCAACAGGGACCTTTATACGGTAAGAACGAAGAGCCGTTGCATAGTCCCGCCTCGTGCAGTCGCCAGCAGCCGGTGTGACGCATCCAACGATTCATAGGTCCACGAGCGACTCGGCGTCGATCCAGCTGTTGAATGAGGCCGGATATCCGCTCCATTTTACGAGCGCCTCCGAACCGCCGCCACGACGTCGACGACGCCGAATAACCGCCTCCACGCGATATAGTTTGTCTTTCGGAACGACTACGCGTTGTAGTTCCTGTTCGTAGAAGGCGCCCTCTATCGGCGTCTCGGCGTCGTCCTTGAGGCGATAAACGGGCGGTTCGGAAGGGTGCACCTCTACGACGGTGAACAGCTCCTCGCTCCAGTTAGCCATGTATCCTTTTTAAAATGACCCCTCGTCTTGCTGATACGTACGCGATCTCCCACGCGTAGTTTCGGTTTTCGTCGTCGTTCGACGCCGTCGCCACCGTACAGTCGTTGCCATACGGCCTCCTGATTCGTCGCGTCGACACTCGCCGGCGTCCTACCGATGCTTCGGTGGTAGGCGTTGTTGTACGATTGCACGAAATCCGGTAACGCCTCTACGTAGCGCAGCGTTTCGTGTTTCGTAAAATAGCGCCACATACGCGTCTTCAAAGTTCGATTAAACCGTTCCACGACGCTCGCTTTGGTCTCCTCGTTATGCGTCACGAAATGATGAACGCCGCGACTCTTTAGCAACGTTTGCAGGGGTCGGTTCAAAAACTCGCTCCCCTTATCGGTCTGCAGCGTGTGCGGCGTCTCGTCGTCGTCGTTCAGCAGGCGCTCGAAGGCCGCGACGAGCGACGCTCCGGACTTATTCTTCAACGGAACGCACCACGCCCGCTTCGAAAACACATCGATCACCGTCAATAGGAATGTTATACCGTCGTTGTGCGTTTTCAGTCTAGTCAAGTTGACCAGATCGGCTTGCCACTGCTGGTTTCGACCGCCCACGATGACGCGTCGTCGTTTGAAATGACGTCTAACCGGTTTGTGTAGGGTATAGGCGTCCTGCGACGCTAGCCACCTCTCGACGGCCGGACGTCGGAGCTTCGACGCTCGGTGCAACGCGTCGACGCCTCCGTAACTCCCCACTCGTTTCGGATCGAAGTACGCGTTATTCAGCTCCTCGTCGTCGTCGACGTTTCGTTGCTGTCGAGGCTTTCGTTTTGGACGACGACGACTCCACCCGGACACCATGACGACGACGACGATGATGATGATACGATTATACAGAACGCGATAAGCGCGATGATGAAACCGACGACGCCGACGATGATGATCGCTCGTCGTGACGTCGTCATGACGACAACGTATCCCACTCCGTGACGTCCCACGAAACGGATCTGCGTTTAGGTTCGTCTCGCATACGACGTCTCCGCTCAGTCGGCGCTGCTGATGAACTAGACGTCGACGGTCTCGACATCCTCTCTTCTAGTAGCCGCTTCCGTCGTTGCTTCACGTACGAACGATAGCGCGGGTTGCCTACGAATTCCATAGGGATATTCATATCCTTCATGCGCAATCCGAACTCCCGCCATCCTACGGGCGCCGTCGTCTTCGATCTCGTTCGCATGAGATCGTTTACTAGATCGACCATATTACTCCCCGCGATCGCTTTACCGTCGTACACGAATTCACCGCGATCGTTCCATCGAGACAACGGATCGGCTTTCATTTTTTCGATCAGCAGTCTCGTCTTCTCTTTCAACGTTTTCGGCATGCTGGCTACGATTTCGCGCTCTATCGTCTCCGACGATGGTGGCGCCGCCGCTGCTGGCGCCACCGGTACCGCGGGTGTCTCGCCGCTGTTCACCACCGACACGCGTACCGGTTGCGCCGCTCGAGCCGTCTCTATCGTATTGTACCGACTCAGCAGTTGATTGTACGACGCTACCTTTTCTCGTTCCGATAAATCCGAACGTTCTAGAATGTCCTTCATGTCGCTGTCAAGACTACTCAGCACACGTGATCGAGGCGTGCTCGACGACTGATCGACGCGTGGCAGGAGGCTTTCCACCAATCGTGGATCGACCAACGCCATCTTCTTCGCGTACTGCATCAATTACCGCCGGCGCCACCGCCGAACACCTGTCTGAGCAGCGGCAAGATAACGGTACTCGCTAACGGCGCTAGCAGGGCCGTCAAAAAACCACCCGCACCCTTTTGCAAGATGACACGCTTCTGCTTACGCGTCACGTGTTTGTCGACGAGTTTACGCAGGTGATCCCGGTATTTCGACAATACGCGTTTCTGTTTCGGCGACAACTTCACGTTCCCTTTCAGAATGTTGTACGCGCAATCGCACAGACTACAAATGAGACCGGTGTCCGCGTGGGCGAGTAGCGCTTTTCGCAGAGCGATGTTCCGCCTATGTCTCTCCAACAGCTGCAGGGCGACGATGTGTCTCTTTATTTGATTCGTCGGTCCCGCCACCTTCGGTCGTCTCTTCGCTCCCTTCACGCGCCCCGTCATAGCGACTAATAAACGTACGCCCCGTCGTCCCTCTCTTCTTATAGTCCGCCGACGCCGCCGCCACCACCACCGCCGCCGCCACCCTTCCGTACGTACACGTACTGAAGGTCATCGTCCGGAAATATGCACGTACGCAAACGCATGTCCTCTTCCGTTTCCTGTTTCAGATCCACTAATAGATACCCGTACGCCGACGACGTCGCGTCTTTGAAAGCCTCTATCATGTAGTTGACCTTTCCCGGGTACATCTGTTTCGCTAGGTGACCTACTTGACCCGCGTCTCGAGGACTCTTGAATAGAACTATGTATTGAGCGTTCAGGCTGATTGTACGGTTTTCTTTCCCTTTCGGAAACATGTTCTGACGTAATTGTACGACCGACGTATTACAATGATGACTTTTTTTAGTAAATAGTACCGTCACCCGGCTATCGGTCTCCTCCATGAGGTCGTCGAGTACTAGAAGCGTTCTCGCTTTACCGTCTAAACGTTTCGGATCCGGCAGGCCGTCTACGAACTCTATTTTCGAAGACATAGACGCGTAGCCGCTCTGCCACTGTCCGTAACACCACAGGATTTTCTCCGGCGGCGGATCGATCATAGTGTCGTAACGTATCAAACGCTCGACGAACGTCGTCTTACCGCATCCCGTAGGACCGGCTACTATACACGTAAAAGGATGCTTCAACGACGGTCCGTTCATTTTTCACGACTGGACGACGAACACTTTTTTACTCCTTTTTATACTCATCGCGCAACTCCATCAACAGTTTACCGAGCGTGTTCTTCCCCCGATCGCCCGCGATTCCGCTACCCCAGAAACCCTCCTTACTCGCTACCCATTCCACCAATTCGTCGTCCCCGGTCGCCAACAGTGCATCCTTCAAATCGCTCGCTCGGTCAAACTTCCTCTTCAACAACATCTTCATACATTTCACCCTAACGTCGGTCCATTTGTTTTTCATTCTCTTTAGTCGAATGTCGTAACTGCGTCGTTTCGCTGCGTAAGAGCTTAGCGAACTTTTGATTATTTCGGCGCATTCCACGTCCTCGTAGAATAGCGCCTTCCTATACTGATAGGCGTGCTCGACGGATCGAAAGCCTCGACCGAACGCCGACAGTCGACGCATATACATATTCGACAAGAACGACCGCGATCCACCAAACCTTATAGGCGACATCGTACCGACTACCGATCACCCGCTACCGCCACCGCTTATATACCACTCATAAAAAGTTGCGACTGACCTTTCGATCCCTAACATTACCGCTAGGTGACCTCCCGAATCTAATAAAAAGTTGCGACTAGGGTTCAAACCCGGAACCTTTCGATCCCTAGGCGAACACTCTCCTAAGAGAGCTATACCGTCGCCAAGGATTATGCAGGGTTTTGCCCCGGTTATATCTCACCGCTAGGTGGCCTCTCGAATCTACAAACGCATTACGTCAGCACTACGAATATTCCATGGTTTTAGCGTGGTTAGCGCGATAAACGCATTATTGCTTACGTCAGCGCGCTCTAGGTACGGCGTTGATCGCTAGGACTAAAATACTCTCCGCACTCACCGCTAGGTGGCATCTCTCTAGTGTACTGTCAATCATTCAATTAGTATCAAATTACATCGCTCATCAATCACGTTTTTTATAAGTAGGTTTCCCAAACTCATTAGTGTCAACCACGAAGCCTTTGATCTTTTTTTATGCATAGGATTAGTCTCGCATTTTTTGCTGACTCAGCGATGTGCAAAACCGTATTTCTCATGAAGCAACCTAACGGTCTATGGAGAACAGTTACGCCTCCAGAACTCTATCGGCGGGAAGGCTTCGGTCTTCCGTCGGCCTCCTCGCCGGCAACCGACAGGCACCAACCCGTCGGTCGCGAGCGAACGCTGCTATATTAATAAATATTCCAGTCACTACTCACGTTTTCACGCGTCAATTTTCAATGCATAAACACCCTACTGAATGTTAGTGTATTTATGCATTTGATAATCCCACGACTAGACGTATTTAAACGCATTGCTTTCGTTTTAATCCGTCCACCAGAACAACGCCGTTAGCCAGCTATGCTGTCATCCGGGGGTCAAAGACCAGTAGGGCAGCAGCCCTTATCGCTGCAGCAGTCGTCGTCGCTCCTCTTGCTGTCAACATCACATACGGGGACATCTCAACGTTTATACAATGGTTTTAATACACAATGGTTAGCGTATTGCTTACGTCAGCACAACTCCTACCCCAGCGTATTGCTTACGTCAGCACTACCCCAGTTATAAGTGGTCCGTTTATTTAATACACAATGGTTAGCGTATTGCTTACGTCAGCACAACTCCTACCCCAGCGTATTGCTTACCCCAGTTATAAGTGGTCCGTTTATTTAATACACAATGGTTAGCGTATTGCTTACGTCAGCACAACTCTACCCCAACGTATTGCTTACCCCAGTTATAGGTGGTCCACTTCACTTTAGCGTGGTTATAAAGTACGAAACTAAACTTATATACTTTAGCATGGTTATAAAGTACGAAACTAAACTTATATACTTTATTATTAAACGCATTATTGCTTACGTCAGCGCGCTCTAGGTACGGCGTTGATCGCTAGGACTAAAATACTCTCCGCACTCACCGCTAGGTGGCATCTCTCTAGTGTACTGTCAATCATTCAATTAGTATCAAATTACATCGCTCATCAATCACGTTTTTTATAAGTAGGTTTCCCAAACTCATTAGTGTCAACCACGAAGCCTTTGATCTTTTTTTATGCATAGGATTAGTCTCGCATTTTTTGCTGACTCAGCGATGTGCAAAACTCATTAGGGGTCATTAAATTCTTTTTTATAAGTAGGCTTTTGAGATCGTACAGCGCGCACTATCTACTTGCGTGTATTCGAGCACGTGTGTTGCGTGTGTGCGTGTCGTTGACCAGGGTTTAAAAAATGGGTGAAATCGGAAGCCCTTTGAGAAGTCCTAAAGGTGGGATACTGCGCTGTATAAGGAGTTACCTTTACCTTTTTATATTTAAATAGTTTTACATTAGTATACCTACATACGAACTCCATGCAGGTAAATTACCCGGACCCCACTGCATGGGAGCTGATAATATCCGTCGTCTTATACGGTTCGATGTGGAGCGCAATGCTGCAGTGGCTAGAGCTTCGGACTCTCGATCGACAGAACCCGGGTTCGAATCGTGTGCTGCTCTGCCGAACCTTGGGTAAGTTCGTTCACTCTACATTGCTTAAGTTCACTCAACTATATGAAAGGGTACCTTATGATAGACATTGGTAGATATTTGTGTACGTAGAGTATTCGCGCATTAATTGCAGCGTGACTGGATGCTTCTAAAGACGTCGATATGGTGTTCGATTGAACAGGTCAGCCAGGGAGTAAAGTGTAAAGCGCTTTGAGCAGTCTTAAGAGCTGGATTATGTTCTAGATAAGAACTTACCTTTTCTTTACCTTTATCACGAACACGCATTGGAATATATCATGGAAGCTCTTGTTATGTAGTCAATGTGCAGATTATAATAGGGCTCTCACATTGTAAACTGCGTTTTGTAATTATAATCAACGACTACTATTTTGTACACTTCGAAAGCCATCGTATGACAGCATCGTTATACCGTTTTCATTGTCTCAGATAGGTACAGCCTATAGCTTGTGGGCAACATTGTGCCAGTCAGGGGTTCCTGTAAAGAAAATATACCCAGGTGGTATTGTGACGGAACGACGGGCGCATGCGCAAACTTTATCTATGGCGGCTGCGGAGGAAACGAAAATAACTTCGAAAAACAACATTGCGTGCGAGAAGAGATGTGGCACCAACCAGTTGGTAATGGCTACCGTTAGTTTTTGATTTAAACTTATTGATGACAATAAAAATACTAATAATTTGACACATAAAATGCGGCACCATACGTGTAATTTGATAATCCCATAAATCTCAATATCTCATTGTGTTGCATTTTATCAGTTGTTTTAGTGATTGGTGATTGTTTCATGACTGCATAAGTAGTAATATAGGTGGTCCAGCGCGTACGCTGGATTCAAACTGGAGGAAACCCATGTTAAAAGATAGGGATTTTCCTCCAAGGCGCTCCCGGGTTAAAGGATAGGCCATTTTTATCCCGTGTTAAAGGATACGAGCTATTATCGTAAAGGTATCCGACCACTTTTTGAATTGTCTCCATGTTAAAGCATACGAGCTATTATCGTAAAGGTATTCGACCACTTTTTGGATTTTTCCCATGTTAAAGCATAGGCCATTTTTACCCCATGTTAAGAGTTAGGGAATTTTTACCCATGTTAAAAGATAGGGAATTTTCCCATGTTAAAGCATAGGATCTATTATCGTAAAGGTATGCGACGATATTTTGAATTTTAGGCGTGGATCAAGCGACGCTACTGGAGACGTGTCTGGACTTGTTTGTTTTCCACCAAGGCGTTCCCATCTTAAAAGATACGGATTTTCCCTATGTTAAAGCATAGGAGCTAATATCATAAAGGTATGCGACCACTTTTTGAAAAAGGATTTGAATATGTCACAAACGATATTGCTTGACCGCGGCTCCGCAAAGGGACCGAACCCTTATTTGGTTGACGATGACGTGTTTAAAATGTGGTGTTATAATAAGGCGTAATTTATAATAAAAGGATTATAAATTCAGCGGAGGTCGTTTTATCTGAAGTAATGTATAGGAAATGTAGACAACATATAGGACTGTGTTTTTTTCGAACAGAGTGACCATCGTGGAATTTGACCTTTGGTATCATTTCCGTACGGTAGTTTTTCTCCATGTTAAAGCATAGGAGCTATTATCGTACAGGTATACGACGATATTTTGAATTTTTGGCACGGAACAAGCGACGCTACTGGAGACGTGTCTGGACTTGTTTGTTTATTGCGAGCGGGAACCGCACTGTGATTGCGCAATGCCATCGTTCGTGGCTATAAATAAATTCTTACGCGGAGACGTGTCTGAACTTGTTTGTTTTAGTTTTGAGCTTTCGTGCTTGAATATAATCCCATCATTTGATGTTATGGTCAGTGACGTTTTAGCGAGTGAAAAATTTCCCTGTTAACCAATATAAACTGGTATGAACTCGTAATGAATGCTTTGAACATCTCGATAGTCGGCCCGTGATAAAACATACGAGATACCAGTATTTGTCATACGAGATTTGTATTTACCAGCCGTATCACAGTTGATAGTCTGTTTGTAAACTGTTTTGAAGGGGTATTCCCTGTTCAAGTCTCATCTATTTTCCTCGTTGTTATTATTAATGAAGTAAACACATTCGACACGCTATGCGCGATGCGCTATCGGTGAGCCACGTTGTCAACTCAGTGCCAGTGACCTTGACACCAAAGTTGTCAAACCTCTTTTTCGAATCAGGCGCTTAACAAAGTGAAGCATTATGATAGAACAGTACAGGTTTATTAGCTATCATTTTTAAGAACTATATCGAACACTGGCTATAAACAAACCGGTATAATCCTTTGACCTATAACATTAACTAACATACGACATTTGTACTTACCAGACTTTGTATTAACATCGATATAGTTAATAGTTAATACTCTTTTGTGAGAATGTGGTTGGCACTGAAAAGAAGTGATATTTCTTGTCCAAGTTTCATCCGTGTTTCATCTGTACCTAGAGATCGACAGTATTGTTTCAACCTTTTAGTATGCTAGCATTCTTAACTTATACGTATGTACGTATGTATATGTGCGAGACACGTTGTCAACTCAGTGACAGTGACCTTGACACTAAAATTATCAAACCTCTTTTTAGAAGCGTTATGATAGAACAGTACAGTGACATAATAGTCTCCCAGATAAGATGTACCAGTATTTATATAGTTTACCGTATTAATGGTCAAGTATATAAATGTATATTTGAACGGCCATACTGTAGTGTTTAAAGTCATGCATCTTCGGTAAAACCTTTCAAACTTCCTTCTGTCGTAAAACACCTAACTCGGTATTGATATAGGTAGTGAATAAATTCGTGTATCTTATAAAACCCGTACTCGAGACGTGTCTGGACTTGTTTGTTTGTCGCGAGCGCGAGCGGGCGCACCCTGTATGACGTCATCAGTTATGTTTGTATGTAGTTCATTATAGAAACATTACACAGTTATGTATGCGTATATTTCAATACAGATGATAGGTAGTTATGTATATGCGTATTTCAGTAGAGACGTTAGCCAGTTATATATTTGTGTAGTTCAGTACAGATATGTTAACCACTTATGTCTGTGTGCAGTTACGTATGTGTGTAGTTAAGTAGAGATAACAGCCAGTTATGTCTGTGTATTGTTCAGTAGAGACGTTAGCCAGTTATGTATCTGTATAGTTCAGTACAGATATGTTAATCACTTGTGTCTGTGTGCAGTTACGTATGTGTGTAGTTCAGTACAGAGATGTTAGCCTGTTATGTCGGTGTGTAGTTCAGTAAAAACGTTAGCCGGTTATGTATGTGTGTAGTACAGTACAGAGACGTTAGCCAGTTATGACTGTGTATTGTTCAATAGAGATGACAGCCAGTTATGTCTGTGTATTGTTCAGTAGAGACGTTAGCCAGTTATGTATATGTGTATTTCAGTAGAGACGTTAGCCAATTATGTATCTGTGTAGTTCAGTACAGAGATGTTAGCATGTTATGTCGCTGTGTAGTTCAGTAAAAATGTTACTCGGTTATGTATGTGTGTAGTTCAGCACAGAGATGTTAGCCTGTTATGTCGGTGTGTAGTTCAATACAGAGACGTTAGCCAGTTATGTATATGTGTAGTTCAGTAGATATGATAGCCATTTATATATGTGTGTAGTTCAGTACAGAGATGTTAATGAACTCAGACCAACTAGTCGGACAAATGAAACACTACACTTTGACTAACACGCTACAAGAATCGAACTATAGACACGAGTTGTACAAACGAAATACTAAACTTAGCCGCACACGTGACACGAATTGAACTCAGACCAACTAGTCGGACAAACGAAACACTATAGTTTGACCAACACGCTGCACGAATCGAACTATAGACACGAGTTGTACAAACGAAACACTAAACTTAGCCGAACACGTGACACGAATTGAAGTTAGACCAAATTTGTCGGACAAACGAAACACTTTCACTGACAAACGTCCAAACAAACGTACCAACACACTTTTAAACTGACAAACATTAACCTTCAACTCATAACCACACCTACAAACATATCAAAAGGGAGCAAATAGACAGGCTATCGCGTGAGATTTTATCAATTTAACGGAATTTTTGAAATCAGACCAACTACTCGGACAAACGAAACATTACACTTTGACCAACACGCTGAACGAATCGAACTATAGACACGAGTTGTGCAAACGAAACACTACACTTAACGGATTACTGCGTCAAATTCCGCCAAAAGGGGCCAAATAGACGGTTTATCGCGTAAGATTCCACCAAAAAGATGGAATTCCACCAGAATAGACGGGTTATCGCGTGAGATTCCTCCAAAAAGATGGAATTCCACCAGAATAGACGGGTTATCGCGTAAGATTCTACCAAAAAGATGGAATTCCACCAGAATAGACGGGTTATCGCGTAAGATTCCACCAAAAAGATGGAATTCCACCAGAATAGACGGGTTATCGCGTGAGATTCCACCAAAAAGATGGAATTCCACCAGAATAGACGGGTTATCGCGTAAGATTCTACCAAAAAGATGGAATTCCACCAAAATAGACGGGTTATCGCGTAAGATTCCACCAAAAAGATGGAATTCCACCAGAATAGACGGGTTATCGCGTGAGATTCCACCAAAAAGATGGAATTCCACCAGAATAGACCGGTTATCGCGTGAGACTCCACCAAAAAGATGGAATTCCACCAGAATAGACGGGTTATCGCGTAAGATTCCACCAAAAAGATGGAATTCCACCAGAATAGACGGGTTATCGCGTAAGATTCCACCAAAAAGATGGAATTCCACCAGAATAGACGGGTTATCGTGTAAAATTCCACCAAAAAGATGGAAATCCACCAGAATACACGGGTTATCGCGTAAGATTGCACCAAAAAGATGAAATTCCACCAGAATAGACGGGTTATCGCGTAAGATTCCACCAAAAAGATGGAATTCCACCAGAATAGACGGGTTATCGCGTAAGATTCCACCAAAAAGATGGAATTCCACCAGAATAGACGGGTTATCGCGTAAGATTCCACCAAAAAGATGGAATTCCACCAGAATAGACGGGTTATCGCGTAAGATTCCACCAAAAAGATGGAATTCCACCAGAATAGACGGGTTATCGCGTAAGATTCCACCAAAAAGTTGGAATTCCACCAGAATAGACGGGTTATCGCGTGAGATCCCTCAAAAGGGAGCAAATATTGTAGCAGTAGTAGTAGTAGTAGTCGCTGTAGTAGTAGTAGTAGTAGCAGGGTAGTAGTCGTAGTACTAGTAGCAGTAGCAGAGTAGTAGTCGTAGTACTAGTAGTAGTAGTAGTACTAGTCGTAGTACTAGTAGTAGTAGTTGCAGTAGTAGTAGTAGTAGTAGCAGAGTAGTACTGGAAGTAGTAGTAGTCGTAGTAGTAGTAGTAGTAGCAGCAGAGTAGTAGTCGTAGTACTAGTAGTAGTAGTACTAGTAGTTGTCGCAGTAGTAGTAGTAGTAGTAGTAGTAGCAGAGTAGTAGTCGTAGTAGTAGTAGTAGTCGTAGTAGTACTAGTAGCAGAGTAGTATTCGCAGTAGTAGTAGTAGTAATAGTAGCAGAGTAGTTGCAGAGTAGTAGCAGTAGTAGTAGTACTAGTAATAGTCGCAGCAGTAGTAGTAGTAGTAGTAGTAGTAGTAGTAGTAGCAGAGTAGTAGTCGTAGTAGTAGCAGTAGCAGAGTAGTAGTCATAGTACTAGTAGTATTAGTCGTAGTAGTAGTAGTAGTAGTATTAGTAGTCGTAGTAGTCGTAGTAGTAGTAGTAGTAGTAGTAGTAGTAGTCGTAGTAGTAGTAGTAGTAGCAGAGTTGTAGTCGTAGTACTAGTAGTACTCGTAGCAGTAGTAGTAGCAGAGTAGTAGTAGTAATACTAGTAGTAGTAGTCGTAGTAGTAGTAGCAGAGTAGTAGTCGTAGTACTAGTAGTAGTAGTACTAGTAGTAGTAGTAGCAGAGTAGTAGTCGTACTACTAGTAGTACAAGCAGCAGATTAGTAGTTGTAGTAGTAGTAGTAGTAGTAGTAGTCGTAGTAGTAGCAGAGTAGTAGTCGTAGTACTAGCAGCATAGTAGTAGTAGTCGTAGTAGTAATAGTAGTAGTAGTTGTAATAGTAGTAGTAGTAGTACTAGCAGCAGAGTAATAGTAGTAGTACTAGTAGTAGTAGTAGTAGTAGTAGTAGTAGTAGTATTAGTAGCAGCATAGTAGTAGTAGTCGTAGTAGTAATAGTAGTAGTTGTAGTAGTAGTAGTAGTAGTAGTAGTACTAGCAGCAGAGTAGTAATAGTAGTAGTAGTAGTAGTAATAGTAGTAGTAGTAGTAGTAGTAGTAGTAGGAGTAGTAGCAGTAGTAGTAGTAGTAATAGACACACAACATACACAACATACACAACATACACACAACACACGCACACACGCCAAACACTTATACCAAAGAGTGACAAGAACCAAACTTGTCGGACAAACGAAACACCAAACACTTAGATCAACGAGCGACAAGAACCAAACATCACATACCTTCAAGTCAAGAGACGATCATCTGTTCGGATTCACATCCAACGAGACGATCATAGCAGTTTTCAAATTCGCTTGCTATGGCAGCTTCTAATAGGAACGCTACGTCAGAATATCAACACGCTGCACGAATCGAACTATAGACACGAGTTGTACAAACGAAACACTAAACTTAGCCGAACACATGACACGAAGAGAAAGAAAGTTGGGGTTAACCTCGCGAAAATTTAAACAACCACAAAGGTGGTTGAATAAATTTTCGCGAGGTTAACCCCAACTTTTTTTCTCTATCTAACCCTAATTATATATTTTTACCCGCTAGATGGTACCATCGTGTAGGGTAGTACTTTAGTTATCTACTAGGGAGCGCTACGCCGGATGTGATGTCATACTGGAAGTCACTTGACTGTCATGGCGGCCTCTAGTAGGGACGCTACGCCGGAAGAAACGTCGTACCGGAAGTTATTTGAATGTCATGGCGACCTGTCACGGCGGCCTCTACGGTTTCACCATTTCCAGAAGTGTGTCGACGAATAGAGAACTGTCATGGCCGGTAGATGGCGTTATTCTGACTAGCTATATTGCTATCCGTTGGGGCCCTCAGATGTCGCCTGTCTCATGCACGTGCACAGTTTTTGTGTTAAGGGAAGTCACGTGATGTACGTTCGGTCTGATTGGTTATGTAAATGAGATGACGCCAAATACTAGTGTATATAGTTTAGTGTTTCGTTTGAACAACTCGTGTCTATAGTTCGATTCGTGTAGTGTGTTGGTCAAAGTGTAGTGTTTCGTTTGTCCGACTAGTTGATCTGAGTTCAATTCGTGTCACGTGTTCGGCTAAGTTTAGTGTTTCGTTTGTACAACTCGTGTCTATAGTTCGATTCGTGCAGCGTGTTGATATTCTGACGTAGCGTTCCTATTAGAAGCTGCCATAGCAAGCGAATTTGAAAACTGCTATGATCGTCTCGTTGGATGTGAATCCGAACAGATGATCGTCTCTTGACATCAAGGTATGTGATGTTTGGTTCTTGTCGCACGTTGATCTAAGTGTTTGGTGTTTCGTTTGTCCGACAAGTCTGGTTCTTGTCACTCTTTGGTATAAGTGTTTGGTGTGTGTGCGTGTGTTGTGTGTGTGTGTTGTGAGTGTTGTGTATGTTGTGTATGTTGTGTGTCTATTACTACTACTACTACTTCTCCTACTACTACTACTACTACTACTACTACTACTACTACTACTATTACTCTGCTGCTAGTACTACTACTACTACTACAACTACTACTACTACTACTATTACTACTACGAATACTACTACTACTCTGCTGCTAGTACTACTACTACTACTAGAACTACGACTACTACTCTGCTAATACTACGACGACTACTACTACTACTACTACTACTACTACTACAACTACTACTCTGCTGCTAGTACTAATAGTACTACGACTACTACTCTGCGACTACTACTACTACTAGTACTACTATTACTAGTACTACTACTACTAGTACTACAACTACTACTCTGCTACTACTACTACGACTACTACTACTAGTACTGCTACTACTACTCTGCTACTACTACTACTACGACTACTACTAGATCTACGACTACTACTACTACTCCGACTACTACTACTACTACTACGACTACTACTACGACTACTACTCTGCTACTACTACTACTACTAGTAATAGTACTACGAAACTACTCTGCTACTACTACTACTACTACTACTACTACGAAACTACTCTGCTACTACTACTACTACATCTAGTAGTACTACTACTACTACTACTACTTTGCTACTACTCTGCTGCTACTACTACTACTACTACTGCGACTACTACTCTGCTATTACTACTACTACTACTACTACTACTACGACTACTACTACAACGACTACTACTCTGCTACTACTACTGCTACTACTACTACTACTACTACTACTACTACTACTACTATTGCGACTACTACTAGTACTACTACTACTATTAGAACGACTACTATTCTGCTACTACTACGACTACTACTACTACGACTACTACTCTGCTACTACTACTACTACTACGTCTACTACTACTTGTACTACGACTACTGCTCTGCAACTACTACTACTACTACGACTACAACGACTACTACTAATAATACTACGACTACTACTCTGCTACTACTACTACTACTACTGCTGCGACTACTACTAGTACTACTACTATTACTAGTACTACGACTACTAATCTGCTACTACTTCTAGTTCTACGACTACTGCTCTGCTACTACTACTACTACTACGACTACTACTACTACTACTACTACTACTACTACTACTACGATATTTGCTCCCTTTTGAAGGATTTCACGCGATAACCCGTCTATTCTGGTGGAATTCCATCTTTTTGGTGGAATCTTACGCGATAACCCTTCTATTCTGGTGGAATTCCATCTTTTTGGTGGAATCTTACGCGATAACCCGTCTATTCTGGTGGAATTCCATCTTTTTGGTGGAATCTTACGCGATAACCCGTCTATTCTGGTGGAATTACATCTTTTTGGTGGAATCGTACGCGATAACCCGTCTATTCTGGTGGAATTCCATCTTTGTGGTGGAATCTCACGCGATAACCCGTCTATTCTGGTGGAATTCCATCTTTTTGGTGGATTCTTACGCGATAAACCGTCTATTTGGCCTCTTTTGGCGGAATTTGACGCAGGTCAAAGGTCAAAGTGTAATGTTTCGTTTGTCCGACTAGTTGGTCTGAGTTCAATTCGTGCCACGTTTTCGGCTAAGTTTAGTGTTTCGTTTGTACAACTCGTGTCTGTAGTTCGATTCGTTCAGTGTGTTGGTCAAAGTGTAGTGTTTCGTTTGTCCGACTAGTTGGTCTGAGTTCAAAAATTCCGTTAAATTAATAAAATCTCACGCGATAACCTGTCTATTTGCTCCCTTTTTACATGTTTGTAGGTGTGGTTATGAGTTGAAGGTGAATATTTTTCAGTTTAAAAGTGTGTTGGTACGTTTGTTTGGATGTTAATACAAAGTCTGGTAAGTACAAATGTCGTATGTTAACAAATGTTATAGGTCAAAGGATTGTACCGGTTTGTTTACAGCCAGTGTTCGATATAGTTCTTTAAAATGATAGCTAATAAACCTGTACTGTTCTATCATAACGCTTCACTTTGTTAAGCGCCTGATTCGAAAAAGAGGTTTGACAACTTTGGTGTCAAGGTCACTGGCACTGAGTTGACAACGTGGCTCACCGATAGCGCATCGCGCATAGCGTGTCGAATGTGTTTACTTCATTAATAATAACAACGAGGAAAATAGATGAGACTTGAACAGGGAATACCCCTTCAAAACAGTTTACAAACAGACTATCAACTGTGATACGGCTGGTAAATACAAATCTCGTATGACAAATACTGGTATCTCGTATGTTTTATCACGGGCCGACTATCGAGATGTTCTTCCAACACACAGTCACAAAGCATTCATTACGAGTTCATACCAGTTTATATTGGTTAACAGGGAAATTTGTCACTCGCTAAAACGTCACTGACCATAACATCAAATGATGGGATTATATTCAAGCACGAAAGCTCAAAACAAAAACAAACAAGTTCAGACACGTCTCCGCGTAAGAGTTTATTTATAGCCACGAACGATGGCATTGCGCAATCACAGTGCGGTTCCCGCTCGCAATAAACAAACAAGTCCAGACACGTCTCCAGTAGCGTCGCTTGTTCCGTGCCAAAAATTCAAAATATCGTCGTATACCTGTACGATAATAGCGCCTATGCTTTAACATGGAGAAAAACTACCGTACGGAAATGATACCAAAGATCAAATTCCACGATGGTCACTCTGTTCGAAAAAAACGAGGGTATAGGTTCTGATATAACACAGTCCTATATGTAGTCTACATTTCGTATACATTATTTCAGATAAAACGACCTCCGCTGAATTTATAATCCTTTTATTATAAATTACGCCTTATTATAGCACCACATTTTAAACACGTCATCGTCAACCAAATAAGGGCTCGGTCCCTTGGCGAAGCCTCGGCCTACGGGTCAAGCAATCTCGTGTGTGACATATTCAAATCCTTTTTCAAAAAGTGGTCGTATACCTTTACGATAATAGCTCCTTTGCTTTAACATGGGTAAAAATTCCCTATCTCTTAACATGGGATAAAAATGGCATATGCTTTAACATGGGAAAAATTCAAAAAGTGGTCGAATACCTTTACGATAATAGCTCCTATGCTTTAACATGGAGAAAATTCAAAACGTGGTCGGATGCCTTTACGATAATAGCTCGTACTCTTTAACATGGGATAAAAATGGCCTATCCTTTAACCCGGGAGCGCCTTGGAGGAAAATCCCTATCTTTTAACATGGGGTTAAAATGGCCTATCCTTTAACCCGGGAGCGGCTTGGAGGAAAATCCCTATCTTTTAACATGGGTTTCCTCCAGTTTGAATCCAGCGTACGCGCTGGACCACCTATATTACTACTTGCATATATTGTTTTGAATGTGACAAGATACTGTTAAACACAACACAAACGTGCCATTCTAATTAAAGCATACCCTGTTACTTGATTGTAAGTAGGCCGAACACTGAATATACCACCTTTAGAGTTCAGCAACATAAACACCAGCATAATGATAGCACTCAACGCGATATTTTTCTATTTACTTCTCACTGATACGTTGTAGTGTACCACGAATGCCTTATTCTCGATGACATGTTTTAATGTCTGTCAAACGTGATTTCTCCCATTTCCCGTTGTTCACACGTGTGTTTCTATGTGTCTTTTGAGATTATCCCGCCGTCGTAATGCTACTTGTTTCTAATTCTACCACTCTGTTCTATTTGCCATCCTTTCCTTGTCAATCTGTGTTTGCTATGAACGTGTCTTGCCCAGTGCAGACTGCGTTAACTCTATCGTTAGTCCACTGCAAGTTGCAACGCTGTGATTATGTGACTGCATTGTTATCTGCAATAAAACTACTTATGTTTTGCTAACAATAATCACTGCGAAGTGGATTTGTGTAAACCGAACGCACATATGTAACTGCTGTTCTTTCGTGTTTTTGTCGATGTGCAGCCAATCAGCGAATTGCCTGCCAGCAACCTACAGTCCATGGCAACTGCAGAGAGAACAGAACCGTGTGGTGCTACAACACGAATACTGCTCGCTGTGAGACGTTCGTTTATGGCGGATGTGGCGGAAACAACAACAAGTTCGTGACGAAGGCGAAGTGTTACCTGTTGTTTATCCTGCGCATGCACTCTCAGTCACCTACGTATTCGCTGTCATGTGACTACGGCTTTGTTAGGAACGCCGCCGGTTGCAACGTATGCCAGTGTCGGAAAAGCCCGTGCGAGGTGCATGTTATACGTTGACCAATACCTGTTGACCTCCTCCAAACGAACAGAAGCCACTGTTTGCGTTATTGTTTAGGAAAACGTGCCAGTTTATTACTTTGACATTACATATATTATATATATTCATTAAACAATTCTTGCGTAAAAAGAACTGGTATTATCACCTGCGAATCATTCGGCGGTGTCTTATGCCCTTCGTTGGCGGATTGGCATCGAAGCGGACTCACGATCTGTCGCCCAAATGTGTTTGTCTCGGTACCTTATTTTGTATATATGTCTTATCTCTCTGTTAGTCGGTCTGCATAAGATTTCCTTGTTACATGTTTCAAGTTGTTTGTATATGTAAACTCATCAACAGGTGACTTAAGCACGTATACACTCTAAACTTTGTTGTGGGGCGCAGTAGCGCGGCAGTAAGAGCTTAAGACTCTCGGCTGAGAGAATGCGGGTTCAAATCCTGTGCGGCGGTGTCGAACCTTGGGCAAGTTCGTTTACTCTACATTGCTTCAGTTCATCAGCTGTATGATTGAGTACCTGGCCATAGACAGTGTTGGATATTTTTTGTACGGATAGTCTTCGCGCATTAATTGCAACGTGGATGAATGCTTCCCAGATAATTCGAGTCGTTTGATTGAACAGGTCTGCCAGGAAGTAAATTGTAAAGCGGTTTGGGCAGTCCTGAGGACTGGATACTGCACTATATAAGAACTTACCTTAACTTTTTATTTTAAACTTATCCATTGCCAATATATCGGCGGTTCACCAAGCATTGCCTTTACAGACCTTCAAATGCAAAAACGGAACAATTTGACAGGAGCTTCATTCGACGTGCTATACGGCACCATGTTGGGCAACGGGGAAGTGCATCGGTAAGTACAACATGACAACCAAGTTCTTGGAGAAACATTAATGTGTATGTAAGGCAGTTTGATAGGATCAGGGACCAAGAAGAATACAACAGTTCATGGTGCATCAGTGTATTTCCAATCCATATCGATGGTGAATGAATTCTGAAGGATCTTCTAAAACGATATCTTAATGATATGCTTATTTAAACATGCCAACTACACATACTACAAACAAGCGCGCATGCAAACACATGCGCGCGCAAACATACACATGCACGTGCGCGTGCACACACACACACACACACACACACACACACACACACACACACACACTTGAAGAATCACCACCAACGTACGTGCCTAACAACAACAGTGCGGATTTCAACTTTCTTGATAACTGTGGTAGTTAACGGCCTCTCGAGTTATTAAAATCACCAAATATCACTCGACACATGTCCATTAGTCAGTGTACCGATTTGTGTCGGTGACACATAAAGTAAAAAGGTAAGGTAGGTTCTTTTGTAGCGCCGTATCCAGTCTTCAGAACTGCTCAAAGCGCTTTACACTTTACTCCCTGACAGACCTGTTCAACCGAACACCATCTCGACTTCCTTGGGAAACATCCAGCCACACTGTAATTAATCCATGAAGACTATTCGTACGCAAATAACCGACACAATATGTATAGCCAGGTACTCATTCATACAGCTGAGTTAACTCGAGCAAAGTAGATTGAACGATCTTGCCCAATGTTCGACACCGCCGCACAGGATTCAAACCCGGGTGCTCTCGGTAGAGAGTCCGAAGCTCTAACACTGTTACACTGTGCTACTGCGCTCCACTAATGGCCTGTCTACTTTTAATCGTGTGTTTTAATCCCTCAGTCATTAGCGTATTTCTCATTACGCGTTCTGTTCATTCCTGTTCTTTCCCGCAGCTCGCCCGTTGTTCTGCAGCAAGCCGCCGCCCATTGGTTTGCGGGGCAGTGAATAAGTCGTAGTACTGTTTTCTTATCCCATCCAGAATAAACGGAAACCATGTTTGAATCCCCGCAGTACTATTATCGGAGATGTGTGATGAACTAACATGCCGACATTTCGTGCACAGCAGCTTTGGCTGTTTTGTTATGACCTGGGCGACATTTCTCTTAAAATTCCCCGTTTGTAAGATACATTTTAATAGAGTATTTATTTTTCACATGTTCAGTTAAAATACTACACGCAGTAAGATATAACCGGTAGTATTGTATCAATATATTTTCTTCCCACAGGTGGTCACGATACAATTTCCGCACATTCACCAGAAATAACCGTTTGCACTTGCACTAATAAAGGTAAACAACAATGCCACCTTTGTATACGTGCGTGCGTGTGTGTAATTATTTCTGTTGGAAATGAATCAGCAATTAGCGGACGAGCCGTAATATTATTGGACATATGTTTGCAACGATACAACCATAGACCTACTGGGAAATTATACTTGTGTCAACTTCGCTAAAGTTCTCAAAATAAACTTGATTGATCAGATTTACTACGAACACAAAGACATTGTTCACCCTATAAGTTGCACAAGCGTTTATTTGATGTATTTCAAAATCGAGTATATGAGTGATTCCTTCTATCGAATGAGGTATATTCTCTAAGCTGCGCCATCCTGTTGCTCGGTAACTTTGAGAAGCTGTTGTTGCACCACAGTACCTCGCGTTAGACGGATCAAGCTGTTGTTGCACCACCGTACCTCGCCTTAGACGGATCAAGCTGCAGCACAACAGAAACACCAGTCAAAACAATACGAAATAATATCACCACAAATATTGCAAAATAAATTATGTTAATTTATTTAAACAATAAATCACGTTATGCAGAATGGTTCTCAGACGATAGTTTGATAAAGACTGTTTCTACTAAGGAGGAGATGCTGGGTTCGAATCTGTGCAGTGTTTTTTGCTTTTGCTGTAGACAACTTCGCATTGAGTGAAACAGTTGTAAAGGCTTCAAACACATTTTACACACTAGACTTCGATCATTGCTCTTGCAGAGATTGAATGTCTGCTCTGACATTGGAAGATAACCAAAGATACAGTTTCAACCGGGTCTGGTATGGAATGGATGTTCCGGTTTTTTTTATAAATACCGTCTTGCAGCAACGATTGCTAAAGATACAAATGGAAATTAAAATAAAGATGACATGTACGCATGAGGAGAGACGGCCAGGTGCATATATGTAAACATACATACGATCGTGCACATGTACGTACGCGCGTACGCACGCACGCACATTCACACACATTCGTACACAAGCACGCATGCACGAATACTCACACACACAGACACACACACACACGCACACGCACACGCACACGCACACGCACACACACACACACACACACACACACACACACAAGACGAAAGAAGAACAAGACACATAGACAAACAAGGCGACGTCCTACCTTGGGGTTGTGGCTCCATGCACATGTATGTGAGACAAGGGCCGAGGCAGCATTTCTTTGTTCCCGCGCAGTCGGCATCTATTATACACTTGTGTTGCGAAGGCTTCGTACACGGCACTGGCGAAGGCTTAGGAGTTGCCGGGCACTGTCCTGGTTTACGCACTGGAAACACGTCGGAACCTGTGTTAGAGACGACACCCTCCAACTCTAATAACAATAATAATAATAATAATACAGGTTCTTTTACCGCTCGATCTCTAACTAATAGTTAATCAATGCACTCACAATGTAGACATATTACAAAACAATTAAAATAATATAAAAATTATGTATAAATTAATTAATTTACAAGATAAATAAATATATAAAAACTAAAAAATAGATTAATAAATTAACAACTCTACAGTATGCTAAAAGATGTACGTTGACTTGTGTGGCTACCGATAGTACAGCAGTATTAGCTGGAGCTGTTTTGGTAATATTACAGTGGATAGTATGGCCGATTTCGGAAAAAAGTACATGCTGACATTAACGATTTTAAACCATTATATGTCGTTACAAATAATACCAGGACGTCTATAATCAGCATTAATTAATGTGGTTGAACACGTGTGTTATAACAATTTTTATGATTTTATTTTCATATCCGTTATGTAATATTTTAGTTAAAGGATATTATTATCCTGAAGTTATTGCCACAAGCTAGTTCTACGATATATGCATAGTCACAAGGAGACAATAATGAATTCATAACTTGAGGCTAGCTCAATGATGCAGGATGGTTTTCAGAGAATAACTTACCCCCGACACAGGTTGGTATGGGCGCGCACCCGATGCACATTGGTTGTATCAGAACGCATCTAGTGCCTGGTCTGCAGTATTTGTCCTGCAAAATTATTCAAATCGTTGAAGACAATATACGCAGAAATACATTTTATGACACTTCTTGGATCTAATCAATTCAGGTCTTTACACAATAGATGGGAAAAGGCTAGGCTTATGTGCATGCAGAAGTATGGCATTGTGTTGTTGTTGATCTAATTTATTGACTATTTTCAGTAAAGTCACGTAGCACCGTGTTTACTTTTATATTAAATGAACGCCTTTCTGCTGAAGACAGACAATCACGTGATCTATTGCGTAGCAATACGGTTTTTAAAAATGGATTTGAATTAGTGAAGCTATCTGACATTCCATCGTATATTTTGTTAAAATTGTGGTTCCAAATGGTTTTCTTTATGACAAAAAACATTGAGCAAAATATTGTTTAAGCGAGACGTGCATCCGGGGAAAAGATAGATTTAGCAGAAGTCTTTGCAATGTAACATTTTATTCATATGTAAATACTGTTGGTGGGCGAAACTTGCCGGAACTCACACCATAATTGTGATTGTGGCGCAGACAAACAGTGACGTACTGGATGTGTAAATACTGTTGGTGAGCGACGCTTGCCGGAACTCACACCATAATTGTGATTGTTGCGCAGACAAACAGTGACGTACTGGATGTGTAAATACTGTTGGTGAGCGACGCTTGCAGGAGCTCACGCCATAATTGTGATTGTGGCGCAGACAAACAGTGACGTGCTGGATATGTAAATACTGTTGTGGACGAAGCTTGCTGGAGCTCACGCCATAATTGTGATTGTGTCGCAGACAAACAGTGACGTACTGGATATGTAAATACTGTTGACGGGCGAAGCTTGCCGCAGCTGTCGTCATAATTGTGATTGTGGCGCAGACAAACAGTGACGTACTGTATATGTAAATTGCGTTTCCCAGAAGGTAAGAGTTTGACCAGAATTTCTGCAATAGACTCATACGGTATTTGAAGCAAAATCAGCGTATTATATAGGTTAGCAGGAATGTAGATTCTTACACAGTCGAATGTTTGTTCTGCGGATATCACATTTCACTTAATAAAATTGATTAGTCTTAATCACAGCCAGCGAAACCTGATTGGACCAATGCAAATCAAATATGCCTTCTTCATTAAACATGGTTAGCTGTTTTTCTTTGTGCATTGATGATTCGCACGTCATGTTGTCACATGTCTAGAGTCAATGAAAAACTGAAAGACCAGAATTTTTGTAAAAGACTCGTTTGGTATTTGAAGCAAAATCAGTATAATAATTTATATGGGTTGGCGGGAATGTAGATTCTGACAAAGTCGAGTGTTTGTGCTGCGGATATCATATTTCCCTTAATACAATTCACTGTCCTTTATCCCAGCCGGCGAAACCTGATTCGGCCAATGCAGTTCAAATCTGCCTTCTTCATTAAACATGGTTAGCTGTTTTTCTTGGTGCATTGATGAATTGCACGTCATGTTGTCCTGTGAAAAGAGTCAATGAAAAGCTAAATGGGTAGACGAAACGTCAATATGCCTTTTTCAATGGTCCATGTTTAACTGTTTTTTTTACTCATTAACATAAAATATTAAATTAGGATTTCCTAGTTACGACGACACACGTGTAGGTGCGTTGACGGAGAGAGCATGCTATTTTAACTGTCTAACATGATACAAACAACAATGGCGCATCTAGTGTCAGGGAAAGACGTGTGATCTTTGCTAGTATTTAGTGTTCCATACAGAAATGTAGTAACGCAACTGGTTATGATGGAAAAACGAATTTCTAATGTGGACACGATGGAGTGTTGGTTACATGCTCACCGCGCACAGTTGGCTTCGACATACGCACATCGGACACCCGTTTTCGCCCAATGCAAAGCCAAGTTTGCAGGTACGTTTGCACTCGAAGGGCGGACAGACTGGGTGCCTACACAGGGCCTCGCAAGCCTGTTGGGTCGCGAACCTATTCCCGGTCCTTCCGCATCCTGCGCTGAATTTCTTGCACACGTTCCTGCGCTTGTTGTAGTACCATCGCATCAGCGGCGGGAAGCAAGGACCTCCACGTGCTGGTAGACTGCACACCTTCTTGTCAACTATGGGAACATAGACACACCACGTCTCTACCATAATGCATATATCAAATGACACTTTTGCAACTTTCATGCAGCTGTAATCGTAGGAAATGGTGGCGTATTGACACACGTAATCGAACAACGCCGGATTATACGTGACACTACGCCGCTGCCGAGACCGATTTCAGCGGAATGCATGTTGCAAAGGTACCAGGTGATAATCAGTGGACAGTCTTGATGAAAGAATTTAGCCAAATCCATGTTGAGGACTATGTTCTGTATTGTCGTAGACGGTTGTTATTCAGGATTTTAAAACATTTTTTTGAATGCGCTGACCGCGTTATCACGTAACGAAATGGTCTTGGTTATAATTCTACGTTTGCGATTATGAAATTGGAATTGCACGGCTGTATTGCACAGGGAGGATTACATTCGTGGGTGTAATAAACAGCCCCGCAGGGCAGGAGGAAAAGGCGAAGGGCAGAACAACACCTCGCATAGAAAAGTGAAGAGAGAGAGGGAGAGACAGAGAGATAGAGAGAGAGACAGAGAGAGAGAAAGAGAGAGAGAGAGAGAGAGAGAGAGAGAGAGAGAGAGAGAGAGAGAGAGAGAGAGAGAGAGAGAGAGAGAGAGAGAGAGAAAGAGACAGACAGACAGACAGACAGACAGACAGACAGAGAGAAAGGGACGGAGAGAGAGAGATAGATAGATGACACAAACAGGATGTAATGGAAATAACAGGAAATGAATGCTAAAAATGTTGTGCAATGGAGAAGATTCATTGGTGGCCTATGTTCATTCAGGGAGTGAAAAGGCTTAAGTCAAGTAAGTCAGTGTAATAAACAACGACATTTTCATCTAACTTTCATAAAACAGGTATTACGTGCACCAGCAACTAGGGGACCTTACGAATGTTGGTAAACATTGGAGTACATGCATCTGAATTAGCATGCTATTACGGGAACAAAAGCAAATAGGGTTTCTTCATTCTGTTTTGTTCTTGACTACCAGTCGCATGTTATGCACAACAAAATAACGATAGGATATAATATAATTATGTTAACCATCCAAAGAGGTTGACCGGCAAGATGAAAGGTGTCCTTTGTCGGACAAAATAGAATAAGAGACGGTATGAGGAAGGACTTGATCATCACAGATGTGACCAGAAAACCATTGACCAAAATTATTTCTAACTAGGTACTCCATAGAATCACCACATGTGAAAGGGCTTGGCACCCCATTTTTGAGCTGTTCTACCAAAACCACGAAAGTGACGTGCCCAAAGCAAAACAAACAACACTGGCCGAAACCATGCTTCAGGATGTTTACCTGAAGCAGAACAAACGTTGCACCGTTGATAGATTAGCCGCTTAACACCGAAGGCATGGTGCAAATGATCTCGGTTGCTAGGCCAGACAATGCGACCCAAACTAGAAGGAAGTACTCACCTTTGACACATACGCCGACGGGAGGACACGGTTTCTTCAAACAGTGACTTAAACGAACCTCGCACTTTTCGTAGTCTTTGCATTTGATATCCTGCAACGACGTCCGTAATCGTCAATGGTGGTAAAACACAACTGAATCCTTAGGTCCACCATCCCACACGATTCATGTATTGGTAGATGCGCTAACGTTTTAGAGTGCGTCCATCACAGATGATACCATAATCATAGCCCATGAGTATACATCACCCATACTAATTTTTTTCTGATTCTGATTGATTGCGGCATGTATCATATTATACGGTGCGAAAAATTTCGGAAGAAAATACGTGGAAGGATTGAAGAAATAAGTATTGCTATTACGTCAATGTTATTAATAAACTATCCATATACAGATGTTAAGAAACAGCTGTAGCTAACAGTTAGCAAACATAGACTGGACTACCTTATAGAAGAAGGTTGTACCGTTTTAAGAGATGAGACTGAGGGCATTATTGAAAGGATTTATTCCCCTGAAAAAGCAAGGGCAACGAGGCAATAGAACCAGAAGGCACGAGCGGCATTAGTTAAAGAACAGTGTAGATTAGATGTGAGAAAATCCTCATTCTCTCAGAGAACAAATTATTTGATGTTTGTGTTAAAGCTAGCACTGTGAATATGTTCAAAAATAAAATTGATAGCTATCTGGGGACGGCGGGCTATACGTAATTGGAAAATTGCTGGACTCGTGATAACCCAAAGGCTTCCTTGTCCGCATGCCGACTGGAGCTTTTTGACCTGGATGGCAATCTGGTTAATTCTTTTTAAATTTGTGTGGACGACATTAAAAAAATACGTGATTCTTTCGCCTCCAAGAACAATTTATTATTGGTTCTGCTGGAGATTTTTATTATTGTCTATACTGGAGATTTGTCTGAAAACACTTTCAATCTTCGCCAGCTTAAAAAAAACAATTTTTTTGAGTTGTTCCTTTTTACATAAGCTTTTGGAATCTATTATGTTAACTCACTGTAATTTTTGTGGATGTTTTTATGGGAGGAACATAAATTATAATCCATGCAACTGACCATATATTTCAAATCACAAATGTATCCTATAACGAACACACTACATGTTGGTTCTATATGATTAAGTGATTAACCCACCTCACAAGGCTCGATACATTTGCAGATCGGACATCCGTCCTTGCCCAGCTGGAAGCCGTACTTACAATAGAGAGCAGGACTACACACGTTTGGTGGACAAGAAGAAGGCATACACTTGGCCTCGCACTGTTGTCTGGTATTGAACCTGTTTCCGTTGCCATTGCATCCACTGTAGACAAACTTGCGGCAGACATTCCACAGCTTGTCGAAGTACCACCGCAGCAGACGGGAATGGCACGAGCCCCGACGACGTGCCAGCTGGCACACGTCAACTGCATCGCATAATTATATATAATACATAGGGCGCCGGAACGAAATTATTGTTGGGTGCTCTGAGCTGGAGCTTCAGCACAACTCCGTTGTCGGATCATGACATAGGAAAACAGGAGGGTGCGTTGTCCAATATATTTTATTTTTTAAACTCTAATTGCACCCCCCTTGAGGCTCGCCAAAACATCGAGTTGCACCCAAAAATACAACACCTTTCCTAAATATTGTGAGGCTACGCCTATCTCCAGCCCCCCACAAAAATATGGGGGCTGAGCCCCTTAAGCCCCCCGGTTCCGGTGCATATATATATAATATTATATATACATATATATATATATAACTGCCTTGTATTGGTAGAGCGTTTGACATATGTACATAATTATATATATATATATATATATAAAATTATGTACATATGTCAAACGCTCTACCAATACAAGGCAGTTATATACTTTGTATTCTGAAGTATTCTATTACGACGGAATTACCTTTGTTTTATATTATCGGAGACCATGCAGATAGGGTTTATCATATTACGACGCTGATCTCGCGTGCAAGTGACCTACCAGCATGTAGAGTGACGCAATCTAGACAGAGACAATGTTTATACCAACGCGGTTTAAGTAACCAATGTTTTCTCACCTGCGGGATTCACGCAGGTTCGCGCAAGACAAATGTTCACGCAGCATTTCTTCCTCCCCGGGCAGTCGCTGTCGTCATCACACTTGTGCCGAGGCTTGGCACACCTCACTGGGGGTGGGTTGGCCAGGACTGGACATGTACCGGGCTTTACTCCTGCACACAGGACGTTAAACTTTAAAACATTTTTAGACAGGTTCAAACAAATAATATGAATGGGACATAACGTATTGCTATTTTCTTCTAACTTAACCGATTGTGGTGTGCGGTAATAAATTTATGTTACGTAGACTTAATTAGTTATTTACGATACACTCGTTAGTGGAAATTCCGGAAAAGCGTCTATTCTTTTGTAGCTACTCTTTGGAAAGGTCAGAGAAAGTAAGTATTTATATATCAAATATCCAAGAGGGGCCTGGGGGACCCATGACCCCTAGAACTTACGAATTTGGCGTGCCCACATACCTTTTATAATGAGCCCTCGCGACCGTTTTCACTAAACCCTTTGAAAATTGTCCTCCGTTCAGGTTACAATAAGCTGAAGTTACACCGAGGCGGCGGCAAAATTTGTTTCAACATGTCAAGATGTAGTAGTTATACACATCGGTACAATAAAATACAGTTTGATTAATGTTTGCCTCTTCTTATGCTATTCCTACAAGTATAATACGTGGACATTTTTTATTAACTACATTAAACGTATGATTGAATAATAAACATACTCCGATAATAATTATTATTCGATCATCACGATTCTACAAACTATACATCCAGTATAAACGAAGAACCTACACCAGTTATGCTAAAGCATGGTAACTCACGTTTCACACACTTTCCGACAGGAGGACGTTTGTTGAGAACGACACATTTCTCGTCCGATTTGCATTTGATGTCCTGTAAGAATCGCAAAGTTAATGGACAAGAAATGGCGCTAAAATGTTATAATAGTGGTTATTTGTGGTATATAAAATATTAATTTAATACCAAGCAATGTGATTCCACAGTACATGAGAAGGAATCGTATATGATTTCACAGTGATTATAGGTCTAACTCAACGATAGTATCTTCAGTTGTAGTAGCAAAAGAAATCTGGCTGAATAACCTTTCAACACCGACAACAATGGAATACCAGGAACGTTGTTTACCAACCGCTGTAATATACCCGGCCATCCGTGATCGCCTGGTTACACATCAACTATATGCAACTGTATATCAGGCCTCACTAAATATACGACCAATGAGAACCACATAGTAGACTGTAAGGTGTGAAAATAGTAGATACGAACACGAACAGTTGGAGAAAACGCGTCAAGAGGCCATATAGTAAGAAATACAAAATCAGCAGTCAATCAAGACGACGGACGGGAACTACTATCACATACACGTAAGCACGCACGCACGCACGCACGCACACACACATATATATATATACACACACACACACACACACACACACACACACACACACACACACACACACACACACACACACACACACACACACACATACACTCACACATGTATATCATGATGTCTTCAAATCGGACCGTCATACATAGAATATGACGAAGCTGTCTCGACAAGTGACCTCTACAACAGGGAATCTAACCTTTGGATATTTTAAGAAGAAATACCTCTTATAAATAGCTAGGTTTATCGCTCACCTGGCAAGGCAGCAAACATTTGCATATCGGACATCCGTTGCTGTCCAGTTGGAAGCCGTACTCGCAGCGCATGAACGTGAGGCACTTGATCGGAGAACAGACGAGTGGCTTGCATTTCTTCTCACAATCAGCTTGGCTCTTGAATCGGTTCTCGTTGCCCCCGCAGCCTCCGTAGACGAACTTCTCGCACTTATTGGTCTTTGCGTTGTAGAACCAGCTCGGGAACGAGCCTTTGCACGGCCCAGGCAACACCGGCAGTTGACAAATATCTGTGGACACGTAGTCAACGACTATAGTATATTTCAGATTGCGTGTGAATAATTGTTGTGTGTTAGCTTCAAACAAAAATGCGTTTTGCGCTGTATGTTTGCGGATATGCGAATGTAGGATACGTTCGCAGTCTTGTTGCCGATCTATCTCGGCGTGTCTCTGTCTCGCCATCTCGCCGTCTCGCAGTCTCACCTTTCGTCGTCGAGAACGTACCTATTTCCCCGGGAGGCACGCACTCGAGTCCGCCGCAGCGCATCCGACGACAACACTTCTGTTTGTCTGGGCAGTCTCCGTCATGGCGGCAATTGTCGACTGGTCGTCGCGGGCAGAACAGTCTTCCACGAGATATTGCGAGCCTCGGACATTTCCCGGGTTTCGTCACTGAATAGCAAGAGAACATGTGGCATAAACAAGGATAGATAGAATATTGCATATATATCAAGCGCAGATAAACAGTGCAAATGCCAGGAGGGCATGCATGGCGGTATAGTTCTTGAAGTGTCCTTTAAAAATAGGATAATTGTGGGTATACAAAAAGTTAAGTACATTATTGTCCTTGACGTCATACTATACAAAATAAATCCCAAAACAACGCAAGAAAGATGAGGTGGATACCAGTGCAATATAAACGTACTGAGTTGGTAACCAGTTAAATCAAGCTAGTTTAATAATAACCACAACTCACACGCAAATATTGTTACATCAATGTGATACGATTGATTCTGTGGCATTAAAGTCATAGAGAGGATACTCATTAACTAATCCTTACATATAGCATAACCGAATATAAACATTAAATAAAATATTGTTTACAACATGTGTTTCAATTAAATTAATTAATACCAAGTGTCTTGTTGTTTATAAGAATTGATAAACATATATGTTAAATAGTCAGTTATGTTATATCAGTGGCTACAACGTTCACATATACTGTCGGTTGGCAATCGTAATTTGCTTCACATTCTCAAAGTTAGCAACATATATTTGTAATGTACTTATTAACTCCGTACATGTATTTATATATCATCGGATTTTCTAACCTGTATGTCATCACGTTCACGTGATTATTTTCCAGGATATATTCGCTACAAAACTTGAACCTTCTAGTTGGTCCTGACATGTGCAAGGACACACTTGTGGTATCATTAAAACATAATGTATCGTTATGTATTTGTGTGTGTGTGTGTGTGTGTGTGTGTGTGTGTGTGTGTGTGTGTGTGTGTGTGTGTGTGTGTGTGTGTGTGTGTGTGTGTGTGTGTGTGTGTGTGCGAGCGTGCGTGTAATTAATGCGCATCTAAAAGGAAGGTTGCATGCACCTCGTTTTTCCTATTAATTAATATAATTTTTATAAGACTAGATTTAATATGCTGAAGGTTTTCTGCCCTCTATTTTCCAGGATATATTCGCTACAAAACTTGAACCTTCTAGTTGGTCCTGACATGTGCAAGGACACACTTGTGGTATCATTAAAACATAATGTATCGTTATGTATTTGTGCGTGTGTGTGTGTGTGTGTGTGTGTGTGTGTGTGTGTGTGTGTGTGTGTGTGTGTGTGTGTGTGTGTGTGTGTGTGTGTGTGTGTGTGTGTGTGCGAGCGTGCGTGCAATTAATGCGCATCTAAAAGGAAGGTTGCATGCACCTCGTTTTTCCTATTAATTAATATAATGTTTATAAGACTAGATTTAATATGCTGAAGGTTTTCTGCCCAGCAAGATGCTTTTAATAACAGCGAAACATTCTCATAAAAAAACAACTCTATTGAGTGAGCAACTCTGATTCGTGTTAACGAAACTTACAACCTTTAATGGAAAACATCCCGATTTGTTTGTCGACAAGATCTTTGTTTCATACATATCTAATAGTTCAACTGGTGTATGAGATACTGTGAAATCATCGGTGCTTATCGATGTGGTGCTACAAATCTTAATAAATAATACTAATAGAATTATAAACGAATCCCTGCGTCTGGCATGTCATGAGCACGTTTGTGCTCGGTCACATCAAACTTCGCGCAAGAGAGAGTCGCTTGGTACTGCCCTCCCATCAACTTCCTGGGGCTGAAAGCACGGCTTTGTTTGGAGAATACACGGTCGGTCTAAATCATCGTTATGTTCAGATTTTGCAAGTCTGTTCTTTTATTGGGTGGCAACTAATATTGAAGGGCAATATTTCGAAGAAGATTTGGGAAAGTTTAAAATGTTTTATAATCTAAGTCTGTATACTTAAGACGAACGTAGGCACACTCATTGGTTGCATGTAGCTAATACGTGCCATGGTTTCACGTGTGTGCCAGTAAATCATTATATAACTTAGTACATGTTGTGTATGATGTCTTGCTTATAAGGGAGGAGGATTTCACTAATTGTCCTTCTGTAGAGCGGCCACGTACCCTTCTTATACGGTCAAATGTCCTTTTCAGAAGGTGTGGACGCGCAAGAGGGGGACTTTTGTATTTGGCGGTTTTTCAAGAATCTACTAAATCGGAAGGCAGAAAGCTACGTGCCATATGATATGAGGAGAAATGTGGAATAGGAATTAGTGGAATAACAAAGTACCAGGTGATTACTGCAAAGGAAGTAGAACACTGGCAAATCTGTCTGGATTATTGAACTGCCATGGAAATAATGAAACCAAATTCACCAAAACCAAATTCAAAAGTGTGAATCGGCCGGTGAAGTTGTTTGATCTGTGCATCGTTGCATGAACTATTCTAATTGAATAACAAAGATGAATTATTATACCCGTATGATAAGAGAACGAACACCACTTTGGGCCAGGGAGTAAACATGTGTCACTTTACTCAGCCACGCCTTAACATTGTTAGAATGAATAGCATAAGTTTGAATAAGGTATGTAAAACAATTGTTGTTTGGTGATCAGCCAGTTTGTCGACTAACCGATGCAACTGAAGATTTATAATTTCGTGTTTGAAACAGTAACCAAAGGAATTAGCGCTTTGTTGTATGACATGAATGGTTAATAATCCAACGGAAATGACAAAAATAATCAGAAGAATTTGGTAATTCTTAGACACGCACATCTTTCTTGCCATAGTATAAAACAATAGTTAGAGCTCACATAGAGTATATGGTATTTGTACAAGGTGAAACAAACGTCCAGAGAAGAGCCACACAAGAATTACCTGGTATGAGGACATATATAAAACTAAAATGCTGAAGCTACCTCCGCTAGTATACTGGATGCTACGACAGGATATTAGATTGTGAAGAAGAAGATCTGATCATTGATCAGTTGGATTCTGCAAAACGAATCTTCCTAAGGTAAGGTATGGCATCGATGGAGGTAGGAGAAGCGTACATGTCAGAATTAAGAAGGCATGAGAAGGCATATATAATAATATATTGTACTAGCCGAGTTACTCGGCGTTGCCCGGGAAAAAACGAAGTCGCCTGCGCTGAATTTGTTTTTGACATTGATCCCTCCGAGATCCACTACGGACGAATTTCGAAACAACTAAATCTACGAACCTCCCAAATTGGCCCGCTAGATCGCACCCAAAATGTCAGCCTAATACATGCAACACTGACGGAGTACTATTTTAAAATTGTGATCTCAAATATCTTCACCCTCGAAGAATTTCGAAAACAATGTACATACATTATATGAACCACCCCAATGGGACTGCTAGATCACATACCCAATTTCAAACTGCAATTGTGCAATTAGTTATTTTACTAAGGGTTCCTCTGATCTCTAAAGGACGCCGCATACGACGAGTGTCGACGTTGTGCGGAGATCTTACATCAAAAAGACTTGGGGTATATTTATTTTCCTACGTTTGGAGATGATTAATAGTTGGATGAGTTGAAAACACATGTTACGTATAAAGATTATATATTTGAGGTCGCTGTCGGCATGCCACCTCGCCTGTCCTCGTGCAACAATACATTGTTTTGGCCAACCCCTCATATTCCTTCGACCGATAATGCACTGGGCCAGAAGAGCGAGACAAAATACGTGAATTGACACACTGATCCAATGCTATGTTTGATCTGAAACACATACACCATACCCCTCGAGAAATGCACGAGGCATGGAAACAGTGTATTATTAGCGTTATGCTACGCAGTCCCCTTTCTTCGCCAGAGAGACTTTAATCACATCGTACTTTGGGTCTCATATCAGTTCGAAACAAACTAGAATGGCAATGTAGACACATTTCCTTGTCCGGCTGTATATAGTTATGTGCATTCTTATAATGTTATAATTTATAGTTCCAGTCACTCAAGATACGGATTAGTTGACTAACACAATACAATATGTATTTTCCATTACCATACACTGATGTAGAAGATCAATATAACATGCGCAGAGTAAATGCAAGTATCCGTAACTTTTTAAGCCAGAAGAACATGAAATGTTAGTAAAACGTACAATTATACCTTTGCTCTACTTACACAAAATGTCATTCATATTAGTGTAGTGCGGAGCAACACTGTAAATATTTTGCACACCCAAAATAAGTATGCACATTCGCATTACACCCTAACAATACACACACACCCTATAAATACCCGTGCCACACAATAGCCAGCAGTCCGTATTACTGCCGCCGTTAAGCACGGCCCCTCGTCGTTGCCAACATTGTGCCTGCCCAAGTAAGTGCTGCGCACAATATTAGCTTATTTAAATTGTTAGTATTAAACAACACATATATCGTCAGAGTACTAACGTGGTTAATACAATATCTAGGATGAATCAAACGTATTTGGTCTCGGTTGGTGTCATAGTTAAATAATATATCAAAACATATGAATTTGCTGTTTACTTTGAATTCCAAAACACAAAATACGATCTTTCTTTTTATCGAAATTGATCCGCCTGCCTATTTCAATAGGCACTTTTGTAGGTTGTAGGACTATTACCCAATAACATTTACCTATAAAGATTAATCTTAATCTGTCAGGTAACAATGTCAAGTATTGTTCAGCTTCAAGTGCATCTTTAAATTATAAATAGGAAATATTAGATCATAGAAGCAGAACCCAACAATTTCCATTTTGCGACCAGCAGTCAATTATGTCATGTGAGCTGCCATTGTTTCATTACGTAAATATAGCCACAACCATAACGTCATCATGGCGTTTGAAACTAAACAAATGAAGGACGTTTTAGATAATTATATGTTGGTTTATGTATCCGCAATATAAATGGTACTATTGAATCATACACTTAGTTAAACACCATATTTACTTCGTTAGAAATAATCAAAATTTTTGAAATAGTCACACCACCACGTTATTACACACCCAACCTCCAACCAAACACAAATTCAACATGAAAGCCACCACCGATTAAATCCACTTCAAATGTTTATGATAAACACCAAGCTATGCACCGCCACCTTATGTCACAACACAAAACACTCAGAAAATCAGACCCGGTCCAGAGATATCAGAAAGACTGAATTAATTATGGCGACGAACCTGGGAAAATGGGGTCACGGCATACTCGGCCGCAGAGGGACGGCGAAAGGCAGCATTTCTTCTTGCCGGGACAGTCCGTGTCGTCCTTGCATCGAGGGGGACACTTTGCCTCCGGGACTAGCCCCGACAGAGAACGGATAGGCATGGGTGGGCACTGGCCTGGCTTGTTGGCTAGAGAAAACAAATGAAACAGGGTAATTCAGATACGGAGACAATTTGTCAGCGTTGCCAATAGTAAGAAGACCTTTAATACACATGTGGCTAAGTGTGTTTCCTGTTGTAACTATCTATGTACCTGAGGAATGCAATGAGTTTGCATGAAGAATGCAATGACCACAAATGCAACGTATAAAACGAAACTACAATGTCACTATTCTTCTTCTTCAGTTCAGCATATCTCTGCGAGACGTAGCTGCCCAGATGATCCCACGATACGCTGCTCTGTCTGCCGTTTGTCTCCCTGCTCTCACGATGTCGTCTTCCAACCAGTCGCTGATGTCGTGCTCCCATCTTCCCTTTCCCTCCACTTTGCCTTCTAGGACTGTTTTCTCTAAGGAATTATGTCTTTTGATGTGGCCAAAATAACTAAGTTTTAGTCCTTTTATTCTATTCAGTAGTTGACAGTTCTTTATGTAATTTTTTTTAAAGGATCTCTGCATTGGTTGTTCTTGTTATCCATGGCACTCTTAGAACTTTTCTGTAACATGTCATCTCAAACGCTTGTATTCTTCTCATGTCTTCTTTTATCAGTGTCCACGTTTCGCTCCCGTATAGAGGTGTTGGGAAAACGCTCCAAGGTATTCGTAGTGGTTCACATTTTCAACTTGCTCCCCGTTGATTGCAATTTCTGTTTTTTTAATGCATTTGTCAGTGTCCATGATCTTTGTTTTCTTCACATTAAGTAACACGCCCTTTTCTCACTGTGTTCTTTTACAGACATAATTAGGTTTGTTAGGCCGATTGTTGTTGTGGACAGGAGTGCGGTATCGTCTGCGTATCGTAGGTCTCTGATTCTATGTCCATGAATATTCACTTAATCGTATCTTGTACTTCTGTCATCTAATTCTACATCTCTCATTGTGTCTTCTGTGTAGAGATTGAATAGGTATGGAGATAAAACACACCCTTGTCTTATTCCTTTTCCCACTATAAAAGTTTCTGTAGTTGTGTTTTCCAGCCTGACTACTGCTTGTTGGTTGCTACAAAGTGATTTCAAGAGGGCGATTATCTTTGGGTGGAAGTTCACGTCGCTGAGCGTTTTCCACATCATCTGATGATTCACACAGTCGAAAGCCTTCGAATAGTCGATGAAGCATATTCGTAGATCATTATTTATCTCTCTGAATTTCTGAATCAGCATTCTCAGATTGAATATGTGGTCCATTGTGCCTCTGTTTTTTTTCTAAAGCCTGCCTGTGTACTGCTCACTTCCATTTCCATTTATCTTGCATTCTTTTCATTATGATTTTCAGCAATATTTTGCTTGCATGGCTAATGAGTGATATGGTTCTGTAGTTGGAGCATAGCTGTAGGTCTCCTTTCTTTGGTAATGGGATGTATATTGATTTCTTCCAGTCGTCTGGCCATTTTCCACTCTTCCATATTTTCTTACACAGTGCATGGTATATGTATATTCCTTCTTCTTCCGCTGCTTTTATCATTTCTGCCTGTATGTTGTCACACCCAGGGCTTTTCCCATCTTGTAGACTATTAATGGCCCATTTCACCTCATCTCTTATTGGTTCGAGATCGTCCTCGTCTTGGTCTTCGTTTCCCATATCAGGGGGGTCGTTGTTGTCTCCATCTTTTGCGTACATAATTTCACAATATTCTTTCCATCTTTTGGCTATGTCTGCTGCATCAGTCAAAGTTTTCCCATTTTTATCTTTGATGACACCGAGTCTGGGCTGTAATTTAATGTCATGTTCTTTATTTCTTTAAACATTTCTTGGTTTCGGTTTTCTGCCATACAGTCCTCTATGTTCTTACATTTGGCTTCTATATACTTTTGTTTGTCCCATTTGCTGAGTTTTTTTTATTAATTTGTTCATCTCATTATACCTTAATCTGATCGATTCCTCGTTTTTGCGTTTCTTAAGCTCTTTCCTTTCTGCTATTTTCTTTAAGATCTCTATACTGATCCAAGGTTGGTGTTTCCTCCCTCTCTTCCGTAGGTGTTTTTCCGCTTCTTCTCGGAAAATTGTCTTGATATAATTTGCAATTTCTTCTGGTTCTTTCTCTTCTGTCATTGTCAGTAAAGTTGAAAATCGATTCTTCACAGATACTGTGTATTCGTCTGTTGGATTTTCTACATCATATCTCCTTGTTGTTGTCACTCCTTTTTTCACTTTCAATGTCAGTATACAGTTACCAAAATGCATTCGCTATTATCATTAACTATTTTTATTAACATAAGTGGAAAATTAGAACAGTCAAAGATAAACACATTAAAGACAAACAACTAAAAGTGCCTGATAACGATAGCATTATTATACTAAACGATTACTAATCAAAGCACTTATCGGTTGTGGTAATGACGAAATGTAGATGTAGTGACTTAAATATTCAGTAATGCGGTAAATAAAATAACCGATGTATTAAGGTACTAATCAAATGCAGCTTTAAAATAAAGAGCAACATATTTATTACTTTCGCTATTTAGTTCCCTTTAGATGTGGTGTCAGAAGTCCCCAAAGTCCAAAACCAATATTGTTTGTAGTACTGGATCATGCATACTACCAACAGCAGCTAACCACACAACTACCAATAAGTGGTGGGAACATTAAGAATACGAACGGTACAACATATATACCAAAAGTGCGGTCAATAGCCGAAACGCTGCCCAGTTCTGATATCCATATCAACGCCAATGTGTATTAATACATGTTCCACTCGACAGGTGGCGCCACTATAACAATTTAGTTCCGCGTCATACCTGGTGAGGACCAAATTGTCATCCTTCAAATCATAGCGCTAAACATTTTTGTTACTTTTTTTCATGCGACTATCTATTTTGGTAACCGGACATCGCCGTGTGGTCTGCGACCCTACCTTGTGCAGGAGGTCCGCACACACGCTGACCGCACCAGACTCTGCGACAGCACTTCTCCTTGCCCGGACAGTCGCTGTCGTCGCGGCAGATGCCGGGGAGAGGGTCGCACGGGTGCAGGGGCAACGGGATCTCGTACTTCGGACACTTTCCGGGCTTCTTGACTGCGCGGAGAAGATGTTCGGGTCAAGACAGAGCACTAAACACAATCAACATACACTGGCACCGGACCTAGATTAATATAAAGGACTGAGCCGGACCTTCAGCACCACCCGATCTTCGTTTTCTCGGGCCACAACATCGGACGACGGGGCCGGGGGTGTCAAAATATTTGGGGCTAGTCCTAGCTCCAGCCCAACAAGCCCCATGGGTCCAGCGCAAATTACATAACAGAGTTAATAATGCTGTTACTACTAATATAGTTGGTTGACAGTGTCTTTAAGTGTAGTTTTCAACATTACCTTGCTTGTGGAATTCTTTTGGAATAACAATTTATTTGCGATAAAATCACCCAGTAGCAGAATTATGTGAATTATGAAATTAAATCGTATTTTTATAACAACAAAAACAATGCATTGTAAGATTTGAGGAAAGTATGTGGACAACATAACCTTAGTGACATTTGGACAGTGCATCAGAAGACGCCACAATCAGCAGAATTCTTCCCATGAAAAACACGTTTTACAACAAACTCCGCACTCCATTTAACAGGTTAGTCGGCGGCATTGGTAAAACAACAACAGCGCGGCTGAATACTTTCAATTTAATTGAAATTTAAATGTATTGTTAAGCAAGGTAATATTTTTTATATATGTGTGAAAAGCTTTATCATGTAGAAAACATATATCTGAGAAGACAAGTTTTGCGACTTCCATCACGTCCTTTCTACGCTTTCGTATTAATGTAAATAAATAGTCATAGTGTATGAAACATTTTAATTATTTATGTTTGCTGGATAATCGTTTCTCGTACTTCCGACTCAAGATTATATGTTTTCGTCATTACTCTGTTTATTCCACCCGATTGACATAAACTCCCATCCCTTATATGACATAATCTTAAATTTTCCTGCCATATATTATATACCTACCATTTTTTCATGTCGACTCGAATGCAATATATTCTAGGGTTATTGTTTTTTGTAACGATTATTATGTTCTGTTGTGCATCTGATACAAGATATAGATATTTTCTGTTCCTGTTCAACCCGATAACCGTCACTCATGCACTAGGCACTTGGGACTGTAATCTGGCTACTAACCTTCTCGTGTTACATACAATTCCTAAATATTTGTTATAAGTGTCCATGTACCTGGCATTGCGGGACGCACACACACGAGTCCTCCACAAAAATGGATGCGGCAGCATTTCAACGAGCCGGGACAGTCCCCGTCATTGTGGCATTTGTTGACTGGTTTCATGCACGTCACCATTGGCACGGGCGTTGGGAACCTCGGGCACTTCCCTGGTTTCGTGACTGCATGATAAATACCAGTTATTTTTTTCAGTAGCTTAGATAAATACCAGTTATGGTTGTCAGTAGCTTAATAGTAGGACAGAACTTGTTTTTGCATAACAGTTTCTTTATAAAAAAGAACAGATCGTTAACATTTTGTATATAAAAAGAACACTGTATTGTTTTAACAGGAACATTGTCTTATTATAACAAGATACATTCTTGTTGTAGCAAGAAATTAGTCGCATGTCTTGTTAACAATAATTAATTTAATTGTGAACAGTGTTATAGTGTCTTGTTATAACAAAAAACCCAATGTAGAAAATCATGTGACTAGTTTTTTTATATATAAGAAGACTAGTTTAGTAATTCATTTCTTGTTGAGCAATGTAATGTTTTTTTTATTTGCGTGAAAAGCTCGTTATATATATATACATATATATACATATATATATATATATATATATATATAATTTATCATATAGAAAACCGGTATCTCAGAATACAAGTTTTGTGACTTCCATCTACGCTTTCGTATCAATGTAATAGTCATAGTGTATGAAACATTTTACTTATTTATGTTTGCTGGATAATTGTTTCTCGTACTTCCGACTCAAGATTACAGGGTTTCGTCATTACATTGCATATTCCACCCGATTGTTATCAACTTCCATCCCTTATACAACATAATCTTTTATTTTCCTGCCATATGTTATTTGCCTACCACATTTTTTTTTCTTTTTTCATGTCGACTCGAATACAATATATTCTAGGTTTTTTGTTTTTTGTAACGATTATATATTTCCTGTTCCTGTTCAATCCGATAACCGTCTCTTATACAAGGCACTTGGGACTGTAATCTGGCTGCTAACATTCTCGTGTTACAAACATTTCCTAAATATTTGTTATCAGTGAGTATGTACCTGGCATTACGGGACGCACACACACGAGTCCGCCACAGAAATGGATGCGGCAGCACTTCAACGAGCCGAGACAGTCTCCGTCATTGTGGCATTTGTCGACTGGCTTCATGCATGTCACCATTGGGACGGGCGTTGGGAACCTCGGGCACTTCCCTGGTTTCGTCACTGCATGGTAATATCCAGTTCCATTGGTTATTTCCTTAGCAGAAGTTTTCTATTGCACTTGTTTTGTTGATTAAATGTAGCATGTTCAACTGTATTGTGTTTTGTTAAAAGAAATGCCACATGTTAAACAGCGGTTGTGTTTTTCCGGTTTGACTCAATCATTCAGGAGAAGTATAAATGTGTGGTTATAAGGGCAAGAATCATTGCAGAATAAGTTATTATATATAACACCAGTTAACTGTGTCTGACCGTTCCTGTAAGTAGCTTGAAGTATGTCAAACAATGCCAATTTCTATTGTAACTCATTACAATACATACAAATCAAATTAACACAAATCATATATATTAACGTAATTAATGAAAACAACATGTGAAGAACATTACATAATGTTATACTCCTTATTGTATATTTCAATGTAAATATCATAATAATGATAATATATACCCGACAAGATGACCGTAGTTTTCAAGCTCAACAGCATGGTATAATTTGTTATTCATCAGAGGTCAACATTTGCACTTACCTGGAGCAGGGGGGCCGCACTCCATTCCGCCACAGATGCGTCTACGACAGCACTTCTCGTTTCCTGGACAGTCAGCGTCGTTCTTGCACTTGGGGGGAGGGATCGGGCACAGCGGACGAGGGAAGGGAATCACAAGCTTCGGGCACTGACCGGGTTTCGAAACTACACAAAGAAGTACATAAAAGTAAAGGTAAGTTCTGATATAGCGCTGTATCCAGTTTTTTGGCCTGCTCGAAGCGCTTTACATTTTATGAAGCATGTCACGTATACATGAAATAAGATAGTAGTGAGAACGGGTTAGGTTGACAATAACAATACATAACTATGAATACTATTATCTCGATATGGTTTCAAATATTAGGTCCTAGATAAAGTTAGCATTTGCCCGTGAAATGATTTTATAGTTGGAGGGCGATTCCACAACATTGCACTGCGCAAATCGTATGATTTCAGCGACATAACACTTTGGTCACAAACTAATAGTTCCACGGTGCAGATGGTATATTTATACTGGAAAAATTACTTTACACACGTACCACGAGACGTTCACACTTTCATTTGTAATTCATTACAAAGAAATGTAGACGTTTGAACAAAGTTTGTATTCACAGGAATGTATTAACAAGCGAACACACATTTGGGAGGGCGTATATGTTCGCATTTCTCGAAGTATCACCGTCAACTACTGAAAATCAAATATCTTTAGAATCTCCGTGATTGTCTTATACCCAATGTGTTGAAATCATGTTTTCACATAATCGCCACCATGAAAACGGACATTTTTTTCTTCACAAATCTTCAAAAATATTAAGCAACATTCAGTCAACAACGAGACATTTACCGGACTTCCCTGGAGCTGGGGGTCCGCACTCCATCCCGCCACATATGTGATAACGACAACACTTCTCATCTCCTGGACAGTCGGCGTCATCCTTGCATTTGGGAATAGGGATCGGACACAGCGGTCGGGAGAAGGGAATCACAAGCTTCGGGCACTGGCCGGGTTTAGGAACTGCACAACGGAGCACATCAAAAATGTTCATACATGTGCATATGTCGCAGATGGTGAGACGGTGTCATTGCGCTAACTTCTGCTGTTTGCTCGCGAAAGATTCAATAAGGTATCCTGTATGACTCAAGTAAAGAAAATTGTATCTGGTCGATTTATTTTTTGACAGATTGTTCAATAATTAGCAAGAAGATTGTATTGTTCATATTTGCTCGAGGATTGAGTCATATCGAGAATCCAAACTATTATTTTGTTTATCCATTTATAGACAACCTTTCTGAGGTATGTGAAGACTTTATTTTTAAATATAATATTCTTCCTGCTAGCTTCTAAATGAACACAGTATTGAGTAGGTTACAAGTGAACACATTATTAAGTATATTACAATTGTTTAGTTGAAAACCAGTATATTTTTTCATACCATCCTCTAGTGGGTTTTGTACAAACAATACATGCTAAATATTACAAATTGTAAATACAAAAACATAAGTTGGACATACACTACCTGGAAACCCCACTATTTAGCAGGCAGTAAGACAAACTGTTGCGAGTCGTATTTGTGTTTGAGAGATGAAAACCAACAAAACCCAATAATATAATACAAGAATGAATGTCATAAGAGTTTCACACGTTAGAACCCATATCGAAGGTACTAAATAACTGGTTGGTCAACTGAACTGTCGTCGATCCTACCTGGCACAGGAGGACCACACACATAGCCGCCACAGAAATGTCTCCGACAACATTTCTCCGTTCCCGGACAGTCACCGTCGTTACGGCATCGGTCGATGGGCCGGGCGCACGGCGGCGGAGGGAACGGTGTCACGATCTTGGGACATTTTCCTGGTTTTGTCACTGCAAGAAACCAGGTGAAACGTACGAGTAATGATCTGGCAAATGAAGGCAATATTACCAGACTCTCAAACGTCAGCAGGATTGTAGAATCGGCATTATTTTAATATGCTGATCTTTAGGATTGCAGAGTGGAACATTTGACGAATATGATATTATATAGCATAACGCAGAATGAAAACATAATTTCTAAATGAGAGAATAACTTGTGTTAGCCTTTGTTTTATATAATAATAATAATATTAATTTATTTGAAACTATATCTAGAGACGTGTTATATAGCATTCCAGATATTACATTCTTACCATGTTGAAACCCATTGTGCTACAAGAATCGTATTATTCGTAACAACGCACCTGGAAATACGGGATCGCGACAAATCTTGCAACCGTTCTGCGCACTGCAACATTTTTGTTTCCCCGTACAGTCGGTGTCATCCTTGCAGGGAGGGGGACATTTCTCGTTCATGATGTGGTCAAACGGAACGAAGGGACACAAGCCTGGCATGCGCACTGGAAAATAAGCACAACACATCATTTTGTTAAAAGGGTGTTATTGCAGTTTCCGAATCACGTTATTTACTAGACGATTTCCCAGCGTTGCTATTATTGACAATCATTTACTGACTACTTACGAAATGGTATGCGCTATACTGAAGGTGACGTCGGTTCAAATAAGAAAGTGATGTAAGACTCAAAACAAACCTTACTAAGCCTATCCATTTGTTTATGAACTTAATATTCGTTTATTAACATCGGGGGAGGTTTGGCAGCTTCAGGTGGTCGTTTTCGTGGTGAGATCAAAAAAAGATCGCTACTCCTACGTACCAGACTTTATTGTTCTTTTATGGGTGAAAAACACAATTGCAAAACATTGCTGCGGGTTTATTAAACGCATTATGACAAGCAGTAGATCTTCACATACTTATTATAGTATTGCGAACAACATGGAAGTAAATGCTGATAACTAGAGTAACTAACATAGTACCTTTACGGAACAAGAACATTTTAAATATCTTCTGAACGCAATTGGTGTGTAAATAGCGACCTTATGGGGCATACAAGGGGCAACATAATTTCTCTGGCATAGGGGGTACACACATGAAAGGGCACATAATCTACCTGGTAGAGGGGGTCCATACAGGAAGGGGCATATAATCTCCCTGGCATAGGGGGTCCACACATGAATGGGCACATAACTTACCTGATAGAGGGAGTCCACACAGGAAGGGGAATATAAGCATATAATCTACCTGGTGGAAGGGGTCCACACATGAAGGGGCACATAACCTACCTGGTAGAGGGGGTCAACCCAGGAGGGGGCATATAACCTACCTGGCTCAGGGGGTCCACACACGAGGGGTCCACAGAACCGACGACGACAACATTTCTCCAAGAGTGGGCAGTCCCCGTCATGACGGCACTGGTCGCGTGGGGCTACACACGGGTACGGGGGGTTAGGTGTCACGAAGCGCGGACATTTTCCCAGTTTGATCACTGTAAAATATGCATCGAAACGTATCAGTAACGTTTATGTAAGATCTGCTTTAGTCTACGTTTTGGTGCCAATCACAGTTTATGCTAATGTTGCTAGTTACTATATCTGTTTTAATTAATACGGTTCTCTCTGTCTATTTGTCTGTCTGTCTGTCTGTCTGTCTGTCTGTCTGTCTGTCTGTATGTCTGTCTGTCTGTCTGTCTGTCTGTCTGTCTGTCTGTCTGTCTGTCTGTATGTCTGTCTGCCTTACTATGAAACTGGTTGACCTAATTAAGTTCGATGTCAAAGTTAGGTTCTGGCGTATATTAGATGTAATTAAGTCCAATGTGTTTCTACATTTCGTACCGAGTAATTTTTTTAAGAATCAATACACTTTAAACCTTAATCATATGGCTGGCAGCAATTTTTGAAGGTTTCTTGCATGCGATGACCGCGCCATAATGTGAACATAATTAGTTCCGACGTAAACGCACACGCCTGTTACAAAGTCATAACTGACATCACTCTTTTGGGGGGAGCATAGTGTACGAGTGTGTAATACAACTATGAAACCCATGTCAAGACCTACACAGTTACAATGTTACTATGAATCGTGACGATAACGCACCTGGGAATACGGGTTTGCGGCAAATCTGCCCACAACTATTCGGCGCATTGCAACATTTTTGACCGTCTGGACAGTCGGTGTCGTCCTCACATGGCCGGGAGCACTTCTCAGGCTTAAGCCCCAAGGCTTCAAAGGGCACGAAGGGACACTGACCGGGTTTGTTTACTGAAAATAAAACTATGAATATTATTTATGATATGTATATGATGTACAGCTGTTGTAATACCCTTTAGCTAAAGTTAAAATGACATGACCCGCCACTTTGCCAGGTTGTGATATTTACAATAGCGTTGTGTGCCTTAAATATTTTCCATTCGTTAGACGGCGCCACTGGAGGACCATTGTGATAAGCTCACCACTGTTTATCAATACGTAATGTTATAGGTTTAGTGGAACTTTAGTAATGTATACCTACCTAGAACACATTCGGTTTCTATACACCTCGGCTTCTCACACGGCACTATTTTGGCTTTGCAACGATAGCCCGGTTTGCAGAGAACATCCTTCAAGAAAACGATCAGAATATATTTGCATTCGAATACGGTTTTATTTCACTAATGTACTCCGACATTAGTGCACTGGGATATCATTGAAAGTGCTAAAAGAAACCTATACGCAAACGACTAATTGACTTATCCATCACGTGATATGTCGCCAAGCAAAAGGTACGTCAAGCCACCAAAAATGGCCGCCGAACACGAGGAGAGTTCATACATTCTTTGGTATATTTTGTTGACACTCTGGCCTCCAATTTTGTATTTATGGCAAACACACAACAATTTGTTTTTGCTTTGACAATTGTATGTAGAAGTGTTTGATCTAGGAGGTATCACGCCATAAAATAATAACGCAATTCACATATATAACTGTTATCAACACAGTTGGCGAAGGCGCGCATAATTTTGATTGTGACGTAAGCAAGCCGCGACGTAGCGGATCCATCAACTGACGGGTCCAATGTGTTGCAGTTTGCCTACGGCAGAATCATAATTATGCGAGTGACCTCCGTTAAGCGTGGCCTTACCAACAACGTTCACACATATCAAGTGCATGACATTATAACAATTCTTTTATCGCAAAACAAACAAGTTGGGCCCATACTTTCACCCAAACCTACAACAGAATGTTCAACATCGGCACAGGTTCGGCAGCCATCTTGAATGTTTCACGGATATTGTAGCTAAGCAATAAGTCACGTGATGGCTGACCAATCTGATGTGTCTTTTCATGTTTCTGTCAAACGACGATGCGTCCGATTGGTTTGGGAACACAATTTCGCCGTTCAATCGTACAATAACTCGCTAGTATAACCGATTCTTAATGGGACAATAGAAACATAGCTTAACAACGGCATTTGTTGGGGCGATCGTGAAAAAATATATCGTTATATTAGTAATCGTTAGAATTTCTCTTAAGTATTTTGATGAGTAAAGTGGATCTTCGTTAATAAGAATACGTTGATGCCTGACGTATACGTCCATGTCCAGATTAACAGGTTTTCCACAACATGAATTACGCATGTCAGGCGATATATTAGCGTTTGGCGATTATGTTTACTTGAAATGATAACCGTATGACGAGGCTTCCGTTTTATTGGTATACAAATGACCGAGGTTCCATGGTGTGTGGAGACCAACAGTACTGACCTTGCAGGGATCGATGCATGTGCACGTAAGGCATCCGTTCTTGTCGGGCACCTTACCGAACTCGCAGTAGTTTGCGCAGACGGGCGGACACTCTTAACACATGAAATTAATAAATTATACAATATGAAAGGGTTGTCTTGGTAAACTTTGTTGGCAGGGACGTAGGTTTGCAGAATTAAGAAAGAGATAAGACGTCAGAGTGCGTTGTGTGTGTATGTGTGTGCGCACGCGCGTGTGCGTGTTTATATATGTGTGCGGGTGTGCATGCTCGAGCGTTTGTGTGTGTGTGTGTGTGTGTGTGTGTGTGTGTGTGTGTGTGTGTGTGTGTGTGTGTGTGTGTGTGTGTGTGTGTGTGTGTGTGTGTGTGTGTGTGTGTGTGTGTGTGTGTGTGTGTGTGTGTGTGTGTGTGTGTGTTTGAGCGTCTGCGAGAATGTGTGCGTGCCGAATATATCTCACTCTTTAAAATCACATGGGATTTGACAAGACAATTACATCATTTATCCGAAATTATATGTTGACAGCAGTCCGCAGTGAGAGTGTGATATCACAGACTGGTTCCCAGTCGGAAAGAGTTTGAGACACGGTGCATTTTGCCCCCCCCCCTTCCCTCACGCCCACATTCAGTCTGTACACAGAGAATATCACGGGAGAGTTCGAGACTGACACGAGAAACACGTTTTTTTAATGGACTGAAAATGAATGGACAGTCCGGAAAATGAGTTGAGATAAGCCAGCCACACAGCATTATCCGATACAAAAGCAGGATTGGATAAATTGATAACTACCGTTAAAGAGCAATAAGAAGAAATTATTGAAAATAAACGTAAAGAAAACTAAGATTGTGGATGTGAATGGACGTCGAGAGCCATCAGCAGTCATAGTAGATGGCGAGGAAATATAACGAGTGGAATTGTTTTAATATATGGGGTCACTGATAGAAGCGGATGGAGATGGGACGAAAGAAATCAAGCGGGGGTTGGCAATGACGAGTAAACAGTTGACGGAGATCAAGTAGCTGCGGAAAGCAACGAACAAAGACGTGAAACTACGACTTATCCGAACCTGCATATTCCGAACTGCTACGTATGGATGCGAAACCGGGACTCTTAATAAGAACATTACTAAACGTATAAACGCATTTGAAAACAAGTGTTATAGAAATATATTACGTCGTGTACATTATCTATCGGTGCATTGTACCTATCTTGCAGTCGACTCGCGGCTGTCCCGGCAACGTCTCCGTTCCTTCGATCTTCTTTCCTTCCCTCGTCACACACCAACAACGGCCGGTGCTGCCGCTGCACTGCTGCGGTTGGTAGTAACCGTCGTCCTCACACCGAGGCACGAAAGCGCCGATGGGAAGCGGATCCGGGAGTGCCAGCAGCTCCACGTGGCACGGGCCTTTCGGGTCGCCTGAAACCGACGCCGATTGGTCAATGGTGTTTTATTTCCATTGTAGGCCGGGTATATTGAACAAACCTTTGTGGGTGATCAGTTCAATTGTATATTTATGTTTTTCATAAACACAGCAATCGGTTGATGTTGAATTAGAATAGCATTTTGTATTAAAAATGTGTCATGTTGGAAAAAATACCAAACGAAACACAACATTATGAAGGCGAGAAACACGGCGAAGTTTATACAGTGGCTGGGTGGTGTTTTGACGTAATTGGCACTCAGCGGACTTTCACTATAAGAAGCATGTTGGGAATCGGTGAAACTGCTTTTTATCTCCGATGTTCCCTTTTATGTATCCATGGAAACACACCACACTGTAGTTCAGAGCGGGAATTTCAAAGCTGATTCTTTCGTATACGTAGTCAACAGAATGAGACTGTTATATAAGACGATCAGCAAACTTGGCTCAGGGAAGAGTAAATTGTGGTTGAACTTACCGACACATTGTGCTTTCGGCGGACACGGCGCTCTGACGCACTTCACGTCACTGACCACACATTTCTCATAAGGCTTGCATTTCAAGTCCTGCAAGGGATTGTGTACGGTATATAAAACATAAAACACGAATATGTATGTATATATATATATATATATATATATATATACATATATACACACACACATATATATATATATATATTTGGGCTAATTTCGATTTATGTTTAGCGGGTTTAAATAAATATGTGGCTGTCACTGTGAAAAACGTATGCTATAAACATGTATGTATGTATGTACGAGGGGCAGTCCAAAAATAAGTTTACAATGCACATAACGTCATTAAAACGGAGACTAGACTGGTCGGATTTGATTGCAGAGAAATTATTACGTTTAGTTGGAAACTTTGTGTCAGGTGGCAGCACTGTACAGCACTTGTGTGGTGACAGCCATCATTTAAAGATGACGACTCGACTGGAGCAGTGGTCCAAAGAGGAGCTCCGTGCAGTAATTCGTTTTTTGAATGCTAAGAATGTGTCTGCAGCGGAAATTCATCGTCAGCTGGTCGAAGTGTACGGGAACGAAGTGATGAGTCGTCAGAGTGTGGCAAAGTGGTGTGCAGACTTTAGAACCGAACGAGTCACGACAAATGATTGTGAGAGAAGCGGCAGACCCATGACAGCAAACACGCCAGACAACAAGACACGTGTTGAAACAGCAATTATAGAACACAGAAGAGTTACGGTGAATCAGTTACAGCAAGACTTGAGTCTGTCACATGGAACAGTTGTCAGGATTATTGAGGAATTAGGGTTCATAAGGTCTGTGCGCTACGGTTCCCGCGAGCACTATCCGAAGATCACAAGACACAAAGAATGGGTTGTGCCCTGTCATTCCTTGAGCGATATGCCGTTAGTGGCCATGCATTTCTCAAGCGCATTGTCACTGGAGATGAGACATGGGTTCACCATCACACCCCGGAGACGAAACGTGCAAGCAGAGGGTGGAAACATCCTGGGTCCCCGCGAACTAAGAAATTCAAGAATGTCAATTCTGCTGGCAAAGTGGTGGAAACCGTGTTTCCGGACCATAAAGGTGTGTTTTTGGACGATTTCATGGAAAGGGGAAAGACAATCAATACAGCTTCATACTGTGCAACATTAGAAAGTTTAAGAGCTGTCATTAAACGAAAACGCCCTGGGCTGCTGACGGAAGGTGTTTTGCTGCTGCACGATAACGCTCGGCCACACAGTGCCATTTCAACTCGCGAACTCTTGCAGCACTTCCGGTGGGAAGTCTTGGAACATCCGCCGTACAGCCCAGATCTGGCACCGAGTGACTGTCATCTCTTTCCTGCTATTAGGGATCATGTTGGTGGTCACATATTTCAAAGTGATGCCGACATGAAGACAGCATTGAGACGGTGGTTGAACTTGCAGGACACTGACTTCTACGATGAAAGAATAGACAAACTAGTCCAGCGTTATGACAAACGTCTCAACTGTGGTGGGGACTACATTGAAAAATAAAGAGATGAGCATAGAATAAAATGTGTATTGCTTTTGTTATAATTTGACATATACACTCCAGAATATGTGCCTTGTAACTTATTTTTGTACTGCTCTCGTATGTGTGCATGCATGTATGTATGTATGTGTGTATGTGTGTATGTGTGTATGTATGTGCGTGTGCGCTTATGTATATATATATATATATATATATATATAGATAGAATATTGTTGTATGCATTCGCGCGTGATATATATATATATGCGCTTATGTATATATATATATATACATACATAAGCGCATATATATATATATACGCACGAATATATATATATATATATATATATATATATATATATACATAAGCGCACACACATACATACACACATACACACATACACACATACACACATACACACATACACACATACACACATACACACATACACACATACACACATACACACATACACACATACACACATACATACATACATGCATGCATACATACGAGAGCAGTACAAAAATATATATACATATATATCACGCGCGAATGCATACAACAATATTATATCTCTCCGTCTGTGTATGTCTATCTGTCTGTCTGTCTGTCCGTCCGTCCGTCCGTCCGTCCGTCCGTCCATGCTTCTCTCTCTCTCTCTCTCTCTCTCTCTCTCTCTCTCTCTCTCTCTCTCTCTCTCTCTCTCTCTCTCTCTCTCTCTCTCTCTCTCTCTCTCTCTCTCTCTCTCTCTCTCTCTCTCTCTCTCTCTCTCTCTCTCTCTCTCTCTCTCTCTCTCTCTCTCTCTCTCTCTCTCTCTCTCTCTCTCTATATATATATATATATATATATATATATATATATATATATCTTTCTCCATCAAACCCACCTTGCATGGATCGATGCATTTGCATATCAGGCACCCGTCTTTGTCAATCACCTGACCATGTTCGCATCTGACGTCACACAAAGCGAGTGATGGACACACGACTGGACACGCCTTCCTGCACTCCTCCTCCTTCTCGAAGTTGTTTATGTTTCCTCCGCAACCTCCGTAGATAAAATTCTCGCACATCCCCGTCTTAGCGTTGAACCACCACCGCGGGAAGAAACCTTTACAAGGTCCTGGGATCTTTGGCAGTTTGCAGATGGCTGGCAAGTGAATAGTTCGCCAAGTTAATTTGTACACTCAAACGTATAATATTCTTTGTATTGTTAACCATAATTTTTAATGATTTATGCAAATGTATCATTGACTCTCGAAATAATCTCTGTATGGTTTCCAGAGAACCTCCTGTGTTACTATGTAATTTAATTATAACCTTCCATATTAGTTGTAATAACTTTGTAATATTTGTGAATAACCAAATAAATAACAGAGAGTTTACTGACCGAATTAAACACTTTGGAAGCTAAACAAATTTCAAGCAAACGTGATATGCATTTATAAGTTTATAAGCTAGTATAATTAAGAGGAAATAAGAACACAGGGGTTGCATTGTGGTTAATAACATATTAACGCTGGTTGTAACCAAACAAATTAGATCTGCTGTAATTATAGCCTTACACGACCAAGTGTTAAAAACTTGGGAATTTGTACCTGTCATAGATTCAACGTCGTGACATTGAGGGCCTTAATGTGGCACCTGGAAATTATTTGACTGAACGTACCAACACATACACCCCGCCATGGACAAGGCATCGCCGTCATGCACGGTATCCTCTCAGGAACACATTCTTCGTCTTCGTCACACTTCACGCCCTAAACAAACACAAATACGCATTGTTGCGGTGTAATTTTCAATAAATTGAAGACAGTAATTATTTACGAATATCCATGCATGACTATGTTGCGAAGAATCCATATAACAAAGAACTGACAGAACCATGTGCACGTGTCGTTTGCTTGCGACATGTTCCGCAAGTTATCAACTATTTGGCAGGATCAGCAATCTTCCACAACTACATGTAACCCTTTTTTGTTCAGTCCAGTTTCACACAACATGACTCTCAATGTCAGACACAGTATAGGGATGGTTCACTTTCAGACCCTATACACACGATACGAGCCTTATTTCTTGGTTAGAACCATCATCCCGTTTTGGATGACTGTCTCCCCACCCTCTTCCTCTTCTCTTTCGCTTTTTGTTATCCCCCTTCCTTCCTCTTTCCATCTATCTTTCTCTCTCTCTACTCTCTCTTTATATATATATATATATATATATGTATATATATTTTATATTTCTACTCTCTCTCTCTCTCTCTCTCTCTCTCTCTCTCTCTCTCTCTCTCTCTCTCTCTCTCTCTCTCTCTCTCTCTCTCTCTCTCTCTCTCTCTCTCTCTCTCTGGCCCTTCCCCTTCCCCCTCCCCCCCCTCTCTCTCTCTCTCTCTCTCTTTATCTACTCTCTACCTTTTTACTGTCTATCTCTCGTCTTCAGCACATTCGACGCCCATCTCGGTTTCCATTGATATCTCGTTTGGTTTATTGTTTTTGGCATAACTGATTAAGTATGTTTAATCTGTCTCCTTCTCAATATTTCCCCTTCTGTTTCTATCTCTCCCTGTCTCCCTGTCTCCCTGTCTCCCTGTCTCCCTGTCTCTCTGTCTCTCTGTTTCTCTGTCTCTCTGTCTCTGTCTCTCTGTCTCTCTGTCTCTCTGTCTCTCTGTCTCTCTGTCTCTCTGTCTCTCTGTCTCTCTGTCTCTCTGTCTCTGTCTGTCTCTGTCTCTCTGTCTGTCTGTCTGTCTGTCTGTCTGTCTGTCTGTCTGTCTGTCTGTCTGTCTGTCTGTCTGTCTGTCTGTCTCTCTCTCATTATGTCTGTCTCTCATTATGTCTGTCTCGCTGTCTCTATCTCTCTTTGTCTCTCTGTCTCTCTGTCTCTCTGTCTCTCAGTCTCTCTGTCTCTGTCTCTCTGTCTCTCTGTCTCTCTGTCTCTCTGTCTCTCTGTCTCTCTGTCTCTCTGTCTCTCTGTTTCTCTGTCTCTCTGTCTCTCTGTCTCTCTCTGTCTCTATGTCTCACTCTGTATATATATATATATATATATATCTCTCTCTCTCTTTCTCTCTCTCTCTCTCTCTCTCTCTCTCTCTCTCTCTCTGTCTCTCTGTCTCTCTGTCTCTCTCTGTCTCTATCTCTCACTCTGTATATATATATATATATATATATATATATATATATATATATCTCTCTCTCTCTCTCTCTCTCTCTCTCTCTCTCTCTCTCATTCTCTCTCATGTTTTTCTCTCTCTCACTCTCCCTCTCTCTCGCTCGCTCTCTCAGTATGTTCCCCCTCCCTCCTTCCTTCCCCTTCCTCCCTTTATCCCCCAATCGCTCCCTTCCTCCCGCCAACCTAGCCGTCATCCCCCTTTCTCCTTTGACCCACCTTGCACGGCTCGACACACTCGCAAGTCGGACATCCGTCTTTGTCCAGCACGCGACCGTACTTGCATTTGTCTTCTGCACACGTCAGTAGTGGACACTCGTCTGGACACGTCTTTTTGCACTCCTCTATCGTCTTGAAATTGTTCCTGTTCCCTCTGCACCCTCCGTAGATAAACTTCTCGCACATTTCAGTCTTTGTGTTGAAGTACCAGCGTGGGAAATAACCTCTGCATGGTCCAGAATCCATTGGCATTTTGCAGATGGCTGGCAACAGTAAGTGATATCATATAATCGCCTTGCGCAATATGTGATTATGCACGCATTATTATCGACATACACGTAACCTTGCTTAGCAAATTGGTGGTATAGTTAATGTGTACCGCTAAGCTTTGATGGTTACTATTTTCTCGTTGTTGAATCTTACTGGTTGGATTGGATTACAGCAATATTATACTACCATGCATTACATTCTTATTAGTTGGTATGGAACTCAATGATATTTTATTAATACACTGTACGACCTACTCATTTAAACAATTGTTGTACAAAGTTGTAGATGACGTAATGTAGACGACAATATCAATTGTAACTATGATAATTGGCATTTCAATGTCTAATGGATCCGTTTTACAGAGTACGACATTACTATATGTCTGGTGGCACGACACCAACAACCTTGGGATCGGACAACCATATACTAATGATTGCCTATTTGGAGACCGGCACATCGTATCGTCAAACTACCACAGTTTTACCTCAAACTACACTAAATACACTGTTCCTATAAGAATATTTTAATGTATGGACGTCTAATTTTACATAAGGAACATATCATTCATAAAAGTGGTAGGCCGGCTGCCCGCCGATTTTACCCCAATATATGTTAATTAATAAGCGAACTAGGCGCCAGGCAATCCATTCAAACATGCTGAGATCCATTCGCTTCTTATTATTTTAATTCGGTTTCGAGGACCATTGGCCTCTGATATCCAAATTGGATTTGCATTTATTTTAATGTACTCATTTAGAGTTATGTACTTTCAATGGACAAATAGAATCGTCAGTAATTCCCCAGGGGGTGATACTATTGAGTTATATTCAACGTATTACGAATTGATCGTGTGCCATGCAATCACATAATAGGTGACAAAAGAAATTAAATAGTCATGGAAACGACTTTAAATACAAAATACTGTAACGATCACAATTGGTGGCCTGGGTTTGTAAGTTCTTAAGTTATTCATACACTGGTCCTTAAGCACAGTTGTCCACAGTGAAAAGTCCTGAGCTGTTGCCGTACCTTTATTGCAGTCGTAAGTCGGCAGTCCAGGCAATGTCCTCGTCCCCTCGATCTCCTTGCCTTCCCTCGTCACGCACCATGACTGGCCGGTGCTGCCGTAGACCTGCTGAGGGGAATAGTATCCGTCGTCCTCACACCGAGGCACCAAAGTGCCGGGGGGAAGCGGATCCGAAAGTGCCAGTAGCTTCTCGTGGCACGGGCCTTTCGGATCGTCTGAAACCGACGCTGATTGTTAAATAAACAAACCTCTGTGGGTGATCACGTTTAATAGCATATTTATGTTTCATGATAAACACTGCAATCGGTTGGAGTTGAATTACAATGGCATTTTTGTATTAAGTAATGCGTTATGTTGGCAAACATACCTAACGGAAACATAACATTATAAAGGCGAGCAACACGGCGAAGTTTATACGGTGGCTGGATGGTTTTTTATCGTTATTGGCACGCAGCGAACTTTCTCTATAGGAAACATGTTGGGAATTAGTGAAGCTGCTTTTTATCTCCGATGTTCCTAACTATATATCCATAGGAACACACCATAGTTCAGATCAGAGCAGGAGTTTCAAAGTTGATTCTTGCAAGCGGATGTTCCTTATGCATCCATACAGACATATCCCACAGTATAAGATTGTCAAATAAGACTACCAGCAAACTTGGCACAACGCCCAAGGAAGAGTGAAGTGTGGCTGAGCTTACCAACACACTCTGCCACCGGTGGACACGGCGCTCTGATGCACTGAACGACAGTGACCACACATTTCTCATACGGCTTGCATTTTATGTCCTGCAAGAAATTGAATAAGGTATAAGACAAATATAGTAAGTAAGTAACTAAGTAAGTAAGTAATTTCCAACAACAACATCAAATAATTGCACATCCTGTTATTCCAAAATACAACATTTTCAACATGTGAACAGAAAATACTCATAAGTTGATATAATTCCGATTTGTGTCAAGTGGGCTTACACAAATGTGCGGCTGACCCTGTAAAAAAGTATGCTATGTGTGTGTGTGTGTGTGTGTGTGTGTGTGTGTGTGTGTGTGTGTGTGTGTGTGTGTGTGTGTGTGTGTGTGTGTGTGTGTGTGTGTGTGTGTGTGTGTGTGTGTGTGTGTGTGTGTGTGTGTGTGTGTGTGTGACGACACCACCCTTACTAGTACACTGAGTACATTTAACGATTCAGAAGGCCAAATGCGAAGTGAACATATTAACAAAGAACTAACAAAGATTAGCAATTGGTTAAAAGCTAATAAACTGTCACTAAATGCAAAAAAACTAAATTGATGATTTTTCATATGCCTCAAAAGAAAGTAGAATACCCTGTGTTACAAATAGATAGGGCACACATTGAATGTGTAAATGATTTCAATTTTGTATGCATCACAATAAATAACCATTTAAACTGGCAGAGTCATACAAAAAAAAAAAGCAAATAAAATATATAAAACAATAGGCATACTAAATAAACTTAAACACTTTTTACCACCTAATACATTATATATTATGTACAATGCTCTTATTCTCCCTCATATTAATTATGGCTTACTTTTATGGGGTCATCAGGCACTTCGAATTTTCAAATTACAGAAAAAAGCAATACGAATAATATCCTTAAGTAAATATAATGCTCACACAAGTCCTACTTTTAAGACTTCGGTTGCTACTAAAGTTGGATGACATTTCTAATATCCAACAAATAAAATTTTACTATAAATTAATTAACAATCTTTTACCCTACTACTTCAATGTTTTTCCAAACACACACATCTATGATATTCATCAGCACTGCACACGTGAAAGAAATAATCTGTAAATGTCCAGATTCAAACATGAATTTGCCCAAAAATGCATTAGACACAACATAATAGAGACAGTTAACAACACACCAAGTATTATCATTAATAACTTTTACACCCACAGTCTATATGGTTTTTCAACATACACAAAACAGTTTTTATTTTAAATTATGAACCTAGTTGTCGTAGTCATAATTGTTTTATTTGTAATTCGTAATACGTATTGAAATGTATACCTAAGTATCCATGTGTACGTCAATTTGTACAAGAGTACATATAATCAGTCCTTGTATTATGTATGTATGTTGATACACTGAGTAATTATCAACTGTAAAACAAGGCATATGCTTTTCTGATTTGTGTCATGTAAATTTTGTTGTTGTTTATATTTATTGGGTGGCTCCTGTGCTAGCGATATTATATATTTTAATGGGAGTCTCCCGACCTTATCTGTTACTTACGTTATTCATTGTCTATGTATCGTATTTATAGGTCAAATAAATTGATTCTGAGTTCTGAGTGTGTGTGTGTGTGTGTGTGTGTGTGTGTGTGAGTGTGTGTGTGTGTGTGTGTGTGTGTGTGTGTGTGTGTGTGTGTGTGTGTGTGTGTGTGTGTGTGTGTGTGTGTGTGTGTGTGTGTGTGTGTGTGTGTGTAGGGCTGCCCACAGCTATTTGCATTACGAAGCCGTATGGAGTATCCACTTGAGACAGCATCGTTCCCGAACAATAAACTGAATAACTTCGTGTTGTAGAATTATCTCTGTTGCTCTACGCCAACACTTTCCTGCGTCAAACTTTACCTATGCTGCATTACATTACATCACATCACATTACATTACTTTGCATAATATTACGTTACATTATGATACATTACATTGCATTATATTACATGGTCTTCTCAGTCTTCTGCGTCTTCCACAACATGTTATCGTTGCACCTGCATATAGTAGTTGTGTGCGAACAGGCGTTTGTGTAGGGTACAGGGGCCGTGAAGGCGCGCGAGGAGGAATAAGATGCATGAGAGGATGAGTGTGTCAGTGAGTGAGTGAGTGAGTGAGTGAGTGAGTGAGTGAGTGAGTGAGTGAGTGAGTGAGTGAGTGAGTGAGTGAGTGAGTGAGTGAGTGAGTGAGTGAGTGAGTGAGTGAGCGAGCGAGTGAGGGATTGAGTGAATACATGATTGTCTGACTGACTGACTGACTGACAGCTCACACGAGATGCAAATGATTATGAACTGTGCCTAAGGAATCAGTTAATTGACAGTGGTGTACAGCTCAAATGCTTAAATCGTCTAGCCATCCCACCATGGAAAAAGTTATGTGAAAGAGTAAGAAACTCAATGTCTACATTACACAACCATCTTAGAACAATAAGCACACTCAACCACGTAGTTATGACTTCGACACATTATTATTTATTATTGTGTGACCCATCCAGACGTACTTTTGTAAATGAATGACAAGAAATATGTCTTTATTTAGTTCACCATACAGAACATGATATACCTCTTTAACTACTCAGCCAATTGTACTGCCGCAGTACGTCGGTTGAAATGCGAATTATTCTAATTTTCTGAAATCATGTCGCACGCATCATCTGCGAGCGTCGGGAAAATGTATTACACGATGTTCTGTGTGAGTTACACGTGCATACCACAACTTGTCCTCAGATGTGTCATTCGAAGCAATGTAGTGCGATTATCAACAACTAAAGCAAGAACATTTGTCACAACGCGACGAAGCCAAATATATCGTAACAGTCGAGCATGCACGCACAATTCCCAGGTCACAATAGAAACCTTAGCAAACATAGGGCAAGGTTCGGTAATTTTTACCACCAGAAAATATGGGCCATTTCCATAACTCAGAAATGGTACACCAAATGTTGATATTTACTGAGTTAAGGAAGGTTGCGGAGCACGCCAGCAAAATGTGCAATGGTACAATTTAGAAATATTTACGTGAATAACAGTTAACAAATCTTTTACGATTTCACCATGCTGAATAAATGCATAAAGACCATACGAACATAATCTACATCAATATGAACGGCGTTTTTGATGAGTTCATTATCGTATCAGTCTGTGTAATGGGCGATAATGTAAGCATGTAGAGTATATTTCCCGGCTGTAGGAAAAAAGGGAACTGGATTACCTTCGGGAAATATAAGCCACATGCAGTTCATTTAATATGAGCATATGTTATATTTTAACGTAATGGAGATTTATCTTGTTCTCATAAAATTTGGCGGTGATTGTCGATGTGTAGGCAATGAATGTGAGTGAGACGGTGGCATAGATTGCATTGTTGGGTCATTCCATGTGAATCCAATCAGCAATTTTGACATTTGATGCATTAACCTCTTCAGTTTTTGAATAACTTAATTAGATGAGAGCCTTTAGTAAGATATGCAAGTAACCAAAATTAGAGTGTCCTAGCTCCGTTATTTTTCTATTTATGGCAGTTTAAAATATAGGACTGCCGTTGTGTGATGGATGACATGTTAAAAAATAAACGTAATTATCAATTTTGTACAAATTATTATATATTGAATTAATCAACATATATCAATATTGCTCGGAGGAATTATTATATGCAACTAGTAGATTACATAATTATAGTTAGAATATACAGGCAGTTGATGGTTAATTTGCATTAAATTAATAAAATGTCATGATTTGTCAATTGAATCACTTGCGAGATTATTTTTAGACATTGATTGTGAGCAAAATACACATATCCTAGTTTTAGTATGTCGCCTTGAAATCGTTCGGTAGAATGATTATGATCGGAGCAAGATTAGTCGGAGCAAGAGCAATCTAGGTAAAGGTCAAAAATCTAGATCAAGGTCACATATATAGGTCAAGGTAAAATAGCACGAACGGATATCCAGGTCAAGGGTCAATATCAAATATCCAGATCAAGGTCAAATGTCAAGGTTAAAGCGGCACCCCTGGCGCATAGGTCATGAACTACAAAAAGCGCCTCTGGTGTATAATTTGTGACTAAATATCAGTACTGCTTAGATTCGTGCCTCTCATTTTGTCAAGTGGCTCTCCCTGGCGGATAGCTCATGAACTAAATAACAATATTGCTTTAATTCGTGCCTCTTATTTTCTCCTGGCGTATAGGTGGTGAGCCATGTGACTAAATCAAATGACGATTAGTTCGTGAAACAGTACTGCTTAAATCCGTGTTTCTTTTTACTATAAAATAGGTCAAAGACGTCACTAAATAGGTCATTGCGGATGCGCAATGCTGTCTTTTCTTAAGTTGCATAGGCAGTGGACAATTTTTTTCAGGTATAGCGCCCCATGGCGTTTACTTTTAGAACTATAAAATACGTCAAATCCTGACGACTAGGTAGTGAACTAGAAAAATTTGTCAAATTATGTTATTTCTAGTTAGCATACAGGTCAACTGACCTGTACATTTTTGCCTACCTATGTATCTTGTTAATAGCATACGTCAACTGGTTCCTGTATTAACAAAGAGGTGTTTGTAATTTTTTGCGTACCTATGTATGTTATTAATAGCACACGTGAATTAGTTCCTCGACATGCGTGAACTGTTTCCTGGACATATGTGAACTGATTCCTGGACATGTAACATTCTTTGACATGTATTTTTTACTCTGAGGTTCGTGCTTATTCGGCAAACTCACGTGACCTTTCGGTACGCTCACGTGACCTTTATCTTCTGTCGAACTTTTATAAAAAGGCCTGCGTCTGCTTTTTTGGTCATTATATTGCGACAGTGCGTTACCATTACTGCGCCAACTCCACTGGCTGCCTGTCCAGCAACGGATTACCTACAAAATGGCAGAATAAAGCGTTAAATGCTGAACTATCGCCACCATATATGCAGTCACTTGTGTCAGTTTATAAACCAGCCAGACATCTTCGTTCTGCTGAGTGTAACCATCTTGTCGTTGCGAGAGCCCGAACCAAAGCTGGTGAATGCGCATTCGTCCACGCTGCCGCTACAATATGGAATGGTATACCAACTACTGTTACTTCCAAAACCTCCCTGCAATCCTTCAAGGCAGTCTTAAAAACTCACCTTTTCATTACGGCGTACACTGCTTGAAAGACCACAGAAACATTTTTATTCTAAGTTATTCATAGTTTTATCTTGATCTTTATAACAGCCGAAAGGACATTTTAAGTAAGTACTTTACCATGCAAATTGTTTTCTTTTTAATCTGTTGCAGCCGGTTTCGTGAGCGTACTTACGACGTCGTAGCGACCGCTACGACATCGTACGCTTAGAACGTCGCAAAGTTACGTTATTTGGGTTTCATGAATATCCTAAGTGCGATTAGCCGTTGCTAGTTGGTCGTAACTTTGCGCCTGGTATATAGCAGGCGTAGGCTTACGTTATTTTAAATATTCCCTGGATGCTCCCCAAGTTCTAAGATGCTCCCGGGACGCACACACGAGGAATAAATATGTACAATTTTCAATGGCTTGGCGTTTGGTGCATGAACTGCAACGAAGACACAGTAGACGATACAGAGTGTTCAGAGATAAGAATAACCCTCTTGATTCGTTAAATTACGATGAACTAGTTGAGCGGTATAGGTTTAGAAGAGATGATATATTGTGGCTGACTGACGAGTTTGGCGGTGCGCTCGAACACCGGAATGAGCGAAAAGGAGGACTGCCGCCCTCGATACAGGTATTACAACTTATGGTGGTGTTGCGAGTTTTCGCTTGTGAGGGCTTTCAAATTGATGTCGCCGATACATTCGGAATAACCAAACCAACAGTGTGCCGACTTATCGTACACAGTGTGGCAAATACCGTAGGTGGACGGCTTGGTCCATACGTGAAATTTGACAACGCGTTGGAAATCGAGAGAACCAAACAGCAGTTCTACCGGATGGCGGGGTTTCCGAAAGTAACTGGGTGCATTTACTGCACTCATGTCAAAATTATCGGTCCAAGCGTCAATGAACATGGATACATAAACCGAAAAGGAACGCATTCCATCAACGTGTAAATGTTCGCCTGTAGGCCTACATATGGAAGGTGCATTGCGCTTGTATTAACAGTGAGCTCATATAATAATAGAGACTACCTTATAGAGCAAAACCTCACTATTAAAGTAAACCTTGGGACTTGTCTCAATAAAAGGTTCCCCAAAATGGTACCATGTTAGCTGAAGTGATATATTCGAGTGTGATGACATTTAGGTATCATTTAATTTCCCCTGCGCCATAAGTGTAGGGTTAGCTAAACCAAAGGCCCACAAAGCCAAAGACAAAGCGAGACGCTGTGATTCGCGTCTTTCACAGTTTATTCAATTGTGGTAGAATTCGTGTTAATTTCACTCTATACAACTATATATACATTTTTTATGCACATTTGTGGCTCATTATTATTTCCTGCGTGTTTACTTTTTATTGCGGACACAGGGATTCCCCATCGCAAAGTAACGATATCAATTCTACGTCGACGTAGTTACGCGAATGTTAAATTGTTCTCATGAAACCGGTCGTATGCTACATCAGGTAGTTGCACTTAACTACGACCAGTATAACGTCTAGTTGTAAGGAGTAAAGTTACGCCGCTTCATGAAACCGGCTCCTGATGTTTACACAGCATTATTATCTTAATTTGTTTATTTTTATATTTAAATTTGTTTAATTTTTACTATTTATATTTTAGTTTTATGTAAAGCGATATGAACGCTATGGATATGGCGCTATAGAATATATAAATTATTATTATATCTTACATCTTGGAAGATGAACAACATGACTAGCGATAACGTCCGACAAGGGATTTTGTTGCCGAAGAGGCAGCCTTCTCCGGCCACGACCCCTCGACCTCAACAATCAACCCGGACCAACGACCAACGACTAGTCCGACGACCAAAACAATTTCGTCGCTGTCATCAGTTCCGGCAACCAAACCAACCATCAACCCGACGTCGTTACCACCGACGAAGCGTGAGAAGCTTTTGCTCCGCTATGGCTGCTACATGTGTGTCAGTACCTTCAGCTGTAAAGGTAGTTGGCACGTTCATGTGAAGCAGGGCTACTGTCAAAGGAAGCAGGATAAGCAGCAGCGACGTAAACAAAACAACTTAAAGAGATAATAGTAAGCTTCAATGTTAGAACATTTTCAAAACCTGATACAAAGAACATAATATTATATTTCTCTTGTACATACCAGTTGACCATACACTATTAAGCTCATCTCGTCACTGTTTCAGCGGCAAGAAAAGGAGCGCATTGCTGCAGCCGTCGCTGCTCCTGCCCCTTCTCCGCTGTCGCAGCAAATATCGGCCCGCCAAGCGACTGTCTCCGCTGCTGAACATCCAAGCAGCACAAGGAGAAACGACGCATGTTGAGGTTGTCGGTCTAGAAACTGCGCGAGACGCACGACCCAGAGTCTTGTCTCCGGCGCTCCGTGCTCGTCAAGAACACACTGTTGCGGATAAAGCGCGAACTACGACGGGAACTCGTGTGTCCCTCATCATAATTTAAAGAAAACTCCACGGAGTACCTATAGTCTTTACGTACCACAGTTGCACTTACCTCACTTGGTGGCCTGTTTGCAACCTGGTTTGAACTGGTATTCGCTGTGCAAGTCCTCGCGATGCAGCATATTCGAACGACGAGGACGAGCCGACGAGCCGACGAGCCGGCCCATCATTCCGGTGACCAACCATCCTTCCCCGCCGTCGGAACCAGAGGTCGTGGACGTGGCAACTCTGGAAGGGAGGGTAAGCGCCGGCGCCGTTATCAAGATCAGGGGTCTCCTTATCGACAAAGTACGCCAGCATACTGCCTTCTACATCGGGTGCAGATACTGCAAGACGCGTATGATTGTCGACGATAGGAGACAGTTGCAATACGAACGACACGGTTACGTGGCCTCTGACATGCATTTCGTGGTGCGCATATGCTTTGTCGAGACAGCGACGGGTCAGTGTATATGGTTGACTTTATTCGACCAGTGTATGGGTCTTCTCGTAGATGTTTGCTGTTATGGACGAAACGATGCAAACATACAAACTGAACTCACTGACGGGAACTCGTGTGTCCCTCACCATAACGAAAACCCGATGAGGTACCTACACAAACTACAACGTCACACACCTAGAGGTGGTACACTAGAGTCCGTACCATGTTTCAGCCTCTCTCTGCTGCCGACACTGCCTGTGTCACAACTTCCGCCGATACTGCCGATGTCACAACTTCTGCCGACCCTGCCGGTGTCACAACTTCTACCGACGCTGCCGATGTCACAATTTTCGCTCCTGCTGCGGCGGGTCCGAACTTTACCATTTACTTTCCTGTGACCGAAATGAAGAAGACGATTGTACGTCACATAGCATGTAACGTCTTTGAACTCTCAAGACGACAATGCTCCGGTTGCGACATAGACGATCTTAGTCAATTTCATCACGATTGCATGTTACCTGATGACATTCTAATGTTCATGTACTTTGACGAGGCCATTGATGCCATCAATCCATCGGCAGTGGCTAAAGAATGGTAGAGTGTTTTAGAACAGTCAGCTTTTAAACTACCCGACATGGCATACGAACAGTTGTGTACTATCAAGAGTTAGTTGCAAGACTCTGTATCATAGCAGTGGCGAAACAATGTCCAGTTTCTGGTTCTTGCAGTGATGGATGGTGACCTATAAATAACGTTCTGTTGTGTTGTACACGAATAAAATGTATAGACCTTATTTTGTGTCATTTTTATAGTATAAATACAATGTCACAATTTCTACTCATGCCGCCAATGTCGCAACGTCCGCCCCTGTCGATGTCACAACTTGTACTCATGCCTTCAATGTCACAACGTCCGCTCCTGTCGATGTCACAACTTCTACTCATGCCGTCAATGTCACAACGTCCGCTCCTGTCGATGTCACAACTTCTACTCATGCCGTCAATGTCACAACTTCCGCTCCTGTCGATGTCACAACTTCTACCGACGCGAGCAATGCACAATTTCTACCGACGCGAACAATTTCGCAACATCTACCGACGCTGCTGATGTCAACTTCTACCGACGCGACAAATGTCACAATTTCTACCAACGTTGGCGATGCCACAACTTCCGCTTCTGTTCCCGCTGGTCCGAACTTTACCATTGACTTTCCTGTGACCGAAATGGAGAAGACAGTAGCACGTCATATAGCATGGAGCGTCCTTGAACTCTCAAGACGACACAGCATTTAAACTACCCGACATGACATACGAACAATTGTGTACTATCAAGAGTTGGGATGCAAGACTCTGTATCAAAGCAGTGGCGAAACAATGTCCAGTCTCTGGTTCTTGCAGTTATTGAAGATGGCCTGTAAATAACTTTGCAGTAATGGAGGGTGACCTGTAAATACGTTGCGAATAAAATGTGCAAACCTTATCGCATTATTTCTCTTGACCCTTGACAATCTAAAGGACGGAACGACTGTGCCATGTCAGGGGCAATAGTTCCCTTGGCACTTGAAAATCTAAAGGACAGAACGACTGTGTCATGTCAGGGTTAATAGTTCCTTTGGCATTTGATGATATAAAAACAGAACGACTGTGTCTTGTCAGAGGCATTCGTTCTCATCCAGATATATTCGTAGTTATTTCAGTTAGCAAATAAATGGGATTATAATGAAATCGATCAGTGCAATTTCTGTAAAATATCACGTGTTATTTGTTTATAACATCATTCAATTTTGTGCTGGTTTCCTGTGACATTCATTAATTCTGTTTCACGTAAGACTCGTTTTGGAAACATTTAATGACACGTACCCAAACTGTTTCCGGGGACCCTTTCTGAAATGTCGAAAATGAACATACCGATACAAGCTTTCATTTCTTAGCACATAATGTGATATAGTATCGGCCCCTCGAGGTAAATAACGGTGTCAGGAGGTGTCGACACTGGCAACATGAACAAACCCAACATTTAATTAAAAGTGTATCACCACTGTCTAACTCAGCATATTCCCTGCAGTAAGTCACAAACAAGAACAATTTAACGCGGCGCGAGCGTCGGTATTGTTGAGAAGATGGGTTTAAATAAAGCTGTTCCTTCGTTCGGCTGCATACGTCGGTGAAATACTGGCGGCACATGAGCAGGGTAATAATCCAAAATAGCTGCAACGGTTCATACATAAATCTAATCACAATATGTGGTTGTCACTATTATAGAGCACGAAGCACCTGTCGCCAAAGCTCTGACAAGGGGCAAGATTTATTCATTAGAACCAATGTATATATCGACAATACTCTACCCAAATACGTGTGGCTGTTACAGCTGAGCTGAACATGAGAAGAAGAAGATTTATGTATATACTGTTTCTTGAAAGATAATATATATATATATTATATATATAATATATATATATATATATATGCGCGCGCGCGCGTGTGTGTATACTCTATATATGTGTGTGCATATTACCTTTCAATAAATTCTTGTAACATCGGAGCATATCTGACCTTTGTTACTGATATGTGAATTTTGTAGCACATCCGTTTGTTCTAGTGATGTATTTGCAAACGAATAACTTTGACATTCACAAAATGTTGCTCGCGTGACCTTTTTTAAAATGCATTATATATTTAAACAATGACCACGTTGATCGTGTGATCTTTTTAAAATGCATTAGATATTTCAACAGTTTGTTCTCCGTGGTATACCGTGTTATACCTTCGCCAAAGTTGGGAATAACATTGTCTTGCTAACAACATAAAGCCGCCCACTATTGACGTAGGCGTATTTCATTTTGGCTAATCGACCGGTAACATCTGACACTGTGGCCAATGTATTGAAGCCGTAGACTCCACATATAGCACCAATCTCTGAAATGTCAAGTGAATCTATTGGTATTTAACTCATTGATGGGCCGGTTTCGTCATTGTTTGTGGAGCGCGGGTTCCGGCCATGAATCGACTGCTTGCGTTGATCGCGCTGACCGTCGTCACTCGGACAGTCCAGTCTTGCTGGACGGTGTCCAGCAAAGGTTCGTCGTCACAGGACACACACTTAAAGGAAACGAATCCGAAGATCCCATATGGAGAGGAACGCAGTCTTGTTCTGCCTTTAGAACGGTTTCCTCGAGTTCATAATGGAACTCTATTTGGTAAGTCACCATCACCATCATCATTGTGTAGCCGTAGTGTCCCGTAGTTGGGCGAAGGCCTCATCATGACGTTTCCAAATATGCCTGTTATTCTCTGCCAGGTGGTGCCTTTCCAGTACTCGTCTAGTTCGTTTCTCTACCGTCTCGCCGGTCTTCCTCTAGATCGTTTCCCTTCGTAACGTCTCCAGGTTGTGATAAGCGATGTCCATCGCTTATCTCGTAGTCTGCTGATGTGCTCTGTCCAGGTCCACTTCTGTCATCTGATTTGTTCTATCACGTCTATGACTTTTGTCTTCTGTCTTACCAATATGTTTGTTTTTCTCCCCCGATATGTGATGTTTAACATACTTCTTTCCATCTTTGTTTGTGCGACTGCTGGCTTGTTCTTTGTCTGGATGGTGAGTGCTTATGTTTCCGCGTCGTATGACATCGCTGGAAGTACGCGTGAGTTGAAGACTTGACTCTTCAAGCAGGTACCCTTGAAGATGTCGCGGTGTTTGGCGAATGCTATCCAGCCGGCGGTGATTCTTCTTTGAATCTCCTTGTCTTGGTTTTTGTCTCTGATACTGCATCGCTGTCCCAGATAGACGTAGCTTTCAACGTTCTCTATCTGTGTGGTATTGATATATATATTGGTGTGTCATTTTCTAGCATCTCTTTTGTCTTCGAAATGTTCATCTTCAAACCTTGTTTTTTACTTTTATCAGCTAACTCATTGAGCATGTTTTGTAGTTCTTGCGGTGTAGTAGCACATATCAATATGTCTTCGGAGAAGCGAAAATGACTGAGATATTGTCCGTCTATCCTCAAACCGCTGGTTTCCTAGGTCAATTTTCGGAATATGCTTTCGAGTGTTGCTATAAACAGCGTGGGCGATATGGTGTCACCCTGTCGTACTCCTCCCTTAATGTTGATCTTGTTGCTATTTTGTGTTGGTAAACTGTCACCGAGCTGTTGGTGTAGATGTCTTTCAGGAGTTCGATGTAAACGTCTTTTATCCCCTGTTCTTGAAGGGAGGTCAGTATAACTTGAGTTTGCACCGTGTCGAAAGCCTTCTCGTAATCGACGAAAGCGATGCAAGGCGTGATATTATTATTCTCGACACTTCTATTTCAGTTGGTTTTACGACGTGTATGTGGTCTGTCGTTGAGTACCTGCTTCTGAATCCTGCTTGCCCTCGTGGTTTGGTTTCCGTCGAATGTCTTCTCCAGCCTATTCGCTGTTATCTTTGAGTAATGTGTACATGTTTGATAACAGTAATATCGGTCTGTAGTTATATGGTAAGTAGCACAACAATTTCGATATGGTAAGTAACATAACAATTTTGATGTAGTAGGCCAACTATGAAACAGAATATTAAAACTTTTTAAAACATAATTAAAAACAGAAGTCATGTTCCAGCCGTAGACTGGAACCAGCCATGTACTATCGAATAATGTCATCGATAGCGTCACGAATACTAATACGGTGGTGGACAAATGCGAACCGTATGGATTCCAGTTTCACATTCAAAGCGCCCAAATCACTTTTTTCCCACGATGACCGTTACCGACGGCGATCTTCTATGGTCAACTGAAGTCAAACCATAAAACTGGGTGTGCCCATTTCTCGTGATGCAGCGACGAAGGAAGACGTTAGAACACTTGAAATCATCAACTTCTTTTTTCAGTTTAACTGTGATGCACTATACATAATACATGATAACAACGTCCCCACGGTTTTCGATTTATCTCCGTTTCCCGGATTTTTTAACTAAATAAAGCGTTATATTTGATTACTGAAATAAGACAATTAATTTAACCTGATACCGCTCTCGTTATCATATAAACATGTTTAACTAGCTGTATGGGTTTTTCGCCTATTTCATTGAGATGGATTTATCAGTACAAATGACATACTGGCACAATGACGTCACGCGATAAGACACGACACTCGCTAGGATAATTATCGTCAAAGTAGATACCATCGAGTTATTCGTCCTAGGGACTACTTGTTTTAAAATCGGACGAGAATGGCAGTAGCAGGTAGTTGGCCTTGCCATGCGTAATTGACTATTCCCAATTGTGAATGAAAGAATGAACGTTATTGTTCAAAAAACATTGGCAACAGATATATATATATATATGTATATACATATATATATATATACACATATATATATAAATATATATATATATATATATGTATATATATTTATATAATATAAGTGAGAAAGTAGACTGTACAGCGTTTGAAGGGGATAAACAGGAAGTCATTGACTTGTATGTAAGTTTACCCCTGACATGTATATTTAGACATTTTAGCTACATTTATTGAAAATGCTATTCCTGTGTTCTAGCAATCATAATTGAATCATGTAAGGGAAGACATTCATGTTCCATATTTAAAGTATACGATAAGTGCACATTTTAACACATAAGTTATTCACCACAGTTGCAGAAATATATTTGTTGATGATAGTATTTAGATTGTTATGACCAGATATATATGACGACTTTCGCCTAGCACACGAGTACGAGAATGCTTAATCCTTTGGTTTTGGTGCGCCCCTGAGCTCGGATTGTCTGAGGATATTGGCGCGATAGAAGTGATTTACTGTTATTATTATTATATTTCTTAAATAAAAGGTTCTTGCATTTGTTGTGAACATATGGATGCGTGTAATATGCCCCAACCACGCGTCCCCGGGACAAAATAGAGCCAATAGACAGAAATACTAGTGTATACAATAGCACGAAGGAGTTATAATGTTGCGTATATATTAGAGACAGAGAGATTGTTCAAGACCAGACTGGAAGGACAAAAGAAGGGTGGTGAGAAAGCTCGAAGAGAACATAAGGAGTGAAGGTAAGCTGTCCCCCATCAACAAGTTAGCCGTGACAGAACACCAAACCATCGACGACCATCTAGAAGACTTGGAAGAATTAAACGGGGTAGCTAAAAAGTCACAAAGGAACAGTCACACGAGAAGCGATCTGGATACGCAAGACAGAAGTAGTGATCCACCGAGATGTGAGGAACCACGCCATTCCCATTTTACAAGGAAACCAACTTAATAGCATAAAAAAAATTCTATAAACAAGTAAAAGTGCGTGTATAAGAACTGCATTCAGCAGAGAAGAGCATCTCTGTTTTACAAAACTGTTGTTTTAGACTGTGGTGCCTAACACACGGCCGATTTTTTGGGAGAATCGTATTTTATGCATACGATTGTGCACGTCGAATAGGTATCAGTGCGGCTAGCCGTCGTACAAAGTATGGTATGCACTGCGTGTTTGATTTATGTATGATCGAGTTAAATATGATTCACTATACCGCTTTTGCCTTCAGATTTCGAGAACTACAGGTCATGGTGCGAATATTACAATGGTAATGTTACCATAGTGTTGGAAGACGGACATAATTACACTGGAGTGGTTAGCGTGTACAAAGAATTTGATGATAATTCCACAAGGGTTGCCAATATGCTTGTTCAATGTTCTGAATGCGGATGGGCTGGAATGTCTTGCCAAACAACATATGTAAGGTAATTCATATTATTCATCAAGGACAACTCATTTCTCTCAGCACCACCTAGTAGTCAGTCATTAGTCAGTCAGTGCCTGCTTGGATGACCAGCCAACGCTACTGATTAAAACTAACCCTAGCTAACAGCGGCATTTATTAAACAACTAATGCACAACTACACATTATATGACCACATATTTCTTCTCAGTTGTCCTTTATCAGGAGTATGGAAACATGCGCACGCACACACACATACGCAAGAAAGCACGCACGCACACACACACATGCAGACACACATACACACGCACGCACGCACGCACTCACGCACACACGCACGCAAGCACACGCACACATGCACTCACACACGCGCATACACAAACACCCATTACAATGTGCATTGCTGATGATGATTACTAATGATCTACATATATTGTGTACGACATAAGGTAATGTTAGCTACCTCAGCAATATTCATAAGCTCTTTAACAGCTCCATGTATGTTTTATATTCTCCAATAGTTTTGCACTTTTAACTAACACCTTCACAAAAGTGTTAACGTTAAAGCTTTTATATGAATGTTAAATATGTTATTAAAGTTATTTTGGGTTATTCCTTTGTTGTTCTGATTCTTCAACGTTCTTCTGTTTGTTCGTAGTTACCGCGCCAGTTTTCATGCCATGCTCACATTTAGTATTACGTTATCCTTTCTGTTTTCCGTTCAGGGATCCGGAAGAAACAAATGGAGATTTCCTGAGCCTATCAGGCCTGACCCAGGGAGCCGGGCGTCTGTTTCCCTGGTTGTGGATGGTCACCCTACCTGTGCTCTATCTGATCCTTTAACAAAGTACGGTTGTCCGAGCATACGCCACAAGAATACACACTGCGCCACGGAGAATTCAACCGTAGACTAATTGCTAAAGTGTAAATAAAGTTGTGTGACCATCATTGTTGGTCAGATTTGTCATATTTCCCGCAAGATGGTTGCAATATGTCGTAATATAGTGCTGTAAGATTAGCAGTTCTGTAATTGTTGGCGATGTCCTGGTGTGCGTTGTGTTAAAACAGTCCGCTGCAGTGCCCCTCCTACTACTGCCTGCATGAATACAAACTAGTTCAGTAACCCTCGCCGGCTGACTATGTTACCCGTTTTCAATGACAGTAAAGTTCCATGGCTGTTCGTTTACGAGTTCTAGTAATTTATTAATTGGACATTAATAATTAACATCGCACTGCCATCGAATTGGTAATGGACTGACTCCGCACTACAATTTGCAATGACATCACACTGACGTCGAACTGACATCTTTTATTTATTATGACGAGTACCAACAAATGGGTTCGTAAAATGTTTGCTTGCATCGGTCGGTCATGTCATTAGGCGTGTCACTATGTGTCAGGTTTGCAAACAGCATCATTGCTACTAAGGGTACCACAGCATCCTCGCGCGCCAGGGGTCGCTGCTGCTGATTACGTCACTCCCAGCCAGCAGTACCCCCTGGCTGATCGCTTTGCGAAACTCTGAATTTAAGCTCAGCCTATCAAATCGCTCAGTAGATCAGTAGATCTACTCAGGTCAGGTGGTCATAATAAAACTAATTTCAGCCAACCGTGGCTCATGTTACATGCAATGTTTAGGAAGAGGAAGCAATTATTCGAATACACAATACCGCTCAGCTGCTCGCGGTAATGGGCGAACGGGTCATTATATATTGGGATTCCCAGAAGTCGTTTATCCGTCTTCAAATTGGG
>CM034543.1:19007591-19040091 GCA_020002185.1 Paraescarpia echinospica | reverse complement strand
ACGTTTACACTTCACACCGTGACAGTCGTTACATTACGATATTCGACCACCAACTATACTTCTCCGAAGAATATTCAGCCACGCCCTAAGTATTGTGCGAAGATTACTCGTTCAATTATATTCACTACTGTGGAGTCGTATACAATGTTCCGCCACCGAGTTTAGATTTTTCGAGGATGTTGGCATTACAAAGTCACTTTATTATTATTAGTATTATTATCCTTGAGCTGAGTGGATAAGGTGGGGTGAACAGAACTGCCCAAGCTGTGAAACGTGACACGCATTACTATGCACGTTCATTATTTTACCCCCCATATGCTATTATTTACACCTTTTTCACGTTCGGTAATGCAAGTAATGTAAAAATTATATTTGCCACGAAACATTTAAACAAAACACCGGTCAAAGCACATTTTGGTAATCAAGACGTTGATACGTACAATAGTTTACATTACATTACATGGCGTTTTGATAAAACGAATATACTTTGTACATGGAATTAAGACGCTTGCTAACCGCTTGTTTTGCGAAAGCACTCCGACGTTTGTAGCGGAAGAAACAGATACTTAGCCTTTCCGTACGGCTTCTTCTCTCTGACATCCGGGGCAGGGGATGACTTGGGAGGTGAGTGGACGGACATCCACTGCTGGCAGTAGTCGGCCGTGTGGCAGCCGACGCCCAACGCCACCAACACAACCAGTATCGGCGTGTTTACGGCCATTTGCGCGACTCGGGAGAAACGATTGAAGTGGAATACGTGGCTCGGCAAAATACTGCAATATCAAGCGAGGTTATTGCGACACCCTGAGACAACTGCTTGAAAAGAAAGGACACTGCGCCAGTGGTAATGTGCTTTGTGTGTTGGAATAGGAATGCCTATGATATATTAAGTCACCCTGTTCCGGTGTAGCCAACTAGAACGAGGCCATGACCGTTGATGTTTGAAGAAACAAAGTGGGAACCAGTATCTCAACAAAATTATGACTTTACTTAGACATAGCGGCTCCTGCGTCTACAAACGCATGAGGCGGTCAAACCATTCCACCTAGATCTGTTATTTGCTAGCTTTCTGACGTGTCTTCATCTTTTGTTAACCAGCTGTTGGTTGCGGTAAACGGTTTGGCGCCACTTCATTTTTGGTCGTCTTCTCTTCTCTGACCAGCTTGTGTCTACCATTATGCTTCTTTGGCAGGTATATTAGGTGGGAGCTTTAATTCATGATCGAGCCTGCTCATACGTCTTTTGCAAATAGTTGAAGATGCCACAGGCTGTCTTGGTCTTATCTTCTTTTCACTGATTATGACTCCCAAACTATCAGCCTATATGTTGACTGATTCCGCCACCCGAGACGTTGTAGGTCCTGGATGTTGTCTGTGCGAATGGCTATATCATATTCGTTTCGAATGTACAGTATATTAACGTCAAATGTAATTAACGACGACAACAAAACACGACAATTAATGAATAATTTGTTTTTTTAAGTTCTGGATGGGTAGTGTTTGAGAGGGCGGCAAAGTCATTTTCATTTCAACTTGCAGCCTACAACGTCAAATGTAATTAAACACGACAATGACACAACACAATTAATTAGTAATTTATTTTAATGTTCTTAAAGTCATGTCTTAATAATTTTACCATTTTGGAAGTGTTGACCCCGTAAACGTTAATTATGATATCTTGACTAGAACAATGGGAAATATGTTCTTATGTCATCTATTCTTATGAAACGAACGGTCGTATAATACCATGATCCAGCAGTACTTAATTAGTAACTTGTATACATCAAACAGAAGCACGATTTTGACACAATCCAATAAACATATTAATATTATTATACATGTACTGTTCCCGAGCACATGTTCGCAATTACCTTTCAGCGGATAATTGATTGGAAAGAAATCACACAGTGATAACACACATTGCCAATCACCTCGTGTTCATTTGGTATTATGATCTTTAAAGGTCTTCTGAATACAACGTGCGTCCGGTAGATTAATGCGAATATAGAATCATTGCAAATCGTTAACGGAAAGCAAGGCCATACGAAATGTTAAGACTAGTCCACATTTGGCAAAAGTACAAAGCACAATAGGATAATTGAGTGATGGATAATTGGGTGATGGATAATTGGGTGATGGATAATTGAGTAATGGATAATTGGGTGATGGATAATTGGGTGATAGATAATTGGGTGATGGATAATTGGGTGATGGATAATTCAGTGGCAGATCTCGTCATTTAATTAAGAGAATCGTTGATTTAGATTTCCAGACCCCATAGAATTGTGGCGGTTTTAGGTGTGTTCACCCCTAGCAGGGTACACGGCTCGGCTAAAAGGCCAACGAATCCGGCTACTGGCGACAATGGCACCCCTAGATGAATTGTCCACAAAATACTTAAAGCTGTTGGCTGATGCAGCAACCAGTATATCCACAAGCACTGAGAAGAACACAATTGATAGTTTTGTCCCAGTTGATGTATGATATACTGACCCTAGCACTTTGGTGTGTCGCCGCAGGGTCTTTACGTCGTCGGTGGCTCTGCCTGTAGGCACACATTGCACGGTTGTGTTTAACTACGACAATTCTTGCCTTAAAACGATAGGGTGTGGACCCGTGTTGTCCAGTAGTTGTTGGGCAATAGGGTTGCAACTGGAAGAAGAGTCGCCATAAACTGTCGATATCCTTTACAATCCTACGTGAAATTTACACGAGTCCTTTTTGCCGACGTTTCTTGTCTTGTAACATTGCTAAGGAGGTCCACCACAACCCCTCTCCTTCGTAGTTGCTGTCTGGTGTATCAGGTGTTCCACAATTATTATGTTATAATGTATTGTTATTGTTCGCAGGTAGTATCAGTAGTATGGAATAGTGATCAATTCATTAGATGGTCGTGTGAAAAACGTAGACGCCATTTAATTTCATTCAACTTGATAATATGATTGGCTGGCTGTATACGGTGGTGCGTATGTGTGAATAAATATAATGTTTTCTGTTCTTACAAGTCTAGTGCTCTTTCCTATAACTTCATACATTATAGTACTTAATACAATATGACCTTATTCTACACGTTGTATATCACAGCTCTTACAACGAGCACCCACACATATATTGCTTTCGCTCAAGCCAACCAAAATATAGCTACACCGAACCCTTTGTAGTTCACGCTCCTTAATCAAATTATATGTCAAACCACGCAAGCTGTGAACATGGTAGCACGGTAAGTTTTACGTTTTCTGACTTAGCAATGTATTTTAATGAGTGCACTACGTTTATGCTAAAATAAAACTGGTGTTAAATCATTCGTATGGAGCAAAGCAGACAATAGCAATTACAACGCACAAAAGGAGACATAACTCAATAAATAGACCAGACTGTACTGACGTTTCCACGCAAATGCGGATGATGGCCGATATTTATACACGCCTGTAGATGACGACAGAGCAGCATGAGCCCGATATGTGCAGGGTGCAGGACCCACCAGTTTATGGACACGTCCCGACCCCCACAAATCATGTTCCAGCTATGGGTCAAATAGCAATGCAGAGGATGTGATGGACAGCATGTCCCCTCAGTTCCGGCGGCGGAAGATCCAGTTTTATGGACAACGGCGGCGAGCACAGCTCAGTATGAGCGACTGCTCTTTCGAGTAGACCAAATCAAAAACAGGCAGAGTGCAATGGAAAACCACTGCTGTATCTTTTCTAAGATAATCATGACCCACAAAACCACAAAAAATAACGCTAACGGCGTGAACGGGTGTTCTGACAGGGCCACCTCGCTCGGTAAGGATAGTCATGTGCGACATGTGACACCAGATCGTCATCCAACTATTGTGCGCAACAGAACGATTTTGATTATTGCTACATGGAATGTAAGAACTCTATATGAGAAAGGAAAACTAGATAACATCAAACAAGAAGCGACAAGATTGAGGATAAATATAATGGGAATGTGTGAAGTTAGATGGACAGCAGCAGGACAGATGACATCAGATAATTACACAATCATTTACTCAGGAGGCGGTAAACATGAATGACGAGTTGGAATACTGTTGGACGAAGACAGAGCAAAATGCTTACTAAGATACTGGACCATATCAGATCGCATCCTCTTGGTGAAACTCAGTGGCAAACCATTTAACATTAACATCATACAAGCGTATGCACCAACCGCAGACAAATCTGATGAAGAGCACGAAACATTTTATAATGATATTGAATTGGCAAAATCACATTGCAAATCACAGGAGATTGTAAAGGTTATGGGAGACGTTAATGTTAAAGTTGGTGGGGAAAGATGAGAGAGGAGATAAACTAATAAATGAGAGAGGAGATAAACTAATAGAGTGGGCAAAATCTCATGACATGTGTATAATTTCTGCTATTTATATATTTTCAGAATTTTATTTCCTTGTCATTTTGTTAAATTAGAAAAGTCAGGCTAGTACACACAGTCGACAGAGCAGATTGTGTTACGCAATAATTTACAGTGAACCGTGGCTATAATTAGCGTATAATTAACTCGCGTCGTAGACGATTACATTGTTGTGTAGGGGTGTTTCACGATACATAAATTAGGTATGGTTCATTGCTGAGCACATCATTGGCTCAATCCGATCAGACGTCCCGATTTCAGTTACCAGGTTATTCATCTTATCACATTGTAAGGGGTTACAAACAAGGTGGTGGTGTGGCACTATTTGTCAAATATGATCTATATTGTTTTAGTATATCGAGTAAATCAAGAGTTACCAAGGATGTGTTTGAATGTGTTACGATTGAGTTAAAAGTTAGCCAACTGTAGACATGTGGTAATTGCTTGCGTATATAGAGCACCTGGGTTTGACTTAACTTTATTTGGTGACAACATTGACCGTTTATTTAACCAAGTTGTGACTAAGAAAACTTTATTTATCTGTAGTGATTTCAACATAGATTTATTGAAATATGAATCACATGGTGGGACTAAAAAATTCCTAGATTTGATGTTCAATCTTGGTATGTACCCAGTAATTACTAAGCCTATTAGAATCTCGAATGTATCGGCAACACTTATTGATAATATATTTACCAACGATATTGATTGTGATATCAGGAGTGGATTACTCATTACTGATATAAGCGATCATTTGCCCGTTTTTGCTATTTGCAAGTATGGCGATAGCCGATGTAGTCGTAGTTGTCTAACTCAATACAAACGTCATACAAGTGTTGAAAATATTAATGCACTAAAAGCTGCGTTGGACGCGCATCCGCGGGATTCGGTGCTTTGTCACACAGATATTAATGAGGCATACAACGATTTTATTAACGATTTCACCATGCTGTATAATCAACACTGTCCATTTCGTCTAGTTAATAATAACACTAACCGTGAACTTAAAAACCTTTGGCTCACGACTGGTCTCAAAAATGCCTGTCGGAAAACAACAAGTTATACAAACAGTTTCATGCTAATAGAAATGCGTACACAGAAATGAGGTATAAATCGTATACAAATAAACTAACAGCCGTCATACGTTATGTAAAACGTAAATATTATAGTAGATTATTGTTAGAACACCAGGGCAACCTATCCGGGACTTGTTACGTAAAATCATGGGGAAATTTCGACTTGAATGCAATAATTATCCTGTACAATTCGATAAAAATGTTATTATAATCGGTAACCGGCCTACGATTGCTAACACGTTCAATAAGTACTTTACAAGCATTGGACCAGAGCTAGCCAAAAAATTGAAACTCCACCAGGAGTGTCTGTTCTTGATTATATGGGCGAACCCAATGAACATTCGATGTTTTTAACATCAACTAACAAAGAAGAGGTTACACGTGTTCGTTCCACAACACGGTGTGGAAGGAGCACAACAAAACTGCTACAAACTACAAACGACCGTGCAGTATGGAGGGCCATGATCGCCAACGCCTGTGACAGACATGGCACATAGAAGAAGAATATATGACGATGTCTTAGGCATTTACTAGGTGAGAAACGTGAAACAAACTGATATCATCAGTATTTGTGTTCAGCTCGTAAGCAGATGCTCTGTGTGTGTGTGTGTGTGTGTGCGTGTGCGTGCGCGTGTGCGTGCGTGCGTGTGTGTATGTGTGTGTGTGAGAGAGAGAGAGAACAAGCGTCCAGATCTCGACTCCCTACCCCTATCCCGATCGCGCTACGCGCTCACTTCAATTGTTGGACAATCGAACCGAGCACGCGGCGCGACTGGGATAGGGATTCGAGATCTGGGCGCTTGCAGACACTCTCCATTGATTCGAGGACAAGCGATGAAATGAGGACGTTTTACGAAACACCTTTTCAAATGTACGTCATAAGAAACGTCATTTATAAGTACTTCGGGCGGGAAACCGTGATCTGCGTTTGGAAAGGTAAGTTAAAGGTAAGTTCTTACATAGCGCTGTATCCAGTCCTTAGGACAGCATAAAGCGTGTTACACTTTACTCCCTGGCAGACCTCTTCAATCGAACACCATCTCGACTTATCTAGGAAGCATTCAAAGCAATCGCTGCAATTAATGAAACTAGACTATTCGTACACTAATATCCACCAGTGTCTTTAGCCAGGTACTCGTGTGTACAACTGAGTGAACTGAAATAACGTATACTAAAGGAAGGTTCGACACGACAGTACAGGGTTCGAACCCGGATTCTCTCGATTAAAAGTCCGATGTTCTATCCACTGAGACACATGCCGTGTACATGTTGCACAAACAGAAGGGTGATCATTTTTGCTATGAATGGTAATGCATGTTGTCATGCATATGCTATTAGCATGCGGACACACACACACGTGATTCACCCAGGTGTCCATTTTAAAATGACACCTAGAACAATGTAATGTTTTGAAAAAACTAATGCTGGTTGTATATTAGTAACAATACTCAGAACTCAGAATCAATTTAATTGACCTATAAATACGATACATATACAATGAATAACGTAAGTAATATATAAGGTCGGGAGACTCCCATTAAAATAATATTATATAAAATCGCTAGCACAGGAGCCACCCCATAAATATAAACAAAACAAAAATTACATGACACAAATCAGAATAGCATATGACTTGTTTTTACTGTTGAGAATTACTCAATCAATGTATCAGCATTCGTACATAATACAAGGACTGTTTATATGTACTCTTGTACAAATTGACGTACATATGGATACTTAGGTATACATTTCAATACGTATTACGATTACAAATAAAGCAATTATGAATACGACAACTGGATTCATAATTTAAAATAAAAACGTTTTTTGTGTATGTTGAAAAACCGTATAGACTGTGGTTGTAAATTTTATTAATGATAATACTTGGTGTGTTGTTAACTGTCTCCACTATGTTGTGTCTAATGCATTTTTTTTGCAAATTCATGTCTGAATCTGGACATATACAAATTATTTCTTTCAAGTGTGCAGTGCTGATGAATATCATAGAGTGTGTGTTTAAAAAAACATTGAAGTAGTAGGGTAAAAGATTGTTAATTAATTTATAGTAAAATTTAAATTGTTGGATTTTATAAATGTCATCCAACTTTAGCAACTGAAGTCTTTTAAAACTAGGACTTGTGTGAGCATTATATTTATTTAAGGATATTATTCGTATTGCTTTTTTTCTGTAATTTGAAAAGTCGATGTGCCCCATAAAAGTAAGCCATAAGTAATATGAGGGAAAATAAGAGCATTGTGCATAATATATAATGTATTAAGTGGTAACAAGTTTTTATTTAATAAGCCTATTGTTTTATATATTTTATTTGCTATTTTGTTTGTATAACTCTGCCAGTTTAAATCGTAATTTATTGTGAAGCCTAACAAATTGAAATCAGTTACACATTCAATACAACAGCATTGTTCAATATGTCGAATGGAAACTAGACGGATGTTATCTGTAATTAAATTGTTTGCTTCCTTGTGGGGAAACAAAGGTAATTGTATACGCCTACTCCCCTAAACAATGTATTACATTCTAACCATTTGCATCAACAACCAACAAAATCTCACGTCAATGGTTAATTCAGAATTCATTTTCAAAGTGGGCGGTTCTAGTGAAATGTCGTAATTTCCGACGGCTGACATATTTAGGCATGTCCCCGATGCTTGACCAGTAAGCGCTTAGAGCTGCTTTGAACTTGACCCTGCTGTGACCCGTCGAATACTCGTTTTCCTCGACATGTATATGAATGTGTTAGCTCTGACAGCTCACATATTATTTTTGTTGTATTCCCTTTGATTCCGAAGCTGAGTTACACCTGCAACACCTTGTAATCTCATTTGGGGGACTTCCGGTGGTGAATTGATTTGAATTTGGTGCAGCAAACTTGCGAAAATATAATGATATTTGATCAAGATAAGTGATATTATTGAGCGTATAGCATACATAACGTAATTATAGATATACATTAAGCAATATTTTTGGTTAAAAGTTAGCTAGAGGGAGTAATCTAGGGTAGATTAAAAGTAGGCGATTTGCGAGCGATAATTGGGGACGTTAATGTAATCGGAACGTTGTTTACAAAGTAGGTCACTGGCGAAGTTAGCGTACCGTGAACGACAATAGAATAGCGTTATTTGAGATAATCGGTGTAGTTAGATGAGTAATTAAAACCTGAAATAACAATCTTTTAAAGTGTATAATAGTACACAGGAAACAGTCTTTGTAAAGACTACCTTGTATCTAAGCCTAACTTGAATACATTGTCATCGACATCGTAACTAGGTAAGGCACGGTGTGTCACTGTGTGTTAACAAATATAACTAACTATAACCTAAACAATCTGGTGTAAATTGTACACAGAAAAGTCTTTTCAAAGACTACATAAAACTACTTTGAACATAAATAAATTCTGATATGGCACCTTGCAAGTGGCAACTCAGGGCAAAACGACACCTAGTTTGCAACGACTGCCAGAGCTGGGTGGATTTTGCGTTGTCTGGCTGTCCAAAATCATGGGCAGAGACTAAAGATGACGGACTCACCTTTCGGTGTATGGGGTGTTTGAGGGTGGAATGTCTGATGAAGGAGGTGTGTAAATTGACGGATATAGTGAAGGAGATGGAGGCGAGACTCAACATAGAAATAGATGGAGCAGAGAGGGATGACGCGGAGAGAGTTGAGAATTCTACAACACAGAAGGAGCAGAGTTGTGACACGGAGACTGAAGAAAGGAGACTGAGAGGAAGGAAGGTGACCGGTGTGAAGGAACAAGACATTGAGAAAACAGAGGGACGGAGGAAAAGTGTTCGGCAGAGGAAAAGAAAACGGGCCAGTGGGGATAGATCAGCAGGTAGTCAGACTGTAGAGAACGAGGAGAGACACGACAGCGATACAGGTGGTGAAGAGGTAGATACCACAGAGGCAGTTGGTAAGACTGTGAGACAGAAGACTGATGGAAGAAGACAGAGTGTTCAGCAAAAAACAGAAAACATGACAGGCGTGAAGGTGACAGGGGAGAAAGTGACCGTAGTGAAGGAGGTAGCCGGGGAAAAGGGACGGGAGAGGAGAGAAGAAAATGTGATGGGAGGAAAGAAGAAGGGACGAAAGGAAGTGAGAGTAAATGTGCTAGAAGAGAAGATGACAGGAGGAAAGGGGACAAGAGAAAACGCGACAGGAAAGAAGGGAATGGAAGAGAATGTGACAGGAGAGAAGACGACAAGAGGAAAAGACAACAACCAGACATATGCAAACCGGAGGAGCTACTCCGAGGCAGTGATTGAGGGGGCAAGGAGAAAAGAGAGAGTGTTTATGGGCGATTCAATTCTGAGAAAAACAGACAAGACTATATGCGAGGGGAAGGACGTTGTTGTATGTCTACCGGGGGCTAGGATAGAGCATGTGACCGAAAGGGTAGAGAAGGTATTGGGGCATGGCAAGGGAGGGTCTATACTAGTACACGTTGGGACAAACAATGCAGACAAGGAGGGAACAACTGGTATAGTTCAGAAGTACAGACATCTAGTGAGGAAGCTAAAGAAGACAAGAGTGGAACAGGTTATTCTCTCAGGAATTTTGCCAGTAATGGGAGGAAGGGGGGCAAGATACAGAAACTGTAAGAGGATGGCGATCAACGCACTAGTTGAGCAGATGTGTGAGGAAGAGGGCGTGGGATTCATAGATTTATGGGGGTACTTTGTTGGGAGAGAAGATATGTACATGAGAGATGGCCTCCATCTAAGTGGAAAGGGGGCAGCAGTATTCTCAGAGAATCTGCTGCGATCTGTTGACAGTGGGACAGGTTGCATCTATTTAAACTAAATTCGCAGGGGGGACTCGCAGAGAAGCCTGAAACTGGAGGCATAGATAAAGGCAGCAAAAATAATTCAGCAAAGAACAGTCTGGAAAACTGTTCTGAAGCTGGGTATAAATGTGTTTGTTTAAATGCAAGGAGTATAGTAAACAAAAGAAATGAACTAAACATTATGGTAGAAGATATTGACCCTCACATAATAGGTATAACCGAATCATGGGCAACCACCGATATATCAGATGCCGAAATGGGACTGACAGGATATGTAATGTTTAGGAAAGATAGAATAGGAAGAAGGGGAGGTGGAGTTATTTTATATATTAAAGAATCTATCCAGGCTTATGAAATAAAATTAGACAGAGAAGCAGATTGCGAAGAAGCTGTTTGGTGTAACATAGTTACAGGAAACTCAACGTTAACGGTTGGATTAGTTTATCGAAGTCCAAACATAAGCATAGAAGAGAATGAAAAAATACAAAACGCTATAAGGGAAGTGAGCAAACGGGACTGTGTTATTATGGGGGATTTTAACCATGGGCATATAAAATGGAAATCTCTACAGAGTATGGGTAGTGAGGACCACAAGTTTTTAGTTTTAGTACAAGATAGTTTCCTTTCTCAACATGTGCTAGAACCAACCAGGGGAGAGAATGTGTTAGACTTAGTTTTGTCCTCACAGAATGAATTAGTTGACAATGTTAAATTATGTGAGCCTCTGGGAAATAGTGATCACAACCAGATACATTTTACCATCAAAGTAAAATCAGAAAGAAATAATAAAAAGCAGTTCAGGAGAAATTTCCACAAAGGAAGATATAAGGAAATGAGGAAATATTTAGCAAAGATAGACTGGAATAATACACTGAAGAATAAGACAGCAACAGAATGCTGGAATATATTAAAGAATGAAATAGAGTGCATCGTAGATAAATTTGTTCCCTTCAAAAAACAAGGGAAACGGACCAGAAAGAAATATTTATCGAAATAAGCCATTAGAAAAATTAAGTATAAACAAATGATGTGGAAGTCATATAGACGTACTGGCAATGACGACGACTACAACATTTATAAAGAAGCACCAAACCAAGCTACATCTGAAATTAGAAATTCAAAGAGAAGCTATGAACATAAATTAGCTTGTAATATAAAACATGACAGCAAGAGTTTTTATGCGTATGTTCGAAGCAAACAGAAAGTTCAGGATAAGGTCGGTCCTCTAGAAGATAGTGCTGGAAATATAATATCAGAAGGATTCTTAATGGCAGAAGACCTAAATGAGTATTTTAGTTCAGTGTTTACCAGAGAAGACACTAGTTCACTGCCAGTACCAGAGGTTAAGTTCAAGGGGGCAGAATCAGACTATTTAAGACAGTTAATTGTAACCCCAGAAATGGTAGCTAAGAAAATTAGGGCTATGAAGGAAAATAAATCACCTGGAGTGGATGGTATTCCACCCAAACTACTAGTGGAAATTGTAGAACAAATTAGCATACCGCTTGCAACAGTTTTCAACTTGTCATTAGAAGAGGGAGTGGTTCCTTTAGAATGGAAAGAAGCAAAAAAAAGGTTCGAGAAACAAGTCAAATAATTATAGACCAGTTAGTTTAACATCGGTGATTTGTAAATTATTAGAAAGACTAATTAAAGATCACATGGTGGATTTTCTTGTTAAACATAACTTGATAAACCCATCTCAACATGGGTTTCTAAAAGCGAGGTCATGCTTAACAAATATGTTATGTTTTTTGGAAGATATCACTAAGTGGGTAGATGATGGATCACCAGTAGATATCATCTACTTAGATTTTCAAAAAGCTTTCGACAAAGTGCCACATCAGAGATTACTGCTTAAACTAAAGGCCCATGGCATAGGAAATGGTATAATTAACTGGATAGAAAAATGGCTGATTGACAGAAGACAACGGGTAGTTGTTGATGGGGAGGCTTCAAACTGGAAATCAGTTTTGAGTGGGGTTCCACAGGGATCAGTACTGGGACCTATATTATTCTTAATATATATAAACGATTTGGACGATGATATAGCTAGCAAGGTGTTGAAATTTGCAGATGATACAAAAGTGTTTAGAAGGATTAAAAGTGATGGAGATAGACAGCATTTACAAGATGATCTTGACAGGTTGATCAAATGGTCTGAAAAGTGGCAAATGTTGTTCAATTTTGGGAAATGTAAATGCCTCCACACAGGACATGGGAACGAATATGTAGAATATACAATGGGGGGAACTGTACTAAGTACTACTGTAAAAGAAAAAGACTTAGGGCTGACAATTAGTGCTGACATGAAGGTTTCAGAGCAGTGTGGAATTGCAGCTTCAAAGGGAAATCAAATCCTTGGATTGATTAGGCGAAATATAGCATATAAAGAAAAAGAACTAATAATACCGCTGTACAAAACAATAGTTAGGCCTCATTTAGAATATTGTATACAAGCGTGGAGGCCATACCGCAAGAAGGACATAGATATGCTAGAAAGAGTACAGAGGAGAGCGACTAAAATGATACCAAAACTGAGGGATCTTAGTTATGAAAAACGCCTAAAAGAATGTGGTTTAACAACACTAGAGACCAGGAGATTGAGAGGAGATCAGATAGAAGTGTTTAAAATATTGAATGGTTATGAAAATATTGATAGAAATATGTTTTTTTCAGTTAAGAAAGATAGAAAGACTAGAGGACATGAAGTTACATTAGTAAAGGAGCAGTGTAGATTAGACGTGAGAAAGTTCTCATTTTCACAAAGGACTGTGAATGAATGGAACAGATTATCTGATGATTGTGTGGGTGCTAGTAGTGTGAATATGTTTAAAAATAAAATCGACACATACCTCAGAAGGGCTGGATATATGTAGATAAAAGGGTTGGACTCTCGATAAGCCAAAGGGCTTCCTTGTCCACCTGCCATCTAGAGTTAATTCTCTGGATGGCAATCTTGTTAAATCTTGTTAATGCGTTACCGTGCACTGTGCTGACGTGGCAGTTTTACTAGTTACAGCGACAAAGCAAATTCGGCGATGACAATCGTTTTTCACTGCTGGATCTGCTTTAGGCAGCTGTCAAAACAAGCATGTCACACTATAAATAAACATATCAATTAACTAAAAGTGGCATAATCAGCTGAGAAAAAACATTCAAACGCAAACAAACGGTTAGCCAAAATATGTGGGTTACTGAGCGAGGCAAACAAATGTTTTCAGTTCGGCGACTGGCGAATTGGGAAGAGTAGGCATTGGTGACAGTAGGCTTTCTACCGCGTTGTCCGTGATATGTAATTATGTGCCTTCAATATGGTTATTCTAGGAAACTGCTGGCGTAATTGTCTTGATTGTTGTTGAAGGTTTTTTTGTGAGCCTCAACGGGGAGAGGGTGAAGTTCGATATTTTTGTGAGCCTCAGTCCTCGCTATTTAACATCTTCCCGCGAACATAGTTAACCACCCTAATTAACATATACTGTACTACATGTGAACATCGTGCGGATTTCCCGAACAAATGCTACGTAATATTCATCAAACATAATATGTGAATACGTCATGAAACAGTCCCCTACATATGTGTATAAGTTGCGCCCTCTGGCAGATTATATCGAACGAATGTTTTGGTTGCTTGGTTTTCTGACCTAACCATGAAGACGACCACCTATCGTCCCTTACGAACCACCAAACTACGAAATCCGTAGGTTGGCATTGCTGCTAGTACTTCGTCAATATAAACAGTATGTGGGTATTGTATATCCGTATGGACGCATGTCCAAATGTCGGTTTCGCATGTATTTTTCGCATGTATTTTGTAGGCGCGTTAGGGGGCACACTAGGGTGGTTCGTAGATGTCTTGTTTTTTTCACATTTCGTCCGAAGGGAGTCATGTGGGATGACGACTTAATAACGTGTATCATCTCTGGTTTTTGCAGCGTTTGTTGGTTTGAAACAAAGCCAACGAAATGGTCATAATTTACGAGGGATGCACCCACTTTCAACTGAAGCTTTAATCTCTTATAAACCCATATAATAATGTTTCTATATTGTGAGCGCATTGATTAACTATTAGTTAGAGATCGAACGGTAAAAGAACCTTTATTATTATTATATACCGCCTATCCCCAACTTGCTGAGGATACAGGCAGTGGTTGGCAGGCGAACAGGAAATGTAGTTATATGAAGACAGTGCACATTCTTATATTAACATAAATACCGTGTAAATAAGACAAGTGTGTGCACAGGCTTTTGGCGCTCGTCAATAGCTGAACGATTTCTCATTCTGTTGCAGAGGTGCACGTGATGTTATTGTCTAATTACATAAGACTAACGTCATCGCATCAACGAATCGTGTCAAGTAGCTGCGACTACCAAAGGTTCCTTTAGTCATAGAACAAGAACAAAAACGAAAACAAGTTGTACTTCGACCTAGAACGTCTTTTATCATGTTTTCCCCTTCAGTATATATATTACCTGGCTTCTTTTAGTTTATCAACGGAGTCTTGTTGTAGCTACCAATGACTGAGGCTGTCTTGACCTTCGTCGGACGTTGAAGAGGGACAATTTCAGTTTGATAAGGAGGCGTGGCCACCGCATGGAACGTCCCGTGACCTAATATACGAGGGGCATCTGGTAGAGTAATCTTAGAACACGTTTTCTCTCGTTAGCAACGAAACGACATGGAAATATTAAATGGCTCGATAGTCAATATATACGTCTGGCAATAACTGATGAATCGTTTAATTTTTGCTGTGGCAATGTTGACGTCAGCGTTGTCGAACACAAATTGCACAAGGCCGCCTTCCAAAGATTCAGGCAAAGGAGAAGAGTTGTACTTCAGTTGCGCATTGACCAACTTCACCACCACACTGTAGCTCTCAGCCAACAACTGAAGGAGAGCTGGAGGAGCAGGTGTAAGAAGAGACTCACGAGTGGTTATATCTGGGAATACACCTGTCTCATATACAGTTGTCCTGATCGCGTTTCTGACAAGTATAGCTGCCGTATCGATTATCTCGCCCTCTGAATGTCCATTCCTTTGTGTAAGCCGTTTCTCCTTCAGCATACGATATGCTTTATCTTTAAAGCAGACCACACTTGTCATACCGTTGATGCAAGTTATAACTACGTCAGATTTATATCTGGCCTCAAGCCTCTGTCTCAACCAAACACGAGAGTAACCCTAGTTCGTTCATCATCACTTCTAGTTCACACACAGAATACTGTCATTCGTCGTCCTGATCTAACTGATTGCATAGTTTTAGAAATGCCGCCTGCTTCTTTTCGCATGCTACACCACCACCACGCTCAACAGCACCTGGAAGTTGTCGACCTTTCAAACCATTTACTCGACAATCTGCGTGATACCTTGCCTCCTCTGCGACAAGGTCATTCACCCCTTCCAGCCTGCATAAGACAGTGAGGCCAATTTTATGGTTCATCTTTCCTATTTTTGGCCACCTCTTTCAGTCTCCTAGTGTGCAGGGTCTCTATCTGTGAAACTGACCGACGTCTATTCATCGGCAACTTGCTGTCGATAACAGCCTCATTGCCACAAAAGAGACAATGTGTGGTGTGTCCGAACTCAACGTTCTGCCGCAGGTTTGGTTTCTTTTGTATTGATGCATTTTCTTCGTTCTCTTTCTGTTGTCTTTTCAGCCTCGAATTAACAATCGTGGCCCGAGTATATTCTTTACGACAAGAAATGCGAATAGAGGCAGGTAACTTGATGTAAGCGACCATCCCCCAACTTCTGACTAACCTGTTTTAGTCCTTCAAAACCTTTCTGTGTAAGTTTTGACTCGGCGCTTATTCCCCACAAATCACACATTTGGTGACACTTTCCATGTCAAAGGACAACAAACACTCTGAAACAGGAAAGACAATATGGGTAATAACATTTAATACGACAAGCTTGACTAGAATATGAATATAACGTCAACACATAGTAAGATGTCTATTAGATCGTCCAAAGTTCGTGAGGCGTAAATGGAACTATGTTGTTACTGTTTAGATATAACACAATTTATACACTTACATTTTGTGTCTCCGTAGCATTTTCTGCCTGGCGGAAATGGCTGGAAATTCGTGATGAATTTCATTGTAATCCATACTCTAGATGGCACCACATGCCTAGTTTTACAATATGGATGAGAGTAAGTGCAAACAGTAATAATAATTATTATATGAATTTGGACCTTCAATAACAAACAGTGATTTCGACGTAAATATATTCCATTCCTGTGGCTTTGCACCCGATTATAGTAAAGAAAACAAAATAAATGCATGTTTTGATGACTTTATGATATTTTATTAGATTATGTGTTCATTAGATTGGGCATGGTTGAAAACCCCACCATAGACACTAACATTTTGCTTACTACCTCAAGTGCTTAAGACGTTACAGCTAAAAATGGGTTTCTGGCCTTTCGGACGTCCTTTTGAATTCTGCGGTTAGCTCAAGGAGGATTCTTGGGGACTTTTAGTATGTTATTCGAGACATTTTCAGGGATCTGTGGTGCCAAAAAAGTCAGCTTATTGTTTTCGACTTTAAGGTTCGATGGTATTTTGGCCTAACAAACGCCTGGACTATAATGCTACAACTAATGTGAATGGGCTGCGCCTGCTGGAGTTTGCCAACTACAATAATATAGTGCTTGCAAACACACTTGGAAGACACAAAGCATCCCGAAGATGGACATGGCATGAACCTAACGGAAGAGATCACAATCAGATTGACTACACCATGGTGCCAAATCGGTTCAGATCTGGAATAAACACGGCCAAATCAAAGACTTCCTCAGGAGCAGACGTAGGAAGAGACCATGACCTCGTATTGATGAACTTCAAAGTACGCCTGAAAAAGATCAACAAACCTAAGAATACCAGGCTCAAGTTCAACTTGGACAAACTGAAAGACCCTGCGATCTTGGCGTCATTCCAAGCAACAATTGGAGGGAAGTTGCACCACTGCTCACCCTTGAAGAAGATCTAGAAGCGATGACTACCAACTTTAATGCAGTGATGACAGAAACAGCAAATTACATCCTAAGGAAACACTGCCGAAAGGCCAAACCCTGGGTCACAGAAGAAATTCTGGAAATGTGTGAAATTAGGAGAAATTTGAAGAAAGACAAGTGTATGGAAGAAGGAGCAACAAAGTACAGTGAGATCAACAAGAAGATCAGAAAGGGAATTATAAAAGCCAAAGAAAAATGGATTGAAGAACGGTGCACGGAAATTGAAGACTGCCTCACCAACAACAACAGCAAAAGAGCGTACCAAGTCGTGAGCGAACTGACAGAGCAAAGGCAGGAGAAAGTCAACACAATTCAAGACAAAAACGGAAATGCATCATCAAAGAAAAAAACATAATCAACAGATGGACGGAATACTGTTTGGAGTTATACAACTTCCAGACCAACGGAGATCCAAGTGTTCTAGTCAGCCAAGAATCATCAAATCAGGACGACTTTCCAATTTTAAATTTGAAGAAATGGAGATAGCTTTAGGCTCATTGAAAAAGTGAAAAGCTGCTGGATTTTACAACATCCCAGCAGAACTGATAATGAACGGAGGAGAAACGGTCATAGACATCCTCACCAACATCTGCAACAACATCTGGCAGACTAGAGAGTGGCCAACAACATGGAATCAATCACTGATAATTACTCTCCCCAAGAAAGGCAACATACAAAAACAATGTCAAAACTACCTAACCATCAGCCTCATTAGCCATGCGAGCAAAGTGATGCTGAGAGTCATCTTGAACAGATTGAAACCACAAGTAGAAGAGATCATCGCAGAAGAACAGGCGGGCTTTCACAGTGGAAGAAGCGCCACGGAACAAATATTCTATCTTCGTGTTCTGGGTGAGAAATACTTGCAACATCAACAGGAACTATTCCATGTCTTCATTGATATCAAGAAGGCATTTGACAGGTTGTGACATGCCGCACTATGGGCGACAATGAAGAACTACAATATTGGACGAATGGATACCTCTTGTCACCTACATTGTTCAACATATTCCTGGAACGAATAATGACAGATGCCCTGAAAGATCCCACTGGCACAGTCAACATTTGAGGTCGCATCATCACCAACCTACGTTTCGCTGATGACATCGACGAGTTGGCTGGAAGTGAAGAGAAACTGGACGAAACATCAGCCAGATATGGAATAGAAATTAGCACAGAAAAAAACAAGCTAAGGACAAACAGCAAACATGCAATGAGGTTCCGAATAAAACAGTAAGTCAGTTCAAGTACCTCGGTGCTATCATCAATGACGAGGGTTCCAGGAACGAAATCCTTGCAAGGTCTGCGCAAACATTAGCAGCACTGGCGAAATTGAAACCAGATTGGAGATACAAGAACATCGCACTGAAATCCAAACTTAAACTAGTACGTACACTGGTCCTTTCCATCTTTCTGTGTGCATGCGAATCATGGACCCTCACATCGGAACTGCAAAGAAGAATTGCTGCAGTAGAAATGAAATGCTACCGAAGAATCCTCGGTATTTCCTACACAGACCACATCACCAACGATGAAATCAGAGAAATCATCACTCAACACGTGGGACACAACCTTTGTCTATGATTTTATTGCCTAGTGTCGTAATTAAGCAATTGTTATTTGAACTTTTAATCGCCATTTTCCTAATAAACATGTTGTAATACTTTAGTAGTTTTCATTGAATAGAACATGTTTGAAAAACACATCCTAGATATCAGTATGTGCCTTCTATTCGTAGTGGTTTAGAAGACAGCAGGTTTAACGGGTTGTCGCCGTTTCGGACGCCGAATTGAATTCTGCGGTTAGCTCAAGTAGGAATCTTGGGTACTTTTAGTATGCTACTCGAGAAACTCTTAGGGATTTGTGGTACAAAAATCAGCTTTATATGATCGACTTTAAGGTTGTATGGTATTTCCCTGGACTTATATTACAAAATGTCAACGCGTGCAAGAGTGTTTGACAAGTTTACGTTTACCGCTCTCCTCGTTCTTCGTACTCAATGTTGTGTCTGTGATCTCTGCATGGATTCATAGACCTTTGTCCCCTCATAGCTGGGCTTCGGGATCAAAGATTCATGTAGGCGGCGGTCCACGTCTGCTGCAGGTGCGTTGGCGACTGACAGGCCTATCCTACACAGGACAATTTTATTGCAGGTGCTGCACAGGAAGGTCTGGTTGATAATAATAATGTAATCTTATATAGCGCCATAGAAGATACCGGCGCTATATAAGATATATTCCATTAAGCTATAATGTATAGAGCCAGCTTTCTCATTGACAAACGGGGAATGCTTACTTTATACCATTCCCTTTTTCTCCCATACATTATGTATTGCATTGAAGTATGGGGCAATACGTATGCTACTACCTTAAATTGTTTAGTAGTGTTACAAAAGAGAGTGGTGCGCTTAATTTGTAGAGCTAAGAGGTTGGATCACACTTCTTCTCTATTCTCTGAATTACATATCTTGAAAGTGTCAGATATTGTTGATTTACGAACTGCACTTATTATGTACAAGGCAAATAGCAATTTGCTACCAGTGAACATACAAAAGTTGTTTACTTTGTACAGTCCTGTATATGCAACTAGACAAAGCCCAACTTTTAAACAACATTTTGCTCACACCAATTTAAAGAGAATGTGTCTTTCGTTTAAAGGTGTAACACTATGGAATTCTCTAGACAATTCTTTAATATGTTCTAAAAACGTCTATTGCTTCAAAAAAAAAAATACACTGATAATATTTTGCTTACTTACTAAAAATGTATTGTCTATATTGGACTTCACAAATTGTTATTCTTTAGCACAAGTGGTATTGGTGATATATATTTCATTCTTTTAAAAATTGTATGTTGTAATCACGCATGTTGCATATTGTAAAATATTCTTGACAGTAATTATATCAATTGTAAATTGGGCAAGTGTTATAAGTGACACACTTCTTCTTGCCCTTTTCAACTTCAAAACTGTGACTTACAATTGTATACTTGGCATTTTTTGTATTGTATATTGTGCATGTATTGTGTTATTTTTTTAATATTGTGCATGTATTATTATGTTGTTGTTGTTGAATAAACTTTCATTCATTCATTCATTCAAGCTGAGGATCTACCAACTAGCCGTGTGCTCCGCATTGACACACGCATCCGAAGTATGGACACTCACCGGGGCGGTGATGCGAACGATAAATGGATTCAACAGCCGATGTCTTCACACAATCATCGGTGCTGACTATTGGACGACAGCCACGACGCCTGTGATCGACCTGCTGCAGACAGTGAGCAAGCGTCGCCTACGCTACCTTGGCCACGATATAGTCAGGCTAAAGACGCCGAAATGCATAAAATTTGACAAAATGACGTAGCATTGTCCATTTTTATGGATTTGGCAAACGTCTGACGAGCTACCCGCTAGGGGCGTCACTATCGTATGTTGAAATTAACCAATTAGCGGCGAGTATTTTCAAATGTCGGTCTTCGGCGATGGTCTCGCCCCTTTTCTAGAAGTTTCGGTGAGAGAAAATGGAGGTCGGGGGGCCCCCTTAGTTGTTGGCACCGTCTGTCAGTTTTGTTGGGGATTCGACGATGGAGGGGGGCCGAGAGATTGGGTTTTTTGTGTCACCGCTAGACGTTGCGTCTAGGGGTTTGGAGTGGTGCCGCCAAACAGTATCGTTGGGCTAAAATTGGGAGGGATTGGGGTTTGTAGTGTCGCCGTCTAGCGGTGGTGTGGTGTTTATTTTAGGAGACTGACGCTTATTGTGACGGTGTTGGTCTGTTGATATTCCGACTTCTTTTGGTGAAGAGAGCGAGCGATTTTATTGTTGGAGCCGAGTCTAGAATGAGGTGTTGAAATAAGGCGTGGTGAATGAGAGGTTTAGGAATTCGACGAATCGGTATCTATCCGACGTGGTGTATGTCGGAGCTGGAATACGTGTAGGGCTATTTTTTTCGGGTAAGCGGTGCTAGTCATCTGAGCGCGCGCTGGCCGACATGTTGATCGTTTGTGACGGCGGCCGGTGGCTTTAACTGGTCGATCATACGTGAACTAAATATGCTTATTTTCGATGGTCGTGTATGATCGTTTCGGGCTGAGTAACTCTGTGGTGTGAATTTTATGGCGAGAAAACTGATACTGATAAGCGAATTTAACGAAACAAGAAAAGTGCATTTTTTTTAGTGAAATCGGCTGTTATACCGTTATTTAGAAGTGCTTAGACGTTCGGTGTGTTTTTAAATGAATGTAGGGTGTCGGTGTTATGGTGAGGCCCCGATAATGATAAGCGATTTTAACGAAATAAGAAATGCCTTATTTATCTAAGACTCGCGCACACGCGTGGAAATGTCCCCTCTAAATTGGAACTGTAGCGTCGTCGGCTGACGGGCGTGCCGATGACGTAAGCAAACGCTCGAAATTCCGGCAGCGCGGATAAACGCTGGGTGTAACTATGACGCTCCTAGAGGTGGGGGATCCGACGTAGACGAACTGACAAGTATTGGTGCAAATTATGCGAAGCGCGGGTAAACGCAAGGAGTAACTATGACGCTCTTAGAGATAGAGGTAGACATTCGGGCGTTCTCTCATCGTACGCCCGACGTGGCGCGCGGCGCTTCTTGTCGGCAATGTCCCACTCTCGTCCGGCAAGCCGGCACTGTACGTAGGCCTCCCCGTGAGCGTCGCAGCATTCCGACGGGAGCCACTCGCTTTGAGCACGCTCGAGTCTTTCACTTGAAACTCCCGTTTTCGGCCGCTACCGTTCCGTCGGTCCGTCAGCACGGGGAAGAAGGTGTCTTTGTCGGAGTCGTTCTGGCGCTTGCTCAACCGCTTTGTGCTGTATTTGTCGGTCGAACCGAAACAGTAGTATGTTTTGCTGCAGAGAGCGATCATCCCGCGACCGGACCACTCCTCCTTGAAGAGTCCGGTGTACCCGTTCCGGCCGAAAGCCGGTCTCTTCGCGGCGGTGCGTGTACGTACGCCCGACGTGGCGCGCAGAACTTCCGCCGAAGATCCGCCGAAGATCCGCCGAATTTTCGAAAATTCGGAAAGATGTACCGCATAGACGAGTAGCACTCAGCCGACAGGACGGAGTGGAACACTTGCATCAAGGCAATTCAATAACAACTCCTCAATGACAATTCAAAGTTACTGTATCATTGGACCCGCTGGGTCCTACATGAATTTGCATGCATACATACATATACACATACATACATACATATATCCATCCATCCATCCATCCATCCATCCATCCATCCATCCATCCATCCATCCATGCATCCATCCATCCATCCATCCATGCATCCATCCATCCATGCATCCATCCATCCATCCACCCACCCCCCCACACACACATACATACATGCATACAAACATACATACATACTTGCATACATGCATGCATGCATGCACGCATACACGCATACATACACACATACACATACATACATGCATACATGCATGCATACATACATACATACATACTTGCATACTTACATACATACGTACATACAAGCATGCATACATGCATGCATGCATACATACATACATACATACATACATACATACATACATACATACATACATGCATACAAGAGATGTTGATGGGCGGTTCTCTCTTCTCCTTATCTTCTATTCTGTATTTGTTCCTGCTCGTTTTTGAAAGTAGAGGCTGCCTGTCTCACTTGCCGGTCCAAGCGACGCGATCTGCCGCCTGAGCTACCCACTGGCTGATCGTGCACGCTGTAAGAGATTTCTTCAAAGATTCCTTGTTGCGTTTCCAAGGAGCCCCACTGTCGCGTTTCTCACCGGAATGCTCTACGTACAGGACTGTTTGGCAGGCGGCTTTCCTCCATTCTTTTGACATGGACTGGTGCACCTTGGTCTGAACGGCCGTGTGTTCAGTTGGTACCCTTCCGTCCTGGCCGTTGGCTTCAGCATGGCAGACATGTTAGCATCACCCCTTTGTGGCATTATAAAGACATGCAATAAAAACTAGCATTCTTATTAAGACTGGCAAATGATCGACTGACTGTGCCCACCACGTTTAGCCTCACCTCTTTCTGAAACATCTTAAATACGCCAAAGGATACAAGCATTAAGGGCTATTACATGTGTGTGTGCGTGCGTGTGTGCGTGTGTGCGTGCGTGCGTGCCGTGTGTGCCGTCAAAGTAGAAGTTGTTAGAGAATTGCATGTATTTGGCATGAGAGCAAATTGTCTATGTACGTTGCAGCTGATTAACCTCGCTGTCAAGGTGCCATTTTTGATATTTAAAACGCCGCGTAGTGAATAACAAAATAATCGCGATGGCCATGCACGTAATAAACACTGGATCATTACGTCAATAACTTATTATTCGAAATCTTATATTCTACAACTGTTTTGAGATGTTTCATTCGCTAAATAATCGTTTATGCCATCGAAGCATGATATAATTTCCAACATTAATCACGCCAATTAATTCCTTTGTTACACTTGTCTATGTTTACGACTAAGCGGCGCCTGTGGAATGATGTTCGTTACAGCTGGATCGTAAAAAACCCAATCATACTTTCATGCCGATAGATCAAGTCGGCACAGCGCGTAGCTAAAACGACCACACGTTTTGAAGTAATGAAACCTGGAATGGAGACATACATTTGTTAAACTGTTGTGGCGCATGTATACATTAACGATGGTGGAGCAGGTAAGAACAACCATTGTTGAGTAAAAACGTGTGCGGCAAAGAAACTTTCTAGGATATCGCAACATGTGTTAAACTTGTCCTATAAGCGGAGGCCGGGACCTACGATAACGCAACTTCTCTAATTCTGCCTCATTACGCTTTGCGAAACAAACTGCTGCCCATATATATATATATATGTTTAGTTACAGCGTAACTAAATCGATACTTTTATTTGATTTAAGTATCAATAAACTGCTACGCTTATCTACCACGTTTTATTTAACAATAACTACACAGCTACAAATATATACTCTTTCCTTTCATATGCTCGCCTTCACCCCGTTGCACAAAGATTGACAGGAGGTTGCCTCATATCGAGATACATTATTCATTGCATATATAATTGAAAAATATCGACACCATGTAAGCATACATTATTTTTATTCAACATGGGTTTATATTAAACAACAGCAATGTTGTATCAAGGAATGTAGCAATTATCTTATTTCACCACTTTCATTCAAACATTACACTATTCCTTCTATTAGGACCAAAACTTGTTTACTTAAAGTTAATATTTGCTTACGCATCACTAATGAATTTCTTGTGCGCTTGTTTGAAAAGAGAATAAGTTATTATGATATCAAACGGAAATATGTATTTATAGTATATATAAAAACAAAATGTGGTTTGGTATTCCCGTCGATTGGTGTCGCCGTCTAGTGGTGCAATCGTTGGAACGGCTTAAAAATGTCATCATCCGGGTCACCAGCGTACCACATCTTGGTGCACGGTTTCCTGTAATGTTGACAGAAAGTTGACAGACAACAATGTCACCAACAGTGATAGTAAATATAATAGGGTGAAAGCCGCCATACAATACAATTGTGCAAAAGAAGCAGTGCCAGAAAAGTATATTAAATGGGGATAGAATGTATAGTGTACTTGGGCAGAATCACGGGGAGCACAGAGGAGGGCGCAAGCAAGAGCAACAGCCTGTAGAAGGGTGGAAGACATTATGTGAGGCAGAAACAGCTATAGGTACGTGTCTAAGCCAGGGTGGTACTAGCTTTTTTACACGAGCGACGAAAACTTGCACTGACAGAGACAGGAGGAAGCTAGAGGTAGCAGAAGACAACTGGCTCCGAAAAATATGACACGCGAGGGTAGAATGAAGATGGGGGAATTGAGAGAATACATCAAAATGAAGCACAGATGAAACTGAAACTACTCGTAAGCACACACACACACATGCAAACGCACGCACGCACTCACGCAGCGCGCATACACAAACACACATACAAACACACACATCGAACAAAATAGTCCGTTAATAGGTCGCATATCAAAACCAAGTTATAGTAGCAGCAGCAGCAACAGCAGCAGAAGCAGCAGTTGAAGCAGCAGTAGAAGCAGCAGTAGATGCAGCAGAAACAGCAGCAGCAGTAGGTGCAGCAGTAGAAGCAGCAGTAGAAGCAGCAGAAACAGCAGCAGTAGAACAGCAGCAGTTTAAGCAGCAGCAGCAGCAGCAATAGAAGCAGAAGCAGCAGTAGAAGCAGCAGCAACCGTAGCAGCAACAGCAGTAGAAGCACCAGTAGTAGAAGCAGCAGCAGTAAAAGCAGCTGCAGCAGCAGCAACAGTTACAACTGTTGCCGCAACACGTCTGCCGCAACCAGACTAACAGAAGTAGTAGCTGCTGTTGCAATAACATCGTCAACAACCTCACCATCCACAACAACCTCACCATCCACAACAACCTCACCATCCACAACAACCTCACCATCCACAACAACATCGTTATCAGCTATAAACACGATTGTCAACAACAACTTTGACAAATGCGTCATTGCCAACATGAGATATCTTATTTAGATGTAAATAATATCGCATCTCTAAGCGCTATATGTAATCAAGCATGATGTTACCACATTATGATAACTATAATTATTTATTATCAATATTATTAATATTATGTTTGCATATGCAATCAATGTGTTGAGCTATTGGGTCGAGAAAAGAAAGCTTGTACTCACGGAACGCTGAAACAAGTGGTTCCAAACAGATTACAGCCAAAGCAGATGGCACATCGATCGTTAACTGTGCGCATTACGGGAAATTTCAAATTTGTCCCGAACCACCAAGACGTTCCTCGGTCTGTGTAGACGCACTTGATCGGCGGAAACGGGTATCCTAGCAAGAGAAAATATAAATAGGCCATGCGATATGATTTCATCAGTGTGCGTGTGTGCGTGTGCGCGTGTGCGCGTGTGCGCGTGTGCGCGTGTGCGCGTGTGTGCGTGTGTGCGGGTGAGCGCGTGAGCGCGTGTGCGCGTGTGTGTGAGGTGTGTGTGTGTGTGTGTGTGTGTGTGTGTGTGTGTGTGTGTGTGTGTGTGTGCGTGTCAAACACAAAAGGCACCAATCGGAAGAGAGGGCTTTGGAGCTTGCATACATGAGATATATGTCTTCGGACAGACAGTAGAAGTGGAAACCGACCACAAGTAATTTGTTGCGATTCTTCGAAAGCAACGACTAACCGTCCGCCACAAATACAACGAATTTGACTTAGACTGCAGCGAATACATTGCCATGAGTAATGCCACAACACACACATATAGGCCAGAAACAAGAGGAAGACACTCTTGTTAACACATATGTCACTGCCATCGGTATAGCACATGTGGTGGCGAGTATCGCAGAGACACATGAAGTGCAAAGACGCTGTTTCGAATTGGAGATAGAAGCACGTGCAAATGGGTTAATTGTCTGTGAAAAAGAAGGAACAAAAACCAATCAATTAACCCGATGATGTGGATATGTGCACTTTGTCATGTCCGAATGAACAGAGATTCCCCGGTGTGTACACGGTTATACTGGAACAACAGAGATGAAATTACTTTCATAACGGTTTTATTTTAAAAGGGACCAGAATAAGAATTCCAAGAAAGGCGAAGGTTAACATTGTTGAAAACTACAGAAAAGTTATCACGGTCAAATGAATAGCGAGATTTGTCCCGTTAGAAAGACATTGAGAAGATGGTATCTATATGCAGATCAGAGAGCCGGACAATGTCCAGAGCCACTGGTGTCACATGAAGTATCAACTTAAGCGTGGTCGAAAGTTGGATAGGACTTGTTCCAGTTGGACAACAAGGAATGCGTTCTAATGATTGTGAAAGACATTTAGCATAAATAATATAATTAAATACAGGAACATTTTTCTTTGTAATAGCTACACGATATTGTTCGTAAGTTAATTTATATTTTTGAAAATGTGAACAGAGTAAATGACATGTAAATGTATCAAAACAGACAGTGTTATCACGGTATGGCCATTCTGTGACGATTTAAAATGCGATAAACAACTTAATAGTTTTCATGTAGGAAGATGTAAAAATGTCGATTATTAGTTCAATTTATATATCGAATACAGTTAGGTTGAGTTAATGAAAATATAATTAATGTCCTGAAAAAAACAGCACATCCTTATGTTTTCCATATGCTGCTAAGTCTACCATTTCTACAACCAAGAGTTCAGGATGCTTTACTCACCCTCCCTGATACCGCTCTGTTTGAAATGTCCGCGGTACTCGATAATGGTCAGATAAATGGCTAGCGAGTCTGACATAATTAACGTCCGGTATTCCAACAGAGAGACCCTTTTTCGACATTGCGGCCTTTTCTGCTTCGCAGCAACGCTCGTAGTGATGATCGCAAGGACGACTAGAAGCAGCGCGATCTTAACAAACAACGACGTGAATGTCAATGTGACAATGTAAAGCCACATGGACCTATTAGCGGATAGCCGGTTACGTATGTTGTATTTGGTATATTACACATATTAAATGACCGTGTAATCTCCCAATCTGCATACTACAAAAATATTACTACCAGTTCCGCAAGTAGTAGATGTCTTAGTTCATAGGGTGTAAAGCGATTTTGGAAATCTGACAATATTCATTTGACATTCACTCCACAACAAAACCAATGCACGGGGTATTCAAGTAAGCGTATGTAAATATATTCAACTTGAGACTTAACTAGTACTTAACTCGATGTGTTGACAAAGAAAGTTGGGTCAGTCTGCATGCAAGCCGGAGTGTCTCATGTTAGACGTACCTTCATGGTGGATAGTCACTCTGGATCGCCGTCTGAAATTAGAAACACAAATGCTTTCTTCACAACTGTGTATTTGTTTATCAGATTTAGCTAAGCGAGTTGACCTAGGTAGAAAAACACACACACAAAGCAGAGAGCGTGCGAGAAAGGGAAGAGCGATGGAGAGATAGCGAGAGAGAGGGGGCGAGAGAGAGAGAGAGAGAGAGAGAGAGAGAGAGAGAGAGAGAGAGAGAGAGAGAGAGAGAGAGAGAGAGAGAGAGAGAGAGAGAGAGAGACAGAGACAGAGACAGACAGAGACAGACAGAGACAGACAGACAGACAGACAGACAGACAGACATACAGACAGACAGACAGACAGACAGACACAGAGAGACTGCGAGACAGAGACATACACAGAGAGACTGCGAGACAGAGAGACAGAGAGACAGAGAGCCAGGGAGACAGAGAGACGGAGAGGCGGAGATACGGAGAGACGGAGAGACGGAGAGACGGAGAGACGGAGAGACGGAGAGACGGAGAGACAGAGAGAGACAGAGAGAGAGAGAGAGACAGAGAGAGACAGAGAGAGAGAGACAAAGAGACAGAGAGACAGAGCGACAGAAAGACAGAGAGACAGAGAGACAGAGAGACAGAGAGAGACAGCGATAGACAGAGCAACAGACAGACATACAGACATACATACATACAGACAGACAGACAGACAGACAGACAGACAGACAGACAGACAGACAGACGGAGAGACGGAGAGATGGAGAGACGGGGAGACGGAGAGACGGAGAGACGGAGAGACGGAGAGACAGAGAGAGACAGAGAGAGAGAGAGACAAAGAGACAGAGAGACAGAGAGACAGAGAGAAAAAAAGACAGAGAGACAGAGAGAGACAGCGAGAGACAGAGCAACAGACAGACATACAGACATACAGACATACAGACAGACAGACAGACAGACAGACAGACAGACAGAAAGACAGACAGACAGACAGAAAGACAATCAGACAGACAGACAGGCAGGCAGGCAGGCAGACAGACATACTTACATATAGACAGACAGAGGGGGAGACAGACAGAGAGACAGACATACAGACAGACATGCAGCTCAGACAGACATACAACATACATACAGACAGATACACGGACGGACGGACGGGCAATCAAACGGGCGGGCGGACAGACAGTGACATAAAGAGGTGAACTAATGAAGTATGTGTTACCTGGCGATTGCGGAACGGTGCTCGAGACAACCAGTGTTCAGTATTTGGCAATGACGGCCCAGGGACCTTCGATGACCAAGGAGACGGCCGAAAAGACAACCACTGTGAGAATAGTGGGAGCGTGTTATCTTCAGTAGCCGCCCGTGTTAGTCAGCCTCGTCAGCATATATTGTTAGTGAAAACATAACGAATCACCACCGACAAGCTGGTGCGCGTGGTTCACGATAATCGCGCAGGCGCTGATATATATGCAACAAAACTACCTAAATCAAACTTTTTCCCTAAAAAGTTGAATGAAAATGACCTATGATTTAATGAGTATGCCTGATATTAATGGATGAATGAATTAATAGACTGTTCCAGTACACCGGGGAATATTTAATCAACTGCTTAATGCATTATTAATAATAATAATTCGACTACATGGCTGTATAGAACTCGCATTTAAAAAAGACATAATCAGAAACTGGTGTTCTATAAGTTGTCGTAGTTTATATACACATTAATGTTGTAGTGATAATACAACAATTGTATTCCAGCACAATTTATGCACACCAACAAAAACGTTAATGTTTCCGCATAGTAGTTGGTATTCCGTCAATACCAACTACACACATTTAAATTCTCCTCCACTTTTCGTTCTAAAAATGCTAGTTCATAATCACATTATTAATTACCTAGAATTACAGCTGTTGTTGGTGCGATACTGCAAAGTATCACAACGAACTCTTACTCTACTTATTACTGACTGGAAACCGGTTCCATCTAGGCCCATGAAATGGCGTGAATGCCTTTATAGCAATGTCGACATTCAGTTGACATTCAATATTGGCACACATTGTCTTACAACTCTATTATATGTATCATATATATATATATATGTATGCGAATTGTACTAGCATTATGCATACTAACCAAATACCCGTGAACTGATCGGTTCTTTTTACAATTGTTACTTCATAATTCCTTTCATAGATCGTACATGTATAGTTTTACAAACCTGGACTGACAGAGTCCGCTCGGTTACAAACTATCGATAACGTGTGATTTCAAATGTTAGTTTTCATAGATTTAACCATTGTACCTTTTTTTCTTGTTTACTACATGTTTTGCCCTTTTTGACTACACTAATTTTAAAACATATCTCGCACGTAAATAGAACAATAACATAGAATAATATACATATACACATGAACAAACATGAATGTGCGCACGCACGCACGCACGCACACGCACACGCACGTTCTATTCCTTTCTCAATATAGCAGGTTATAGAAAATGTTTATGTAAATTACGCAACACTTTGTTTGCGAAAGCATGCGTTAGCGATGGATCGATTGTCTTTCTTAGATGTGGCGGTGTATTTTGTTGGTATTTGAAAGAGAAGAACCATTGAACTTGTTGAGATTTGAGCAACGGTGCAAGCATTGACCACGAGTAATACCCCAGCTGTTTTCAGGCGCCGTGTTCGCCGTTTGTCACTAGCTGATGTCGTAATGGTCGCCGTTTGTCTCTGGCTGGTGTAGCCTTCAGCGATATGTATTGATTTCTGACGCACCTGAAAACGGCAACTTTTTCAATACCTCTGATTCCCACGTCATTTTCGCCCTGTCATTCGACGTAAATACGCACAATTTACGGTAGCCGAGGCGAACATCCGGGAGTGGTAGACACGTGGACACGATTCAGGCGTGCAGCCGACAGAAAAAGCTGCACAGTGTGCCGCCGTTATTTCAGTATTCGGCCGAAGGGAATTAATCGGGACGTCGGCAGACTGAACGAAGACGAAGATGGTTGAATTGCGAAACATTCTTCTTATCTTCATGTGTGTCTTCATCGCACTGGTTGACGGCATGACCCCGGAAGATAAGAAACTCGAAGCGCAATCTTGTGAATGTGCCAACACTGGAAACGGCGGCAAAGTTGAATGTATCTTCATCATGGGAATGAATATGGCGTTGGAGGGACGTGAGTGTCAGGCATTACGTGTAGTTTATTTGCTTGTCTGTTTATGTGTGTGTTTCTGTGTGTGTGTGTGTGTGTGTGTGTGTGTGTGTGTGTGTGTGTGTGTGTGTGTGTGTGTGTGTGTGTGTGTATGTATGTACGTACGTAAGTACGTAAGTATGTATTCGCGCATGCATGTAGTGCGTGTATGTGATGTGATGTGACGTGATGTGAAGTGTGAGATGCAGGCGTGTGTGCATGCGTGTGTGTGTTTATGTGTGTTTGGTTGTGTGTTTGTAAGTTTGTGTGTGGTGTTTGTGCGTTTTGTGTGTGTGTGTGTGTGTATCTGTGTGTACGTTTATATATATATATATATATATATATGTATATATATATATATATATATAGAGAGAGAGAGAGAGTACTGCGGCTAAGGGATATTATTGTGCACTTTTTGACAAAAGCATGAAAATTGGCACACATGTAGATTGTGATATATAGATTAACTTCAAGCTAGTTACCCATCGCTATCGACATGGTACCTAGCCGCCATCTTGATTTTTTAAATGGCCCCCACGGATATCCATTATCTAGATATACCAGCTTCTAAGCAACATAAAAACACGTTCTCTGTGTCTAAAACAGCATATGTTCAGGGTCACGGAATCCATTTCTGCCTTGTGCTGTGTCCTCAGATGACGGCCGTATTGAAATTTATGACGGTTGCCCAGCGTGAACATGAGTGCCTCTTGAGGTTGAGGAATCCATATGTGGTTCATGTATGAATACCTATATATTCACGAGTAGGTCAATTCCTGTTGGCAGCTGTTTCTGAGCTATTTTCAGAAGCATAAGATAAATGGCAGTGCATATACTGGTGAAGAGAAATATATCATTGATTAAGAATGGACAACACAAATGGTTACATATCGAGTTCACTTCAGCAATATGAAAAACATACTCAACTTCGTGTTGACAACACGTCTTGAAGTTTATTGTAACATATGAATGGACACTTTTTTGTGCAGAAACATGTTTTCACAGCAATAACACTAGACCGGCGTCACGATCACATCAATCACTCACAGAGATTAACTGTTGCGCTGTAAGTTTGAAGAAAATCCACAATCCTGGGAGTGGTGGATTGTGACAGGGCCAGATATAGCACAGGTGTGTAGGTGGAATTGGAAGATAGTGTTCAAACTGCCAAATAAAAAAATCAACAAAGCATCAATGTACTACACTCTGGCATACAAAACAACTTTGCTAAATAATATCACCTTTACTGTCA